>CM053625.1:105924424-105980150 GCA_028646595.1 Phalanger gymnotis | reverse complement strand
TAAAGTTGAACTGTTTTGTTTACATTCCTACATGGAAAGATGATGTGTACAATTTATGAGACTTCAGTATTAGGGTAGCTGAAGGGAATATACATATATGTATAGACAGAGGGCACAGGGTGAGTTGAATATGAAGGGATGATATCTTAAAAAATCAAATTAAGGGATGAGAGAAGGATATATTGAGAGAGGGAGAAAAGGAGAGATAGAATGGGGTAAATTATCTCACATAAAAGTGGCAAGAAAAAGCAGTTCTGTAGGAAGGGAAAGAGGGGGCAGGTGAGGGGGAATGAGTGAATCTTACTCTCATCAGATTTGACCTGAGGACATACACACTCAATTGGATATCTTACCCCACAGGAAAGAAAGAGGAAGGAGATAAAAATGGGGGAACGATAGAAGGGAGGGCAGATACGGGGAAGAGGTAATCAAAAGCCAATACTTTCGAAAAGGGACAGGGTGAAAGGAGAAAATTGAACAAAGGGGGATAGGATAGGAAGGAGCAAAATATAGTTAGTCTTTCATTACATGAGTATTGTGGGAGGGTTTTACATAATGATACACATGTGGCCTATGTTGAATTGCTTGCCTTCTTAGGGAGGGTGGGTGGGGAGGGAAGAGGGGAGAGAATTTGGAACTCAAAGTTTTAAAAGCAGATGTTCAAAAAAAAAAGTTTTTGCATGCAACTAGGAAATAAGATATACAGGCAACGGGGCATAGAAATTTATCTCGCCCTACAAGAAAGTAAGGGAAAAGGGGATGGGGGAAGTGGGGTGACAGAAGGGAGGGCTGACTGGGGAAAGGGGCAATCAGAATACGTGCCATCTTGGAGTGGGCAGGAAGGTAGAAATGGGGAGAAACTCTTGTGAAAATCAATGCTGAAAACTAAAAATATTAAATAAATTTTTAAAAAATGAAAAAAGAGCTTATATTTTATTCTAGAGAACTGGCAGGTGTGATTGCTGAGCCAATGTAAGTTATCATTAAATGATCAGTTAAATACCAAGAAATGTTTGTTGAATTGAATTATCACTAACAATGACTCAGCAATCACACTATCAGTTCTCTCAGTACCCTACAGATCACCTAAGCTTATCAACAGCAACACACTTTCACATCACCTTATTTATCTTGAATATATATTCCTTTAAACATTTTTGATTCTGTCCTTTCTTATCTCCTTGGTGGAAGAAACAGAAGCAAAAGATCACCTTCAGTCCCATCCACCCAAAATATTGGTGCTCAGAAGCCATTGAGAACAACCTCCCTGAACAAGAATACCCTCTAAGTATGCCTCAAAATAGTCATCCACTGGGGCAGCTAGGTGGTGCAGTGAGTAGAGTACTGGCCCTGGAATCAGGAGGACCTGAGTTCAAATCCTGCCTCAGACACTTGACACACTTACTAGCTGTGTAACCTTGGGCAAGTCACTTAACCCCAATTGCCCTGCCTTCCCCCCTCAAAAAAAATAGTCATCCACTTTGTGCTTAAAGATTTCCAGTGAAAGATCCTATTCTCCCATATGACAGTCCATTTACTTCTGGAGAGCTATAATCATTATGAAGATTTTTTGCATAAATCAAATATAAATTTACCTCACTCTAAACTATAGATACCCATTGACCCTAAGATTCTGCTATTAGGCTTATATGCCAAGTAGACCCATTGATAAGAAATTCCCAATAAACACCAAAATATTCATAGCAGGGTTTTTTGGGGGGAGGGGGGTGTGGTTGGTTTTTTCTTTTCTTTTCTTTTCTTTTTTGCAAAAGCATAGAATTAGAACATAGCAAAGGGCCATCAATTTGAGAATGACTTGCTGTGGTACAGAATGCAATATAATGTTGCTGTACTATAAGGAAACATAAATATGAACACAGAGCTATAACAATGAATCAATAAATATTAGGCACCTTCTATGTGCCTGGCACTGTGCAGAGTGCTTGGGGATACAAAAAGACACAAAAAATATATCTGTCTTCAAGGAGCTCACAATCTGATGGGAGAGACATGTAAGCAAATACATACAAACAAGCTATACACAGGAAAAGAGGGGTTGGGAAAGCCTCCCTGTAAAAGATGGGATTTTAGTCTGGACTTAAATCCAGGCAGGTCAGTAGTTGTAGTAGATACAAGAAGACATTTCCTACTCCATTCCTTTTCCGAGATGAAAAGTCTTTGAATGTCATACAGGTACGTCCTCAGAAATCTCATTTCCCACCCACCTGCATTCATTTTTGACTTGTTTGGCTTCTCCATCATGCCCCGCAGTAAACTCATCATTAGGCAATCTCATCATCTTGAAAAATCCCAGCCTTATTACTTACACTTCATCAGTACCCTCTACCCATTTGATAAAGTCAAAACCTCCTCCATTTATGGAAAGGGAATAGGACTGGCATCTCAGATGCCCTGTTTCCTCCTGCCACTACCTACATTCACTTTAGACTGGCAGCACTCATTTTGGACATCACTGGCTTTTTCACCATTCCCCCATTCTGAATACCTCCCCCTCACCCCTTTTCAGCTTTGTCTGTTGTCTTCCTCCGCTAGACTGTAAACTCCTTGAAAGCAAGGACTTTTTATATTTATATTCCCAGTACTTAACATAATGCCTGACATAGAATGCCTAATAAATATTTGATTATTAGTATATTTTACCTGTTTCCAGAATTTTTCCAATGTACTAATCAGTTCTGCTGCTTTTCCCCCCTTTTTCCTTTTTTACCTTAAAAAATATGCATCATATGGGATAACTCTCCAGGAGACATGATGGGGAAGGATACAGAGACAAATGTTGGTGAAGTAAAAAAAAGATATCAATAAAAATTTATTTTTTAAAAAATCTACCTACGTACATCTTCCGACCAATACTCTTAGCTCTGCCTTCAGGTTTCTGGCACATTACAAAATAAATCTAATCATTATTCTGCATCACAATTGTTCAAAAATTTGAAAACGGATGCCATGTTCCTCCCATGTTCTTTCTCCTGGCTAAACATCCACACTTTCTTCAACTTTTCTAAAATGTGCCCAGAATTGAACCAAGTATTCCAGACATGATCTGACTATAGTAAAGAACAACATAACTATTTATCCTTCCTCATTCTGGACCTAACCTAAATTATTAATTCTGACATGACCTCGTGTGGAAGGTAGTAATTTTATTTAATACTTTTTAATAATTAATAACAAATACCAAACTGAAATAATGTGTTTGATAAAGTCCTGAAATTACTAATGGCTTCAACATACATATTGATGTTCCTTCCAATAAATATACCAATTTCGCAGTTCCTCAGTCCACTCAATTTCTGTAACCTACTCCTTTCACTCTACCTTAGCTATACATAGAAATGGTATTATCTTTCATCATCCACAAATGTTGCATTTCCCTATTCATGAAATCCAAAATTCCTTCACCTGATCATAATCTTTTATCATTCCATTTTTCCCTTTGTCTTGTGGCTCCTAACCCTTTTTTGAATCTTAACTATGACCTTCGATGCCTTAAACCCTCAATACTTTCCTAGGCCATCACCCCTACACTGTCTACATTCTCCTCCCTTCCTGATCTCAACCCCTATAGTGAGCCAATTCAACTCTGAACTCTAGTCCATTGTCCCACCTCCACCTCCTCCATTATCAATTGCCAAAGACCCAGCCCTGGATACTTCCCACTATCTTCCTCCTTCAGCCTTATTCACATACTCCTGAAGAGAACTGGAGAAAGTCACAAAACCATGCTGATCGTGTCTACTATAAATTTTGTTTTATATAATCTCACCTGGACTCTTGGACTAGGAAGGCAATCCTTCTACTTCTAATTGAATCTCTATCCCATCCACAATAGGAGATGTTCCAAACCTCATATCTCAAGTGTCTCACAACACTGTCTCTTATCTTCTCATACCTCACCTAAAAATCTGAGGCCATCTGGTGAGAACTCTTCCCCATCACATCTCACAATTCTTATGAAGAGGCAACCCATTTCTTTGTCAATGCCAATCTTTCTACATGTACTCTTGGTCTCCTCCACACCCTCTTCTCTAACAGAGTATCCCCACCATCATCTCCATTATCGCTATTCTTCAGTCTCTCCCTATATATTCCCTGATTACAAATATCCCCATATCTTCTTCATCCTCAAAAAGATCTCATTTGATCCTACAATCACTGTTATTTAATGATCCATAGTTCTCCTTCATTTCTCTGATCAATTCCTTTAAAAAATCATCTATATTCTGTGCCTATACTTTTCCTCCTCTCTCTTCTAAACCCATGGCAATCTGACATCCAATCTCAAAATTCAACTGAAACTGCTCTTTCCAAAATTATCAATGATTTCTTAATTGCCAAATAGAATGATCTTTTCTCAACCCACATCATTATTGACCTCTCTGCAGCATATGACACTATTGATCACCTCTCGTTCTAAATATTCTCTTCTCTGGATTTTTGTGACAGTACTCTCGATTCTCATTCTACCTATCTGACCTCTCTTTCTCGGTATCCTTTATTAGATATTTAGCCCTGTCATTTGCCCTAATTACAGACTTCATTCAAGGTTCTGTCTTCTCTCTTCTATTTCATTTGGTGGTTTAATTAGCTCCATTGTGCTCTTTATGCAAATGACTCCTCGATCTACCTATCTAGCCCTAGTCTTCTCTTCTAAATGCCAGTCCCGTACCTTCAATTGCCTATTAGACATTTCAAACAAGACCACAGGCACCCAGACTTAAGATGTCCAAAATACAATTCCCCCAAATACTCCATTCTTCCAGCAGCATGTTCTTCAGAAGAGAAAAGCATATGCACAACACACTTAAGTTTGATCTGCATTATTAACATTTTCTCCACTCTGAGTCTAGATAATTAATAAAATAATAAATCAAGCCATGATTTATAGTGTTTACTGGTTTCCAAAGTGAAAATGATCACACTAAAAAACTTAATCAGCTATTGTGAGCCAGTACAAGATGGTTACAGCACACTCCTGCCCTCTTCTAAACTTCTCTATTACTGTTGAGATTATAGTCTCCTAGTCACCGAAGAGGTCAGTTTCTTTGATTCCTCTCACACACCCCACGTAACCAACCCCATATATGCCATATCTTGTTCATTTCTATCTTTACAATACAATTTATATACAGCCTCTCTTCTCCATTCATACAATCCCCACCCTAGTTCAGGCCCTCATTACTTCTTGCCAAGACTACAGCCTTCTAATTGGTTTCTCTGCCTGAACTCTTTCCTTACTTTTATCACATCCTCCAAGCAGCTGCCAAAGGGATTTTCCTTGAGCTTGTCAGACCACATCACCCTCCTGCCTTGTCCAATAAACTGCATTGGCTCTCTAATATCTCCAGCATCAAATACAAAGTTTCCTGGTTCGCATTTAAGGTTTTTCATAACATGGCCCCTTCCTACATTTCCACCTCACTCCCATCCCTCAATAGTCCAGCAGTATCAAGCCTACTTCCAGTTCCTCTCACATAGCACTTCAACTCCTAGCTCCATTCCCTTCCACTAATTGGGCCCCGTATCTGGAATGCTCTCCCTCCTGATCTCTGCCTCTTAACAACCCTGGCGTCTTCTAAGACTTAGCTTAAATAACACTTTGTACAGGAAGCCTTCCCAGTTCTTCCAGTTACTTGAGCCCTCCCCCGGGTTCCTTCCTTCTACCCTGTATACATTTTATACAAACCTATCTACATATTGTCACACACAACAATACAGTACCTGGCACATATTAAGTGTTTAATATTGTTGACTGACATGTACAACCTCCTTGTACTTTTGCCTTCCTTTGTCTCACCTTCCAAAAACTGGCACATCCCCTTTCTCTCTATACAGCATCACGAGAAGAATATTGACATTAAAGAAATGAGTTTTTTGAGCAGGTGATTAAAGGACAATGGAAAAGTTAATTATGGTTTTAAGTAGGATGTAACGTACTATGAAAAATAACAAGTTTGAAAAGTATGTAGTGAATGGCATCATTAAAGATGTGTAAGAATGGAAAAAGAGATGGCCTGGACATATGACAATAATCATTAGAGACAACAGGTAGACAGTCCAAATGCATCTCAAGTGTACTGTGTGGCTCCTCTATGGAGGATTTATAGAAGGACATGGAAGAGAATCACACAGGATAGGATAGCAAGATGGAAACAATATATACACACATGTGTATACATGTGTGCTTCTACGTATTTAAATAATAAGAATTATAATATAAAAAAGAACTAAGTAAATTTCAGTATTAACATTCTAGAGTTGTATGCTCAAGTGTGAAACAGGCATTTTACCGACTGAGCTGTGTACTTATCAGTCCAAATTATAATTGATAACCATTACTAATTTTAGTCTCAATATAATTTCAATTAGAAACTTCATTCTCCCAATCATTTCAATAGAGTTAGATTACTAGAAGGTTTTCTGATAATTTACATAGTTTTAACATAAAAAGTGCTCATGGTAAACAATGTTATTAACAATCTTATTCAGTATGAAGACAGACCTAACCAGAAATTCAGAAAATAAGTGACAGGATTATTGAAATTTTTTTTTGTTGTTCTTAGGTCATTGGGGGCTAATCTCTAAGAATTACTTCTTTTGTCTTTATTAATGCAGCAATAATTCTGAATAATAACATGGAAAGAACTGAAATTTTCTGCCTTTTCTCCACAAAAAAAATCTTTATCCATGTAGTAACCAATGAAATTCTTATATAGAAAGAAGATATTTTCTGTTTCTACGGTCATCATCACTGAAATGGTAATTTGTATATCATAATGCAATAAAAAATTTTGAGAATCTCGTTCTATTTCACTGTAAATAGATTTTGTGTACATCAGTGTTTTGGAGGTCAAAGGAGAGGGGAGATGATATGCTGAATAAGAAGTATGCCATTTCTAGAAGTTAGAATTTTGGCATGTTTCTTCCTGCATGTCTCCTGCCTAGCTACCAGCCTGAACTAGATGGGCTGTAAAGTTCTTAGATAAATCTAGGGTTTTTTCTGGTACTCTTTGGCTTTCAAAGGCTATGATGGTGATCAGGGAATAATGGCATCAAAATGCTAATTTTTAAAATAACCCTACTAGAATAAAACATGCAAAAGTACAAATGGCAATGAAATAAAATCCAACATATTTCTGACTCTTGATTTGTAAACTCATTTTTCCATTTAATGTTAATTATTTTCATTCCAAAGTGCTGATGACAAATGACAGTGTCAGGAGGAATCTGGAAATCACTACCAAAAAATTATGATGTTTAAGGCAGGAAACTGAAGAATTTAGGAGCACAGGTGGTGTTTTCATCACTGCTGCCAATCAAAGCAAGGGGGGAGGGGGAGAAATGCAGATGTGCAATATGAACAACTGGCTCAGAAGTTAGTGTCTGAAAAAGTGATTTGGCTTTCTGGACTACATCTTAAACTCTCTGAGTTTCAATTTCCTCATCTATAAAGGAGAAATAGGAGAATAATAGTACCTACCTCACAGAATCATTGTGAGTCTCAAATGAGATAATAGACACAAAGCATATGGATATCAGTTATTATGTGAAGAAGCTCAGGTATCAGAAAGTATGAACATGATGGAAAATATTTGGTTGAAGACCATCAGAGACATAATCAATATTGTGTTCAGAGACCACCTAGCTAGAAAAATGAAATAGATGAGTAATTTAGGAAACAAATCATATTCTTGGCATGGAATTATGCTATAAAAGCAAAGAAACGCTTCAATTATCTGGACATGTGCTGAAGCTCATAAGGTCTCTCTGGCCAAAGTAGAATAGCTAATAATTTCTTGACATACTGTAATGAAATTTCATCCTTCAAAAGGTGGAGAAATCAATAAGGGAAACTTCTTATTCTCATTAAGAAGGAAATGGTTGCTGTAATGGAAATGATGAGAACCTTAAGGAAATGTTGTAACAACAATGTTACTTGCAGCTATTGTAAAGGTGTAAGACCAACAACACCAGCACACAGGAGGGTTGCTAGCACAGGTTCTTTAATTTGTTTTTCTAAAGGAAAATCTTACTTTAAACATACATATATCACTCACTTAGTTCAGGCAAAAAAGTCAGCACTCTGAACTTCAGAGCAAATACAAACAGAAATTACAAACAGAGAAAATACCACTAATCAACAGACAGGCTTCTGTCTGACCATAGTAATACATACATAGTTACCAGAGAGACAGAAGCACCAATATCTGGGTTTTCAAAGCCAGGGGGGCTCCTTAATGGCTACCCAGAGTCTCGTCTGGCCAAATCGCATGAACACTCTTCCAATGAGTGAGTCCCAAAACAAAATGGTAACCTCAGAGTATATATATTGTTTCCCATCAATGACTCTTGATTTAGGCAAAGACTCTTAATTCAAAGAAAGGCAAGACTCAATCAAAGGCACTTGATTGCCTTAGTGCTGAGAAGCACTCCAAAAGAAAAAAACAACAGAGTCCCATTTTACTTGCTATTACAGACGTGACCACCGAAACTTAGAATTTGTGATAAAGAAAGGAAAGTCAAGCACTGATCAATACAGACTCTAGATTTTGGGAGAACAAATATCAAAGTCTAAATAGACAAATGTAGAAGTGCAAGGAACTCATCAAGCAACCTAGATTTTTTTAAAAAAATATGTACAATCAATCAATCAATAAGCATGTTTACTACATTCTAGACACTGTGCAGATTGAGCTCACCATCACATCACCAATATTCCATATTCCATGATCTGAACCTGAAATTTCTCTCTGACCATGACCATCTATCCATTCAATCTCTCCCTTTGCCTTACTTCTAAATATATTCTTGATCCTCACTATGATCACCAGCCATTCCACCACTTACTGCTCTAGATAAGACCATCAACCCTGCTTTCTTACTTTCCCTCTTTAGTGAACTTGACCCTATAGTTATCCAATTCAACTACATATGTTTGAATCCCTTGCTCCCTTGTTCTGTCACTATTCGTGTTTTCCCAAATCCCAACCAATCCTGGGTTACCCCACCATCCACCTTCTCCACTCCTAACTGAATGCTACTCAACACTACTGGAAGAAGCTGCACAACCATGCCACCTGGGCCCACTATAAATTCATATTATCTAATCTCAACTGGGCCATTGGTGCTGCACAAAAAAAATCCTTTTATTCTTCCCTAATTGACCATATCTTACTTCCCATACAGTGGCAATTCCAAACATCTTCTCTCAAATGATTTAATATCAGGTACATTAAATAAAGATGTATTACCATCTATTTTGCTACTACACACTAATGACATAAGGCCTTTACATTTAACTTGCATCCGAAATCTGCTATATATGTCATCCTTCCCTGTGAGAATATAGTTTCCTTGAGAACAGAGAACATCCTGTTTTTCTATCTGCATCCCCAGTACTTTGTACATAGTTTAATACACAATGAATAAATAATTTCGATCATTCATTTCCCAATTTTCCTAAGCTATCTCATCCCTTTTTCTCTCAGCAGAGGGCACAGTCTATTTTATCAAGAAAATGAAGGCCATCAATCACGAGTTACTTTCCACTCATTCTAGACCTTAAAATCCCTTCAATTTCACTCTCCACTATTTCCTCTTGTGCTAGTCCATGATGAAAAGTTGGTTTGTTTTTTTGCCAAGGCCAACCCATCTACTTTGTACTCTTTTTTTGGGGGGAGGGCAATTGGGGTTAAGCAACTTGCCCAAGGTCACACAGCTTGTACATGTGTCAAGTGTCTGAGGTTGGATTTGAACTCAGGTCCTCCTGACTCCAGGGCCGGAGCTCTACTCACTGCACCACCTAGCTGCCCCTTACTTTGTACTCTTGACCCCATCCTCTCTTGTCCTCCAGCAGATTTTCCTGTTAGACCCCCTGATTCTGGTCTTCACTCTCTCATTCTCTCCCTTGCTATTGACTCCTTCTCTGAAGCTTACAGAAGCAACAAGGTGGCCATTCCTAAATAACCTTCACCTGACCTTGCCAGAAGCTATTGTCCCTTTTCTTCTATTTTCTCAAAGTCAAACTCTTAGAAAAAAAAATGCCTCCACTTTGCCTCCTCCCAATCACTTCTGAACCCCTCATTATTCAGCTGAAACTTTCTTTGAAATAACCAAAAATCTCCAAATTGTTAAACCCAATGACATTTCCTCAGACCTCACCCTTCTTAACCTCTCTGAAGCATGAGAAACTACTGAACCCATCCACCCCCTCCTCCTGATTACTGTCTCCTTCGGTTTTAGTGTCAATGATATCTTCTGGTTTTCCTCCTGCTATCGGTATTCTCCTGCTCTAGATATCCTTAACTCTTCTTTCACCACAAATCCACCCCTCAACTATATTGAGGGTACCAGCATTCTTTTTCCAGTACTGGCATTTGTATATTTGACATCATCCTCAATTCCTCCCTCTTCCTCACTCCTAAATCAGTTACCAAGTCTTCATTCTACTCCCATTATGTGATTTGCCTCCATCCACTTCCCTCCTCTTACATGGTCATCAAGCCCTTATTACCTCTTGTAGAGACAACTGCAGTCTTCTCCTAATTAGTCTCGTTACTTCTAGCCACCTCTTTATAATCCAGCCTCCACAACAGACAAAATAATCTTCCTGGAGCATGGTATAGCTGAAAGTTGCAGAGCCCTGCTTTAGAAAATTCAATGGCTACCTATTTACATACAAACTCTTCAGTTTAGTATTCAAACTGTTTTACAATGTAGCATCATCCTACCTTCTTAGTTTTTTTTTTTAACATTATTCCCCTTCATGCACCCTATATTCCAGTCAACCTGTCCTATTTGCTATTCCCTAAATTTGGTATTTCATGTCCCAACTCAGTGTCCTTGCAGACCATCCTTTGTGCCAGTAACATGCTCTCAGTTTGCCTCAACGTGTTGGAATCTCAACACACTTTATTAACTCCAATCAGATCGTGCTACAAAAATACCTTATTGGTACCTATGTTTCTTTACTTGGGGCCTTTGCCTCCTACCCAGATGCTTTCTCTCCTACTTTCCCACTTATCCTTTAAGTTTTCCCCAATTCATCTCATAACTCTTTGGATGATGTCCACCCATAGTGCTAGCTTTATTTTTAATGCCCTTTACAGGTATTTCTAGACCCAAAAAATATTTTGCTACCTGTGTGACTTTGGGCAATAGACTAAACACTGACAGGGCTCCAGTTTCCTCATTGGTAAATCTGAAGTTTTAGACATTACTTCTAAGATCACGTTCATCTCTAGATCTTTGGCCCTATTCTTTAATAAGAAACTGTCTTAATGGTCTTAACATAATGTTAGCTTATTCACTAATTATTTGATATATGCCTCAGTGGCCCAACTATATTGTACATTGCCTGTGAGCTGAAACCTTGTCTTTTTCTTCCTTTGTACTCAACACCACCTAGGAGCAATAAATACTTAGCATGGAATCTTCGAGAAAAGAACTGACTCATTGATAATGTTCTACAAATTTGTGTAACTATCCCAGAAACCTATCAGTTGACCTGAATATATTTTGTCTATTTGGGGTAAAGCTAAAGCAGCCTGCCACCCTTGGAAACTCTTTGCTATTTATGCTAAAGAGATATAGCCTGCTTTATTTGAAATATTAAAAAAACAAGCCTGTTTGTAAGAACGCTACTTAACACTGAATAACTGTGTATGTGTTTGGAAATGTCAGTGAAATCACAGGTCCAGTCCCCATCCCTATGCTAACAGCGAAAAATAAGTGAAAGGTGTAGGAGTGGAGTTGAGTCAGAGGACCTAAGTTCAACTCAGTTCTGCATTCTTTGTGACCTTGGATTAGCCACTTCATCTTTTGGCCTCAATAAAATGTAGGAGTTGCACCTGAGACGAAATGAGCTTTAAGGTCTCTTCCAGCTCTACATTCTATGATCCAATTCTGAGTGATCCATCTAATATCATATTATGTTGTCCGAGGCTGGACCGGCAAGAACCAGGAGCCAGAATTTGCCTTACAAGAAGGAAATTGAGGTCTTGGATGGATATAATGCATGTTTCCAGGTTTGCTCAGTTTTGCTTTTTCTCTCGGGGAATTTTTGGCCATTGGGGACTTTGATGAAACTAGAGATGAATCGGGAAAGTTTTGCCCTCGTTTTGAGAACCTAGATTAACGGCACAGACACCAAAGTCCCTGGTCCTGCTCGGGCATCCGGGGAGCCCCCAGAAATTACCCCGGACCCGCCAGATCGTGCGGAGGCTCCGGGTGGCAGAGAGGGGAGCCCGGCCGACGGATTGGAGGTCAGACAGACCCGCCAGGCGAGGGAAGAAGGAGGGGAGCGTGGGGCCGGCCCAGCCACCAGACTGGGCTTTTTTCCCAGGGCGTGAAGCCGCTTCTCCGCGGGCCGGGGCAAGGAGGAGATGCGGCGGGGGGTGCGACACGGGTCTGACTCTTGTCCCCCGGGAATGCTCCCGCGCCTCCGCCGGAGCCCGGGCCCTGTTCTGCCCCTGTCCCTCAAGAAGAAGCTGTCCGACCCGTGGAATAGACGGGGTGAGAGGAGGAGATCTCGGCGCCCGCGGAGAAGCTGGCTCTGGGGACAGCTCTCCGGGCTGCGGCCGCCCGGGCAGCGCGACTTTGCCCCCCTACCCTTAACCCTGCGGCTCTCAGAGCAAGGGGAGCGCGCGTGATGGGAGATCACCCCTCCCCCACCTCCCAGTACTAACGGTCAGCCGCACAAGGCGCGGAGGAGCGTGAGCGAAGAAGACGACTCCCCCTCCCCACTGCTCTCTCCCATCTAACGTACACACACACACACACACACACACACACACACACACACAACTCAGTGGGATAGACGGGGGTGGAGGAGACAGGAGGGAGGGAGGATAATAGGCTAACGGCTGGCTGGGCGCGAGCCGCTGAAAGGCTTTATTTGCCTAGAGAGGAGCGCGCGGGTTCGGAAGGCGGTTGGTGGGGAGGGGGAGTTAAAAGAGGAGACAAGAAGTGGCAGGGGGAGGAGGGAGCGGGGCGGGAGGGAAGGGGAGTGGGGGAAGGACACATGCGCAGAGGTGGCATAGCCGGCACGCGGCGCTCGCGCTCCCCTCTTAAAAGAGCCTGGGCTCGGGGTGACCGCCACTTCGTTCCAGCCCGAGCGGCTGCTGAGTAGGGAGAAGCTCCGGGGAGTCCTAATGCCGGAGTAGGACCTGCATTGATCTGACGCTCCTTGGGACCTACGGGAGCGCTTAGCCCCCTCCGGCTTACCCCCTTGTAGCCACTCCCCGACTCTAGGAATCGGCTCCTCTGGTCGATGGGACTGAACGCCGCGGAGCCGGAGGTGACTCCCGTCGAGGAGTTCCAGCAGCCCCCTAACCTACCGGGGAGCCCAGGCATGGCTGGTCCGCGAACCTGAGGACTGGGGGAACGGCTCCGCCCGGCAGATGGGGAAAGCGCGGGGCTGTCGCCGGGCCGGGCCGTGAGACGCCTTCCCCCCCAACGCCCGCTCTCGTCCCCTTTTTAGCCCGGGACCCGGCGCTGGGGCCCGACCAGGAATATGGCCCTGGAGAAGCTGTACCCAGTCCTCAAAGGTAAGAGCCAGCCCTCTTCGCCCGGTCGGGAAACGGCGCCCCCTGCGGGCCGGGCTGGGCCGGGGCCCCGCCGCCGGCCGCCGGAGCTGTCCAGGGTCTGCAAGACAAGTCCGGGAACAGGAGCCGCCGCTTCCCTTGCCTGAGCCCCGCCTGGCAGCCCCAATCCCTGCCCGGACCCCGGGTCCTCCTCTGCCCTTTCCCCGCCCCCCCCCCTCCCCGACACTGGGCTCGCTTCCGTGGCCCTGGAGCGTCTGAGCTCTGCGCCCATCTCCGCTCCTCCTCAGCGCGCACTTGTACCCGCTCGGGGAGCACTGGATGCTTTCTGCTCTCTCCTTGTCCTGGGTCGTTTGCTTAAGGGAGGGACGGCGGTGGCCGGCGCAGCGGACCGAGACTTTCCACTAAGCTCCCCCTCGCTCTCCTTTCCTCCCTCCCTGGCGCCGCTGCTGCCGCCGCCGCTGCTGCAGCTGCTGCTGCTGCAAGCCGCCTTTGTCACTCCTTGTGCAGCCCGAAACGACGCCCAGAGCGGCGCCGCTGGAGCTACCCTGAGTGAAATGCACTTAAGCTGCTATAGCGGCACCTCCAAAAACCTAAAATGTTTGCGTCTTTTAAAACTACTTGTACCAAAGTGTTCCAGTGTAATTTAAAAGCAATCATTTTTGAACTCCTAGTCTAGAAAAAGGTTATTTTAAGGAAAATTAGATTATTGAGTGGATGTCATTTCCACGATTTACCATTAAGAAGTGGATTTTTAAAATTTCTTTCAATGTCTTTGATTTTCTTGAGATTTCTCATTTGAATATACAAAAATACAAGGCATACGTGTCTCAGTAATCTTAGATATTCCTTTTTTCCTGATTGTTGATGCGCTGTTCAAATCACTATGTTGTCTGTATTCATACTATCAAAGTAATTCTGTACTTAACACATAATATTTGTTATAAAACCAAGTGCAATACGTACATGTAAATAGAACCAAGGCAGTTTTTTATGGTCACTTCTTACTCGGAGCAAAACCAGCGAACACAATTCTAAGCAATTTTCTTTAAGAAAAACATTTTCATAGCACTTCTTTGCTATATAGATAAGTCATTCAAAAAAAAAGTAAGCTTCCTAGTTGAGGTCTAGAACAAGACACTGATGTTCTAAATTCATAGTATTCAGAATGTTCTTATATTTGTACGTAAAATACTCATGTGTTTTACTTTCAGCCAGAAGCAAAATACCTAAAGTCAAACCTGTAGAGCTTTTAATTTTCAATCCTCTGCTTCTCAATTCTGAGTGTCGTATGTTGATGAAAGCCATGCACAACTGACAGACAATAACATTTTCAAAGACTGACTTAATACCCAATTCATATTGTCACTTGTGGCATATGAGTATAACGTTAGAGAAGCTGGTTGTACTTTAAAGTATTAGAGGTTTCTTATTTGTGTTTCTTTGCCCTTCCTTTTCATGTCTCTAATCACAATAATACTCCTTGATGTGGTGGTAGTAATAGTGATAGAGGAGGAGAGTTGGGAGGCTGCGACACCACTGCAGGCTTTCCTGAAGTGGAGCTCAGCCAATGCTGACCCGTTTTCTACTGATGTACAATGTCTCTGGGGAGTGTGGCTTCTTTCAGTCTTTTACATTGGACTTTTCCATAGATGCCGTCTCAGTTTGACAAAGTGATATTCCTCCCTATGTTTTGAGTGAGATCTTAAAGCACAAAGCTGTTGCTGTTTTATTGTCTACTTCATTTCTGATACTTAGAATTAAAAGGCTCCTTGCCAAAAATAATACACTCAGACAAAACATAGTTATTTCGAATTTTCCAAGAGATAAAGGGTTTGTGTAATGTGGGGTTTTCTTTTTTAATAATTAAGGTTGTTCCTCAAAGTTGCTTATGAATTTCTCTTTAATTCTCAGAGGAAAACAGCACAATGAAACAAAGGGCTCCTCTCTCCCCTTACTTTAAGTGAAAAAGTAGATTTTGCCTTACTTACACTGTCATAACCTTTAGACATTTCATGGAAAACTTGAGCATTATATCAGTGCTTTCATCTGTATCTGTTTCCATCAGAAGCCGAATTAGGGGGATTTTTTTTCCAAGTCAAGTCACAGTAAGATAAAAGTTAGTTTGTAGTGAAAATGTTATAAATTTTCAATTAACAATGACCTTTGAATTAGCAAAACTTTTGTCAGATTGACATTGAATAATTAGCAAATTCAGTTTTTTAAACTTAAATACTTAATAATTTAGCTATTTAAATGTTTCCTAAATTAACAATTGAAATCTCTTCACCAAATTTAAACAATTCCACTTAATTTCTTCTTGCACAATCAGTTTACATTAAATTAACAAGCAAGCCTTTTTGGATAGTGAATATTTACTAATCTTCTATGATCAGATTTTAAGAATCCTGAGAGTACATAAACCATATGTTCATTTCCCCTCCCTAGATTCTTAACTATTTCTTCTTGTGTTCTAGCTATAATAACTAGAATAATCATTGTAATTTGATTCTGTAGTTTTAAAAATATGCTTAATCTCTTACTAATTTAAGTAGAAGTTATATATAAAAGGTATTTTCATTTAATTTGTATTCTTTTTATAATAGAAGCTGTGAAATTAAATTATTTACAAATTTAGGGTTACATTAATTTCAATAATGCCTTTTGATAATCATCTTAAAATAGTTAAGAGGCACTATAGTATTCTTAAGTCAGCATGGGACAAGTCCTTCAATGCTTAAAGCAAGATTAATAACTACTATTAACTGACATTAATAGTGAAACATTAGATAAAGAGTTAAATCATTGCCTGGAAAATGAGGAATGGAATAGGATAAGATGGAATTTGATGGGATGGTAGTCAATTTGTTATGCTCATTTTCTAGACATGTCATATATGTATGTATATGTACATACATGTATGTTTACACATATACGTGTATGTATATGGATAGATAGGTATATGTGTATATACATATATGTATACATGCACATATTCCATATGGTAAAACCTAATGTGATAATGGTATTCCTCATAAATAAGTATCTGGAAATATTACCAGAAAATAAAATTCACTCCCCCCCACCAAAAAAAAATTGTTAGGTTTTCTTTAAAGCTACCTGTTTTACTTTTCCCATATTTCAGGGATGCTTTTACCTTGTGCCAGTGTATTCTGTCCTCTTGGGCCACTAGAAAAAGGGGAATCATCATCAGGTATCATACCTGCTATTTCTTTTAATTACCCAACTTAAGCCATTTTTACTTAATATAGGCAGCATGGTAGAGTAGAAAGAACACTGAATTTAGAGTCACCACCTCTGCCACTTTCTTGTCCTAGTATACTGTGTGTGCTCCAGTAGATTCCCACCAAATACAGCAAGTCAGCTAAATCCTAGATTTCAAGTTATAGCATTTTAGTTGCATTTGTGATATTGATGTTACAGAGGAAAACAACTTTTCATTGGCACTATTAAAACAAAACTATCTACCTTGGAATGTGATAGACAATAAACTTGTATTCTACAACCTTACAACTCATTTTTAAAAAAAAAACCTAATGTATCACAAGGACTTGGAAGAGTAAGTCAGGTATATCAGAGTGATACCTAAAATTGTTGGGAAAAACTTTAATTAAATAATCATTTACTAAGTGACTGCAATTTGCAATGCACTGCATAGAACCTGACGTATACAATCTTGGTTGTCTTCATTGAAAGATAACCTGTTAACCTTGTTATGCTATAAGTAACAAGAGGAGGAAAGAGATGAATCTAAAACCTCAACTTTTCTTCCCATCCAAAATAACTAACAAATTCATTTATATGTGACTTCTGTGATTTCACAGAAAATATAAACCTGGAGGTTGGAGGAAAAGAAAGGCAAATGTTCTTTAAAATATGATATACTATCACAATAATGAGAAGGTAGTCCACCCTTGACTAAGGGTGTCTGAGGAGGAATCTGTGGTAATTACAGTAAGAAGACATGCATAACTGTCTTCTCAGGAGCACTTTTAATTTCCTACAGTAGTTTGGGTTTGACAAGGAGGCTATCATATTTTTCAGAAAAGAGAGGGCTACTGCCACAAGCTACTTTTTTTTTCTAGAAGAAGTGATTGGCAGTTTGATTAACAAGCATATGCTAAGATCCAGGGATTTACAAAGTTCACTAAGCCTCGTGTACTTCCTGATAAGTAGATATTTAACTGCCATTAAGGAAGATTGAATGTTGTTAAGGTTAAGAACCTTCTTGTTATCAGGTATATAGTAAAACATTTTTTGGACCAATATCTCCTATTATTTAAAAAAAATTTCTACAATGACTGAATATCTGCAACTCCTGATACTTAAAAATAGAGACTGGACTATAGCTGGAATCCTCTCCATTTTCCATTGAAGATCCCTTTTTACTCTCTGGCTTAAGTAAAGGTTTAAAAAACAATTATATAATCATCTCATGGAAAGTAAGATTGGCCCAAAGTTGAGACCAGGCAAATGTTGAATGACATTTCAGTTCCTTTCTTCTCAGCCCTCTTCATTAAGTCTTCAAAATAAAAAAGAAGTATTCCTTCAGTATGACTCCTAATGGCTTAGTATTGTGTGCTATGCAGTCAATAGATATTGACTGATTTAAGATAGCATGATTGTTGTGAGAAATAAAGGCAATTGACTAAAGGAGGTAGGTTGAAGTCAGTTGAGACTTTAAAGCCCAAGATTTGCAGTTTAAATTTAATTTGAAGAAAATAAATTTTACATTTTTCATTTAATATAATTGGAAAGAAGAACCTTTAACTGGAAAACCTAAATAAGGACAAGAAGAAGGTAGGGTTAAAAGTTAATATTGATCATTCTGATAGGATGAGCTGGAAGTATGTCTTATACCCACAGTAGCATAATATAAGTTCATATTCTAACATCCTTTTTATTAGAAAGAAGTGAGCCATAACTAAGAATACTCTTATCATTCACCTGAATTCCAGAGTCAAACTGGCTAACAGAATTGCTTTTCACCCAGATGGTTGTAAAAAATTGAATTCCTCTCTTTCGACAAAGCTGAATAGACCTGCATTTTACCTCTACGGTTACAAAATTTGAGAAACATGGTCTAGACTTGATCTTCAACTTTAATGTAATAACAATTGAAATCCATATGGTGCTTTGAAATTTGCAAAGTACTTTATACACATTATCCCATTTGAGCCTCAACAATTCTTGAGGTTGGTATGAAAAACATTATTCCGATTTTCCAAATGAAGAAATTGAGGTCAAGAGAAGTTACGTGGCTAGTGCAAGGTGATAGAAGTGGCCAGTAAATGTCATAGGTGGGATGTGAACCTAAGTCTTCCTGACTCCAAGTCCCTTATTTTGTCTATTATGTCATACTGATGGCTTCATGTTTTGTATGCTCTTTCAAAGCATGAATTATCTTGGGCGATATCCAGATTTGAGAATTCCTTTTGACTAACATGTATCTAAACATCTGGTATAGGCAATCTGCTAGGTACCAGGGGTACAATGATTATTAAAATGTCACAAACCTTACTCTCAAGGAGCCTATATTCCACTGGGTTTGGGGATGAATACAGAGAGCAAAGTAGAGATCCAGAAAATTTGAGAAAGGTAACATCCATGTCTGGGATATCCATGGCAGTTGAATTACCATGAAGGAAAAGACATATTCTGAAAGAGAAGAGGAATGCATACATATCAGGCATGAGAGAAGCCTACTCAGATGCTCAGATGTAGGAAAAGGTATATCAAATTTGGGGAAGAGTTAATAGTCCAGTCAGCCAGAATATGAGTATGTAAAGGAAAAATGAGTGTGTGAAGGGAAGTAATGTGAAATAAAGGCCTACCTTTATTTGTGGAGCCAAATTTTAGAAGATTTTAAATACCAAGTTAAGAATCTGTTTTTATCGTATAAACAATAGAGGTTTTTGAAAAACTAAAGGTTTTTGAGCAGATAAGTGGCATAGTTAAACCTGTTCTTAGGAAGATTATTTTAGCATCTGTATGAAAGTTGTTTGGAGAGGGAAAGAGACTGAAGGTGCCCCTCACTCCCACAAACATCTCAGCCTTGAGTCACCCTGTGTCTCCTTCCTCTCCCCTCCACCCTATGTCCCAATGATATCTTCCTAGAACTAAACTAAGAGGAACTTAGAAATCCACACAATTCAATTTGAGATAAAATCTGATTTGGCAGGCTTTTTATCACAGTTCATTTCGCTGGTATCTACTCTGTATAGGAGAGACAGTTGAGCCTAAGTTACTTGTTATCCTGCCTTATCCTATTGGTCCCTCTCAGAGTAGGACTTTAATGAAAATCTGAAACTTCCTAGCTATATGCTTTCTCTGGCATTCAACAACTCAGTCATACTCTCCAATAAACATTCACTAGATTCTCTCTGAATTCCCTCAACTCCAAGCTCCCATGCTTTCATGGGACTATGCTCTCTGGTACTGGGACTACTTCCTTATGTTATTAAAGTATCCTGAGGAAGAGTAAGCTACCTTCCTTGACACCCACACTCAAAGAACACTCTGTTCTCAATCATCCTCAGCATCTAGTAAAAGACCATGAGGTCAGTTACAAGACTATTAACAGTAGTACAAGCAAAAGTACCAATAAAGGTCTGAAATAAGGTGTCTTGGCAGAATGAACAGAAAGAAAGGGAAGATGTGAAAAATGTTATGTCAATAGAACTAAAAAGACTTGGCAACTAATTGAATGTGAGAGATGAGGGGGGGAAATTAGTGAATCATTTAATCAGAAGGCAGGAAGAGCAATAGAAGTTTTGGTGAGACAGAGGGCAGAAAAAATATGAAAGTGCCTTGTATGTTAAATAATTCCTTTCAAATTATATTTGTTCAGTACTAGGGTTATAAACAACTTAAGTGCTATTATCTTGTCATAGTGCTAAATTGCAGCAGGGAGATACATCCTAACCTAATTATTCACTGGTATTCCATGATGTTGGACATTCATGGCATTTGTTTTAATAATTCAGCCTGATTACAACCCAGCTTCATTACAAAGAATCTATTAAATTCTCAGCCAAACTCATATGTTTGTTATGACATGTTACTAGGATGATTAATAATCACTGCTTTACACTAGGAGAAAGAGAAACAGATGTTTCTAGGTGCTCTACAGAGGCCCTCCTTTCTGTATTTTTATAGTATCTTTGTTTCAAATGGCATGGTTTCAGAAAACTAATTTGTGTGCAAACCTAGAAATGTAGCATCAAAGATAATAAGCATTTTATGTCTTTGAAGCTTTAGTTAAAACATTTTATCCCATTTGTGAATAATATGATTGGTATCACCAGGAACCAAATTTGTGTAGCCAGATCTTTATTAGGCATTGTCTGTAACTACTCAATTCATTTTCTTCAGTTCATTTTTCTGTCAGTTTTACTGGTGATCCCCTGGTTTCAGTTTAATGATTACTTGGTTTACTCTTTCTTCCTCACACCATACTTACTTATACATCTACTATGTGTTGTGCATATGAAAGTTGTTTATTCATAAACATGCCCATTTGCCTCTGTCATTCATTAGCTAAGATGAAAAGAATACAATAGCTAAAAATTTTATTTGTCTGAAAGATGGTGCCTCTGCAGCAGAGTCTCTTGTAGGACGATACATTGATTTCATATTGATATAGGTAGGAAATGCTATTTAAAGAATCACCAGAATTCTCTGATTATTACCATATTTCCACTGTGAATATACTTGTCTTAAAAAATGTAGTAATATCTCTATCTCAAGAGTCAATCTCTCTAACTCAAATACAATTTAGGTATTTGGGAAGTTCACCAAAAAATTAATTTCTTTATGGCATGTTATGTCTTCAACAATAGCACTGATCTTACCCTCCCCGCCCTTCTCAAGAAAAGAATAAAAAGAAATGAAAAAGTAAGAAACTGATAAGTGAGCTAGAGTAGGTCAGCAAAAATACAAAGGCTAAAAATTGAAAAGGATTGGTAACAATTAGATCACAGCTTCCTTAAAAAGGTTAGAGACTATTCCTTAAACACTCTAGTATCCTCCAAACCTAACAGTACCTTCCACATAGTGCATGCTTAGTGTTTCACATTGGAATAGACCTTATAGAGAATCTAGTCCAATCTCTCATCCTTGCAGGAATCCCCATTGTGGTATTTGGACATTCAGCCTCTTCTTTAATATGTCCAGTGGCAGAGAACTCACTTTCACCATGAGGAAGTTCATTTCATCACCAAACAACTTTAACTGTAAGAGTTCTTCCTCACATCAAACTAAAACCTGCCTCCTTGTAACAACTTCCCATTGGCCCTAGTTAAGTCCTTGGAGCTACATCAAATATATGTAATCACTTGCCAATGACAGGCCTTCAGACTGTTTTAAGACAGCCATCATGTCTCCCTAAGTATTCTCTTAAAGCTAAGTATCCTCAGTTCATTAAATTTGTTTTAAGCATGTTTATAGTATAGTGTCCAAAACTGAATAGTGTTTTGGGTAGATTTTGACTAAATAATGATAAAGGACTAGATATTTATTTTAATGCAAATTTAAAAGAATTTAGCATTGGTTTTTGGCAGCCACCTCATACTTTTCACTCTTTTTGAGCCTGCAGGCCACCAAAACCTCTAAGTCTTTTGTACAGTAACTATTACAAAGTCAAATCTCCCCAAATATGTACTTAGACACTTAATTTTTTGGAACTTCATTGTTTGGATGGATGGACAGTTGACAAATAATATGAAAACTCATCTATATATGAATGTTAGGTTACAAGGATAGAATTTTCCATTCAGGGGGAAATTATCATGAAAGATAGCATATAGATAGAAATAGAAAATAAAGGTGACTATCATAGAACTTCACATAACAACAAAAATCATCTAAAGGTGATGTATTGTCAGTTTGACCTTTAAAATGTTCACTTGTACTATAATGAAAAATTTATTAGGTTTCATTTTTTAAATATAGATTGTTTTGTATCATAGGATTCTGCACAGCTGTGAAACTTCTTTAACTGATTTCTTTGAGGCTGCTGCCCCCTTTCTGTTTTTATCATGTAGAAGCTTGGATGTTAGAGAATCCAAGTGAACTTTCACTGACATAATACATTCATGAGTTACCCATTGTTCATGGAAAGACAGTATTGTAATCCAAACTTTAAAATTAAACTTAAATGTAAAATGTTCTATTTTAAAACCTTTTTGAAATATGGTAGACTTGATTCAAGAGTTTATTGTATCAGCAGTGTTTTAAAGATTTAAAACTTGTGCTTTTTCCATCCATAGCTAAGGAATAATCATTATAAATTCATTCTTTAAGTGCAAATATAAATAAGTACAAATCAGATTTTTTTAGTGATTTTTCTAACACTAAGCAAAGTAGGATTGTTTTTTGAAATCTTGAGGTTGAAGGCCATATAATTAAGAATAACATTTTTACTTCTCTATGTTTTTCTATTGATTTTTCCTTGGAAATATAATGCATCTTTAACTATAATTTTATTTTAATATGTGTTTTCTGTTCTTTTACTAGTGTTGTTAATAACAGTACTTGTAGTGGAAGGCATTGCTGTGGCCCAGAAGACCCAAGGTATAGTATTTATAGTAACATTTTATAGTATATACAAGATAGTGGGATAGGTTAAAAGAAAGTAATCTAGCTACTCAATGCTATTTCCATAATCCCTCTGGGTTGTTTTAGTAACCTAAGGCATTCTGTCAACATACATGCCTCAGTTAACTGAGTTCAGCTGCAGTTAAGCAAAATAAACTGTCAATAGCTATTCTTGCCCTGATTCATTCAGTAGTCAGCTATTACTAGTGGCATCTGGCTTACAGTGGGAATATGCACAAAACTGAGTAAGACTCATGCTTAAACATAAAGCAGAAAGAGAAACCCATTTTTTGCAATGAGCAGAAAGGCAGCATGGTGTACTAGAAAGGACTCCTGATTTGAAGTCAGGGCACCTTTTAAAAATTCCGATTCTGTTGTTTACTACCTTGTGTCACCTTGCTCAAGTAATTTAACTACTTTGGGCCTCAGTTTCCTCATCTGTAAAATGAGAGGATTGAATTAAACTGTCTCTAAGATCCATTCCAACTCTCACAAAAGAACTCCACAATACTCAAAGCCCTGTACACCTGTTCAAACCTTCCTGGATATGAAAGTAAACCAGCTGAATCACTTTAGGTCAGGTTTTCATAACAAAGGGCATGCCCTTTCCTACATAAAAGCTCTTAACGTTAATTTGCTATTGAAATATACAAAGGAATGGTATGTGAAAATAATTGCAGAAAACTTTAGTTAAATTTCTGAACACTGAACTGTGTTGATACATGCATTGCCCATCACAGGCACCATAGTAATGTTCTTAGTTGTAAAGTAGGGATTCGGCAGTTATTTTTTTTTCTTGGGACTGAGAAAAAAAATCAATATTTCTCAGGACTGAGGACAGCACTCTATCAGGTAAGTTGGGGCAATGCCTAAGGCCCCAAACAGCTTATTTTCCCTTTCTGCTATGGCTATAGTACATTTCAATCCTCTAACATAGTATACAAAAATCTATATCCCCCTCACTCTTGCTAAAAAGTATGTCAAATTTGCTAATGATTGTATTAAGTATATCTATAATACTCTGAATAAACAATGTTTGAAGATGTGTGTGTATGTGTGTGTTGTTGTTGTTGTTGTTGGAGCTATTTGATTTACTTTAATTCATAGGTTTTAATGTAATTTTTTTCAAGATGGGCAGAATATTGGAATTAAACATGTTCCAGCTACCCAGTGTGGAATTTGGGTTCGAACCAGCAATGGGGGTCATTTTGCTTCTCCAAATTATCCTGAATCATACCCACCAAACAAGGAGTGTATCTATATTTTGGAAGGTATTTTTAAATGTCTTTTTCCCCCTTAAATTTTACTATTGCTTATAAAATTTAAAGGACTGATGATCTGATATAGTTTTAATCACTTTAAATCAAATTAATTTTTAAATATTGATCAAACAAGTAACACTTAATGCCTCTGAACTTTAAACATTCATAAAAAATGGAATGGTAGGTTAGGTGGTACAGGGGGGCAGCTAGGTGGTGCAGTGAATAGAGTGCCAGGCATAGAGTCAAGAACATTCATCTTTCTGAGATCAAATCCAGCTTCAGACACTTACTAGCTGTGTGACCCGGGACAAGTCACTTAACCCTATTTGCCTCAGTTTCTTCATCTCTAAAATGAGCTGGAGAAGGAAATGGCAAAATCACTCTCATATCTTTATCAAAAAAAAAACCCTAAATGGGGTAGCAAAGAGTTGGACAGGACTGAAACAACTGAACAACAAAGAAATTTCTAGGCTTTTTTTAACTCCTTAAAAGAACCTTCAAGCAAAAATATGTTTTCAAATATTTTCATATCTTCAAGAATCAAAATTAATGAGAAATGCTTCTGAGAAACTTCCTTAAGCATTACTGAAATAATTTACTGGGCCGTATGCAAATTTCTGTTCATAATCCTCATTAGTATAACATTACCTTTCTTATTTGTGTTTTCTCCTGTTTCTTTTTCATTGGTCCATTATATTTCATGAATTGAATATTTGCTCTTGAAATCTTGATTCCAATAAAATATATGTTTAATCAATGTAATAAATAATATATGCCGAGGGGGAAAATTATTATTGCTCTACAAAGAATAATGCCATAGTTAATATAATATAAGCTATGTATTCTGACCTACATTCTTCATAATGTTTAAGTTATTAACAAATGCAACTGTGACTCTGCCAATTCCTCTTGATTTATTCACGTTGGCTCTGAGCATGTTATTTCATTCATATTGATGTCCTTAGTTGTAAAGTATTGACTCAGCAGTTATTTCCTCTTTAGATCTTTTCAGTGTTTGTACATTACATAGTTCCTTCTTTAAAAACTGCCCAAATTGACTCTCTATGTTACAGCTGCTCCACGTCAAAGAATAGAACTGACCTTTGATGAACATTATTATATAGAGCCTTCATTTGAATGTCGATTTGATCACTTGGAAATTCGAGATGGGCCATTTGGTTTCTCTCCACTTATAGATCGTTATTGTGGTGTAAAAAGCCCTTCATTAATTAGATCAACAGGAAGATTTATGTGGATTAAGTTTAGTTCAGATGAAGAACTAGAAGGACTGGGATTTCGAGCAAAATACTCTTTTATTCCAGGTAAGGATTTATTTTTTCAGGTAAAGGTTTATTTTTTCAAGATTAACTACCTCAAAACATAGAATATTAAAGCTAGAAAAGAGATCAACTAGTCAAATTGTATCTATTAACACAGATGCAGGGCTATAAAGAAATTAGACAGGACCCCTAAAGAAAGTCACTCTGCAAACAACCTGAAGAAAAGCTAGCTTTGAATCTATACTGCTTTAAAATTTTGATATTCAGTGTTACCACAAAAGCTTCCCTGGCTCTTCTCATGTATTCACAGTGGCAAAACATCTAGATGAAACAGGATTCACCCAACCAGTTCCTTTATCCCTATGGTTCTAAAAAACTAGATCGATGGTTTTTTTTTCTCTATTATATGAATTGACTGCTATCTTTAGGATTGATCATTCAGTAATAACTGTGGGTCACTTATTGTACAAAAAAAAGCATGAGACACAGTGGAGATGTAAAAGCAAATGAGAACCCTGAAATCAAAGGATTTATAATATAATATCATTTAGAGAGTTATTTTCTAGGTATTAAAACATTTTAAGTCATTGGTATATTACAGTTGGAGTAGATCTTAGAGGTTTTCCCAGCCAATCTCTTCATTTTACAGGTGAGAAAACTGAGGCACAGAAAGGTGAAGCAACAACTGGAATTAGAATCCTGGTTTTCTGACTCCCAGCCCAATACTCTTAAACATACAATATTTTCCCCAAAACTTTAGTCTTTTGGTATATTCTACAGGCTTTTAATTTTTTTGCCTAATGACATAAAATCCCATGCTACAAAAAGAAGAAAACTTTGGTCAAGAAGAAGACAATAGAGAAACAACTAATTAGATACATTCACTCTTTAAAGAATTAGCATATATAAGAATTTCTAAGTTAAATACTTCTCTGGAAAGATAATAGATAATCTTCTAACATAGTAGGTGCCCCACAAAACACAGAATGAGCCAGAATCTCTCCACATTTCAGAAAGATCCCACTAAAAGGAAGAACTGCAGGCCAATGGGGTATAATTTAGTAGATTAAAGCTTCTGAAAGTATCACATGAATCACATTTTAAGTGACTTTTTCTGCTTGATTAATTAAAACTCAGCTACAGTGGCAGCTCAGCTCTTTAAACTATGTTTTATCTGGTGGTAAAATTTTGTCTTTGGGAATACTACAAATTATAACTTGAAAATGGCTTTTGGGAGAGAGATTTTCAAAGGTAGAATAGATTTGGCTCCCTTTGGGCTTTCTCTGTCTAGGTTGAGATGCTTAGAATTATAATTATTCAGTAAAATTGTCTCTGGCAAGTTTGCCCCCTCCCCCCAAAAAAGTATCCTAGTTTGGAAGAATCTGAGTACTCAAAGTATCTTGAGTACTTTACTATTTAAATTCAGATCTCCTTTTAGCTTCAGAAAAATTATTTTATAAAATAACATAAGCTAATGCCAAATGTATCTTCTTCTAGAACAAAGTTTATTTTATAATCATATGATGCCAGTTGCTTTGAGTTTGGCTCCTATTTTTCTTTTAGTGTCTGATAATTTCCTGTCTAATCTTGGGCAAATTATTTTACTTCTCTGGGAGTCAGTTTCTTTGTTTGCAAAATAAATAGTTAGATTAGAAGTTCTCTAAGACCTCTTTTAGCTCTAATAATTGTGATTCTTATTCTAAAAATTGTGTTTTACTAATTATTCTAGAAACATTGTGTTTGCCATCTCCCTCATTTTGTTAAAGTTTAGCTTTAGTCCACATAAAGTTCTTATGGTATGGAAAACAATAGAGGGAGAAGCAACTATTCTCTGGTTCTCTTCTAATTTTTTTTAAGATATAATCTTTAATAGTCTGGTCACATTCACTTTGATTTTATTGTGGCATATTTAGCAAACTGTTGGTCTCATCTCAATTTCTGCCAGACTTCTTTCTAATTTTCCCAACGATCTTATCAAATATCCTAGATAATTTATGTTTTCATATTCTCAGAAGTAAGTTGTAGTGTCGCCCAGTAGATAGAGAACTGGCCTTGGATTAGAAAGCTCTGAGTTCAAGTCCTATTTCTGCCACATATTGTCTTTGTGACTTTGGGCAAGTCATTTGACCCTTCAGTGCTCT
This sequence comes from Phalanger gymnotis, assembly GCA_028646595.1. Taxonomy (NCBI): domain Eukaryota; kingdom Metazoa; phylum Chordata; class Mammalia; order Diprotodontia; family Phalangeridae; genus Phalanger; species Phalanger gymnotis. The sequence goes on along the minus strand of CM053625.1, from coordinate 105,952,287 downwards.
CAGGAACTCTCAAGACCATAAGTTGCATAGAAGCTGACCTATATTGGTAGTAGTTACCTTATCTGGAAGTTCCCTAAATCAGTAAAGTTATAGGTTTAGCCCCTATTTCTATTCCATATGTTATTAATTTATACAAATGAAGTTAATTGACTGGGGTTTCAAATAGTGTGATTTGTTAAATTGACAACTTTGTTTATTGATGCCTTTTCAAAGTAGTTTAAATATTTGTTTATAAATATATGATCTATGCATAACCAAATCTATGCCTGTGTCAACTTGATGCCAAACCATCTGCCAGTTCAGGCAATTTATTTAAAGCTTAGTCATTCATTTGGATACTTTATCTATAAGATACCAAACAATTGGTGTCATTAAATTGACCAGATATGCTGTCTCATGTAGAATAGTGGTTCTTAGATATCTATGTAGCATGACTTCCTCAGCAAGACAAAATATCCTATGGATCTACCTTGCCAACTTCTGCTTACCACTGTAAAAACAAACATACATTTCACCAGAATGAGATGTCTAGTGCTGCTTTTGCTGAGATGCTAAGATGTCATGTTGTACTAGACGTTAATACCATAATCAAAAAATATTATTTTCATTAAATAAATACTAACATAACATCCAACAACCAAGGTACCAGCCTATAGTAAATGGAAAGGATGCTCATAAATCATCAGTAGTCTGCACTGATCTTGCTTTGAGACCCACTGATGTAGACAGACCTTGTTTAAAATGGATCTTAACTTCATGGAACACGACATATAATTATGAGAATGGGACACATATACAAATAGCTACAAAACAAAACACAAAAACAATGCATAAAAGAGGTACAAACAAACTAGTATGTGAGATCTAAGAGGGGAAATAATCGTTATCAGCAGGAGGGATGGGGTCAGGAAAAGCTTCCTGGAGGTGGGCCTTAAAAGAAGATACAATTTAATTATGAGAAGAGGGAAAGGGAAGGTATTTCATGTTACGGAGAACAATGTAAGCAAAGGCACATATGCAGAAAAGCATGCGGCATGTAAATAGATCAACAAGCAATGCAGCTATGTCATGAAATTTGCTAAACCTTGAACCACCTCTAAAATCTTTTCAGTACCAGTGATTGTCTTCTTTTCTGTTACAGATCCAGACTTTACTTACCTAGGAGGTATTTTAAATCCCATCCCAGGTCTAGTATTATATTTTCACTTTTTTTTTTCCTAATGACATTTGCAATGAGGCTTATTTTCCATTGACATCATTTATATGTTCCCTCTAGATTGTCAATTCGAACTCTCAGGAGCTGATGGAATAGTACGCTCTAGTCAAGTAGAACAGGAAGACAAAACAAAGCCTGGACAAGCAGTTGACTGCATATGGACAATTAAAGCTACTCCAAAAGCCAAGGTATTTGTATGAAATCAGTCATTTTAAGTGAAATGCATTAATTAGGATTTACATTATGTGTTACTTTGGTTTAAATAGGCTGCTCCAGACTATTATATCTATTAATATGCATGACAACATTTTTAAAATGTCAGTTCAACAGATATTTATTGAGTACCTACCATTGCTGTCATAAAATTGTCCAAAATATAATGTTTGAAAGTTAAGGACTAATACAAATCCACTGACACTTTTAAATTCACAAATGCCCAACTTTTTTTTTTTTTAAAAATTGGGTTTAAGTGACTTGCCCAGGGTCACATAGCTAGTAAGTGTCTAAGGTCACATTTGAACTCAGGTTCTCCTGACTCCAAGACCGATGCTCTATCTATTGAACCATCTAGCTGCCCCCCAACTTTTAAAGTATAAATTAAAGAACAGCTTGCTAATCATAGATCATTTATTAGATATGTTATAGTATTGAAATTAAATAAAAAAGTTTTTATTTCTGAGTTTCTTTTATTCATACTTCTAGGAATATGTGAGTAGTTGAATTTATATCTAACAATATTAGTTGTCTTGTGTAAATCAACTTTTAAGAGCTTATATAGATTATAGATTTTAGAATGTTTAGAATGTAGATTGTCTTAAAGAAAGTCATTAAAAGTAGGAAGCTTATTTAATATTTTTGTTAATATCATTGAAACTAGAGTGTTTGCTCAATTGAATATATTTTGATGAGTATTCATTTCAAACTGAAATGGTAATCAAGTTCCATTGGTAAAATTTAAAGGATAAAAAAACACAGTTACTCTGTTTTTTGGATGAGGCAAACTACTTAATCAAAATAAAGACAAGAATGTTGCCTTTATGATTGATGTTCAGAAGCCCAAAAGATGGGATTTTATAATAATCCAACTAAAATTCAAGAGACTAGAAAATATCTGTACAAGAGTAAGAAGAACACAGAAAAATAAAAGAAAGTACATCCATGGGGAATGTTAGAAATGGAAGAGAGTACAAAGACCATTTTACAGGTAAGGAAACTGAGGCTTAAAGAGGTTGTGACCTGCAAATGGTTGCACAGCTAGTAAACAACACATCCAAGGCTTTCATTGAGGTCTCCCAACTCCTAGTACAGCACTGCTTCTAGTATGCTATTCTCTAAAGCAATATTTAATTCCATTTTTAAAAAATGTAATACCAGCATGCCAGGTAAAACGGGAGCTATACAAGTTGCTCTTTCATCTATACCGATTGATTTTATTCTAAAGATTTCTTTTCATTGTCATTAATCACATTTCTTTTAAACATTTCAATATTGTTATGCATGTTATCTGAAGGTAGATCCATAGCTAGGTTGTAACTTCTAAGATTAGTTTAGCAAGTGGAAACAAATTATCTCATTCTCATGTGCCTCAGCATTTGTCTTTATAACTAATTTTATAAGGATTATGATTCTAAATAGCATTAACTCTGTTTTGGCACACTGGCATATGTTTACTCATCTTTGATAACAACGTAAAACAAACATTTTAAGTTTCATAATTTTGATTTGTTGATTTTGTTCTAAAGTGGAATTATCTTACATCACCTAGTAATAGACAAAGATGACATTTTAATGAAGAGGTGTACCATTTTTTAAGATAATCAAACACTAGATTTTGAAGTGGACATCCTGTTGCACTACAAAATTATCTACCACAACTGTCATGCATCAGAGTAGTAGTAAATGGTTCTTTCACATTAAATGGAAACATAACAGACCTAATTAAAATAAACTCTTCAAGCTACATTTTTTTAATTCATAGAAATAATTTTTCCATCCTATTAAAATATACTTGGGGAATGAAATATCTACAGTTTTGTGCTATTTGTATTTTTAAATTCATTTGGAATTTGTGGGCTTGAAGCAGCATTGGTATGCTATCTAGAGATAATAGGATTGTATAATCAGGCAGTGAGTAAAACATTGGCTATCTACTCCATTAAATCAAAGAGAATTTTTCAAACTAAAGCATTTTCTAAATTAAACCATCTGTAAGCAAACCATAATCTGAGCTGAAGCCATGGGGATGATCCATTCATAGATTTTTAATCAGATCATTCTATGTAATAATTTGTCGTAACTTATATTTTAATGTGCATGACATTGAAACTGGTCAAACTGCTTGTCAGTTACCAAGGATTTTCATATGTGCAAAAACCAAAGTACAAAGAGTTATTATGCCTGGCATAGGCAGTAACAGAACCAAGACAGTAACAGAACCTTATCTTGTAATGCATCTATAACTTTCCAGTCTATTTAAGTAGTACCATTCAGAATTAAGAATGTCCAAAGTGGCAGAAATTCTCCATATCACTTGCACATCAATAAGAAAATCTTATGGCATATGTAAGCCACCAAGAGAACAAAGTAGAAAACTCACAAACAGGATTGAGCAACAAAGCAGGTATTTTAAGCAAGAAAGTGTCAGATAACAAGCAAGATGTTAACAAAATTAGAAATAAGAGGGACATGAGGTATTTAAAAGATTGCTAATAGCAACTACTTTAGTGTTACAGATCAAATCTCTTTCCCATCTGGAATAAAATTAGCTGGATCATAAGTTAGTTGTTTTACTCAGTTCCACAAGGTACAAGTACTATGTTTTTTGCAGTTAATCAGCTAGATCATTCTAAGGTACAAGCACTAAGTTTAATTCAGTGCTCAAATTATTAAGACAACCAAAATAATTAGAATACAGATTTCAGTTATTTTAGCGGTTGGTCAGCCATTCAGTGATCAGAACCATTCACTGTCTTCAATCATTACCATGTAATAAGCAAAATCAGCTGGCTTAGGTTAGTGATCAGTTAGTGGAGCACGTTGATGTCAGGTCAAAGTTAGAAATACATATGTGAGCAATTCCAATCCAAAGCAAATTTCATCTATTTCATTAACAGATTTATCTGAGATTCCTAGACTACCAAATGGAACATTCAAATGAATGCAAGAGAAACTTTGTTGCAGTGTATGATGGGAGCAGTTCTATTGAAAACCTGAAGGCCAAGTTTTGCAGTACTGTAGCCAATGATGTAACGCTTCAAACAGGAATTGGAGTGATTCGAATGTGGGCTGATGAAGGTAGCCGGCTTAGCAGGTTCAGAATGCTGTTTACATCATTTGTGGATCGTAAGTAAAGAATACATTCCCAGAAGCAAAAGCTACATGAGAGATTTTTCATGATCTTTGGACAGTTTTTTATATGAGCAGATATTCACTAACTGGCCATCTAAGAAATGATGATCAATCTACCGAATCTACTGAAAATTATTTTTGATCTGGTGTGATTCCACCTGGTCTTATATTATTTTTTCTTACTATTTGTGCATAGCCCCTATGAGAATCTGACCATATCTAAAAGTGATGAATCATAAAAGGTCAGTCAAAATTATTAGGGTTATTGGCTGCGATATCAGATTGATAGATTCTTCAAATTAACCCACTAATTCTATTTATTCTCTTTAAGCAAAATTTTAAAGCCCAAATGCCTCATGAATACCTCACAAGGTTTCATTGACATTGTAAATAGATCTTTGAAAGTAATGACATTTCAATTAACATTAACATTTGATGTTGTTATCTGTTTTTCTTTGGGACTAGGCTGATAAATGTACCTAAGGATGATTATTTTCTGTAGATTATTAGCTAAAAAACAGATTGGATAGGGTCAAAAATTAACTTATGTTATACCAAATTATGTTCTATATCTAAGAATGTGTAATGAGGTTCTATATATTATATTACACTCATCAAAGAATGCTGGAATGAAGTGGCATATAATAAATCAGAGAAACAAATATTAACCTCTGTCTTCTTCCTGTTTTATGAAGATGGTGTGAAGATGAACTTCATAGTTCCTGCAAAGTTATTTGAGCCCTTAGGAAAAATAAAGTTGCATATAAATATAGGTCTTGTTTATGAAATTTTAGACAATAAACCATTTTGGATTGGTAGTTTTTGCATTCATGTGATACTTCTTCATTAATAGTGATTTTGGGCTTAGTAATTTCATGTTGCTGCTTTATGATCGCATATTCATATGGCAAAACACATTAAAATATGACTGAATTATTCAGTCTGGCAGCTTAAATAATCCATCTGAATTGCCACATGGTGATTTAGGCTATGATGTTTCCGAATAAATAGCAAAGACAGTATATGACAACCTGAACTAACCAAATCTGCCATTAATACGTATCTTCATTCGACGAACACTTATTGAGAAACTATTATATTTAAGGCATTGTCTTCAACATTGTGAGGGATCTAAAAATGCATATGGCACATACCCTGCCTTTAAGGTATTTTTAGTCTAGTGGAGGATATAAGCCATATGTACAAACAATTATATTAGAGGCGCAAAGGGTTGAATCAGTGGAGTACTGGATTAAATTGAAGAGTTCCCTTCTCAAATTCCTAAGATTACAGGGAAGTGGGCCATTGTTCCCTAATTGAATTGGTATGCTCTGGGGCACATTGGTCCATGAACCTATCCTGGATAGCTTTCTTATGACTGAGTAAGGCTCTATTCACTATCAGGTACAATTCTTCACTGTTTCCACAGTGTGTTTATACACTGAGTTTAACAATGTCCATGATGCAGAGTTCCTAGACATTCCCAAATTTTATTTGTAAGGGCCCAGATTTCCCATAGTGGATTATCCCTTTAGAGTTTACATTCACTCCCAAAATATTCCTGTAGTTCATACATGTGCTGATACTTATAAAGACCTAGTCCAACCCAAAAACAATTTTAAGAGGAAAAAGAGGGAGAGAAAAAAACAAGTTTCCCTGCTCAAGGGGGAAGCCTAATCCCAAATGATCCCCCAAGATATGTGGGGCTCTCCCAACATGATTTGTGACTTTGGGTTCCCTAGAGGTCAGCGCCTTCCCCCTAAGTGAAAAGCCAACTTTCTCCAATAAATCACTGCAGTACTTAGAGCAATCCAAAATGAAAATCTAGGGTGAAATTGGGGTTGATGGGAGATCAATTCCTTACTCTCCAAGAAAAATATCAACAAATCAAGCTTCTCCCCAGAAAAAGAAAAGAAAGTCGTTGGGATTTCTAGGCCATTAGGCAAAGTTCATACTATGGACATGGAGTCCATAAGGATCCTGGAAATGCCATATGGACTCATGCCACAATCGGGCAAGCAAGACTGCTCAAAAATAAAACAAATGTTGATGAGCCCGAGAGATATGTGGGGCTCCTAAAAAGGAATTAGATACTTAGTATTAATTGGAAATCACCTCAGATAAATTCAGGAAAGCCCTCAAAATGTACAGCTCCTAAAAGGGATGTGGCACTTGAGAACAATTGAAAATGAATTACTCAAGTAACTGTGGCTTAATGAAACAAATAGTAACACTGCCATTGAAAAATTCAGATCACCTGGCACAGATGAACTATTTCCTTAGGTATTTAAAGAATCGTTGGGTGTTGATTGCTAAGCCACTATCAGTGATCTTTAAAATATCATGTAAGGATGAGGTACTGCAGGATTAGGGGACAAATATCCTGCTTTAAAAAAAAAGGGCAGGGGGGTGAAAATGGAGTCTGTCAATTATAGACCAGTAAGCTTAACTTCAATTCCTGGCAAAATTCTAAAATATATTATTTAAGAGAATGCTAATTAACATACAGAAAAGGAAGTGATGATCATAGAGTATGAATCATCATGAAGAAGTCATACTAAATGAACTTCATTTTCTTGTTGGACAAGATCTCTGAACTAGTAATGAGGAAAATGCTACAAGATGTAGTTTATCTTGATTTTAACAAATCATTTTGATAATATCTCAGGCTATTGTTGTGGAAAATGTAGAGGACTCTAGATGAGCTAAATTATAGTACAGTTCAGGTTCTGAATGGTTAAATGACTAGATCCAAGGAGTGTTCACTAAGAGTTTAATGTCAGCTAGAAAGGAGGTTGCCAGTGGAGTCCCTCAAGGATTTGTGCTTGCCCTGTACTATTGAATGTTTTTATTCCTAATCTGAATAAATATATGGATGGCATTCTTATTAAATTTTCAGATGGCACTTGGGAGTCCATTGAACTTAATGATGGAGTCAGGATATGAAAAGATCTCAACAGGCTAAATTTGGACTAAATCTAATAGAGATACATAAATGTAAAGTCTTATGCTTGGCTTTAAAGAAACTCTAATTTGCAAGTACAAGATAGAGGAGATATGACTAAAAAGAGGTTCTTTTAAAAGACCTTCAAAGTTTGGTAAACTGCAGACTCAGTATGAGTCAACAATATGTTATAGCAGACAAAAAGTAATACGATGTCAGGCTTAATTAAGAGAAGCATGATGTCCAGGACTAGGTAGATGCCAGATAGTCCTGCTTTGCTCTGCCATGGTCAGACTACAACTGTAGTATTGTGTCCACACTTTATGAAGGACATTAATAAACCAAAGAGCATTCAGAAGAGGCTGTCCATGATGGGAAAAGTCCTTGAGATTTATCTTATAATGACTTATCTTTGTTAAACTTTTTTTGAGGAGGGAAGGCAGGGCAATTGGGGTTAAGTGACTTGCCCGAGGTCACACAGCTAGTAAGTGTGTCAATTGTCTGAGGTCGAATTTGAACTCAGGTCCTCCTGACTCCAGGGCTAGTACTCTACTCACTGCGCCACCTAGCTGCCCCTCTTATAGCGACTTCTTGAAGCAAATGGAGATAATTGATCTAGAGAAGAGAAGATTTAGAGAGAACATGGTAGCTATCTTCAAATGTTCGTAGGGCAGTCATGTAGGAAGAAAGGAGGAATTAGGCTTGTTCTACTTGGGCTCACAGGACAAAATTTGAAATGGTGGGTGGAAGGATCATAGACACAAATCTAGATTTGATGTAAAGGAAAACTTCCTAGTAATTAGAGCTATGAAAAATGGGGAAAGTGCTATCCCAGGAAGTATAGTGGTGTGTAAATTACCTGGGACAAAATAAAATACTTAAGTTTATTGACCTATACAGTAAGCCTTACAACTTTTTACAGCTGAAGAGAAAAAAAAAACTTTTAATATATAATGTGGCCTTTTGATCCAATAACTTTCTTACATAATTTGGCAAGATTTTGATGCATATTCCTTAATTCTTCATCATGAAACCACACTTTTCTTCCATTGAATATTAAGCAATAACTCTACAGACCTAGTTTTCCAAGTCTAGTCCTTAGATTTTCATTGAGATTTAAATCAGGCAAGTCCACTGATGCACATTTATCTTCATTTCTCAGATGTATTACTTCATGTTCTATAATATGTGGCATGGTGCAAGATCATGTTGTAGCATTCAGTCTCCATTTGGAAATTTCTATAATTCCAGAATAATTCCTCTTAGTTTTTCAATATATGTATCAGAGTGAATCATTTCTTCAGTGGGGTCAAGACATCCAGGTACTGAAAATAAAAAATCTTCAACACAAACACGGAAGAGAATGACTCCAAACTATCCACAAGTAATGCTTCAGAGAAAAACATGGCTACATGAAGCAAGAGGTTTTAAGAGTTTACAAATGTTTTTATAAATGGAATGAGAGCACTTGAGGAAATTTTTGAAAAAGAAATAAGAACCATGGAAGAAAGATTTGGAAAGGGAATTAACCACTTGGCACAAGAGGTTTAAAACCTTGCATAAGCAACAAACTCCCTAAAAATCAGAATTGGTCAAATAGAAACCACTGAGTTCATGAGGCAACAAGAAGTATTAAGACAAGAAGTATCAAAAAGTCCAAAGGCTAAAAAGTAGAAAAAAATATAAGCCATTTCGTACAAAAACAACTAGCCTGGAAAACATTAAGGAGAAAAAAATTTTAAGAATTATTGGATTACATGGATGCCATGAACAAAAATAAAAAGAGCCTAGATACCGTATTTCAAAAAAATCTTTAAAAAAAAAACTCTTGGAATCAGAGGGCAAAGTAGAAATAGAAAGAATCCGCCATTCACCTCCTAAAAGAAACTTTCAAATGAAAACTCCCAGGAATAAATAAAATTTATTTATAAATAAAAATTAAAAACAAAAATAAAAGTCTAAATCCAAAGCTTCCAGCCCCCTCCCCCCCAAGACAAGCAGTTACAAAGAAAGAATTTAAGTACTAAGCAGCCACAGGCAAGATCACACATGATTTAGCAGCCACTGCTATAAAGGAATGGAGAATTTAGAATATGATATTCCAGAAGGCAAAGAATATAAGCTTACAGCCAAAAATAACTTACCCAGCAAAACCGAATATAATCCTAAAGGGTGAAAATGGATCTTTAAAGAAATAGAGGATTTCCAAGCATCCCTAATGAAAAGACCAGGGCTGTGGAAACACTTTGAAATTTAAACACAAGAGTAAAGAGTGAAAAAAAAGGTAAACATGAATGAAGAATGATAGCGGACTAAACAGGGATAAACTTTTTACATTCAAATATGGGAAGATAATAAATATGTCTCCTCTGATTCCTATCACTATCAGGGTTCATAGAGGGAATCCAAATATACAAGGCCTAGGAGTGGTCTTGTTCTTAAGAATGGAAAGAAAAGGGGAGAGGAATATGCTCGAAGGAAGGTGTAGAAAAGGAAGGTTAGGGAAAATTATCTCAAATGATCAGGTATACAAGTAGAAGGAGAAATGAGTTGAACAAGTTTGAGACTTTTGGAATAATGTAGACAAAAGACAATGTTTAGATCTAAAATAAGGTAGTAATATTGGGAAGCAAGAGATACTACAGAAGTAGAATGGACAGTATTTGGCAACTTAGTGGATGTAGGGAAAATGGAAAGGTAGGAGGTAAGTTAACTCTGAGGCCTCTGGTTAGAGAATGGTGGTATCGCTAGAGTGGTCAGGAAGATCAAGAGGAGAAGCATGTTTGAAGTGGAGGGGAGGATGATAATTTGGATGTGGAAACTTTGAGCTTAATGTGTTAGTGGATGTATTTGTGTATTTATATATGTGTGTATGTGTATGTATTATATATGGTAGATTCAGGTGGATATGTCCATCATGTAGTTGGAATTGAGAATCAAGTCATTTGTTCCATAAATGTTGCTTTTTATTGTCAATATGGACAAGGTCTAATATTGTGTCTAGAATTTTAGAATTTAAAGACCTTCATTAACTTTTATACTACATAAAGAACTATTTAAAATGGACTTAATCAGTATTTAAAGCAGAAAATAGACATTTTAATACACTCAATTCTACACACACATACCCCATTCATATATTACAGGGCATAGATTTTAATTCGTATTACATATGAATTATGAGTTTTGATAGATCTTTCTACATACATGTTACCTCATGCTACCAACTCAGTTTAAAAGGCATAAAGAGATCTCTTTTTGAAAGAATCTTTTATATGTATTAGCTAATTATCAAATTTAAACACAAGTTGTCAGACTGCTACTGATTGAGCATTTGTTTGCCTTCTAGCTTGAAGCTCTTAGACTTTTAACAGAATAATCAAAGGACCAGAAAATGAATTGAGTAGGGGGCATAGTGGCAGGGAAGAGGGAAAGAGACCATGCAGTGTAGATCAATAGGGAATTTCATGGATTTTTATGAAACAAGACTTCCAGTTTGAACTCTCCCTGTGAAAAGCACCTTTCAGAGCTCTAACCAGTGAATTTACGTGCTTATCATTATTTTCAAATCATTGGGCTATCTTTAAACTCCTTTAAACTGTTAATGATTTGTAATTGTTACGAATCTATCCATGAAAACAATCAATATTTCTGAAGAGGTTTATATAAATGGACTAATTCTGCATGACAGATTCACTTCACGCCTACCCATTGCAGATTGCAGATGTGACTGAAATAGCATAACTCAGCTAAGGGGACAATGCAGAATAGCAATCGATATTTGGCTTCTTCCCAAGCACAGAATACTAATATACACCTGACTCTAAGAAAGGATATGACATTAGGAAAATAATTTCTAGGACTAGAACTGTGAAAGCAACAGAAGATATTTTCATTAAAATAAAATTCATAAATGTGATTTTTAGTAGCACATCACCTGAGGGCCCCCCAAAGGCCCAGTTGAAGGGTATAACTATCAGCATTTTTGGCATATTTTGTCATAGGGGAACTAAAACAGAAACCTCAGTTTTTCTTTGTTATCTGATCTTGTGACCCAGAATAAGTGGAGAGGTACTGGTAGAATTTATTTATATTAAAATATGGACTTATAATATATAACAACAATATATATGATTTGAGGTGAAACATCATCACCTCAGTAATCAATGCTGTTGCTCTTACAAAAATTAATGCAACCAACTGTAGAGTCTGGAAGGCATCTTTGTGATTCTAAAATCTCCAGATTACAACAAAATCTGGCAAAGAATATATAATGTTTTTAAATTATTCTTATAATTCTCAGAGTAGTTAAAGAGAATTGTGCAATTAGAATGATATTCCTCCCAATATGTGAAATATAGTGGAAAAAAATTAAGCAGAGAACCACTCTTAAGGAACAAAAAGAAGGAACAACCTAGATCGAGTTTATCTGAGATTGTTACATATGGAAACTGGATGCTAACAATGGTTATATCACCAGGGCCTTGGCCCATAATAGGCACTAACTTTACGTTAGTTAAATTGACATAAAAATTCAAAGCACCAAGAAGATGTCCCATTGTGTTACATCCCCAATCAGCACATCTTGGAAAACAGCTTCTTATCTCTTCATAGAAATAAATATTTTACATAGTGAATATAAAATTGAGTATAATTAGTAACAGACCTATTATTCAGTCTGCATAGCATAGTTTTTTTAAAGTACAACCATGAAATCTTCTCAACCTAATTCATGGAAAAGAAATACTCCAGTTTTCAGGAATAACCTATTCAAAAATGTTTGTGTATTTTTGTCTAGGTCAATTTTTATCCCCACCAAGTACATACATTGTGTAACTTGGTTTTACAATATTTATGTCACACCTAAGTAGGACTAATGGACCAAATGGTTAATGTCCATCAATAAGAAAAGTAATAGATTGAACTTGTGTTGAAAGTGTGTGTTCAAATTAGTGGTACTGTATGTACTTATCTAAAGCAGGAGTTCTTCAATTTTGTGTTAACAAAATATTAAAAAACAATACAAATTCATGGACTCTTAAGTTAGGAACAGCTACTACAATTCTTATTAAAGGTTATAAATCCATCAGGAATTTTAACAGTATTTAACAAATACTTTTTATCACTGTATTAGGTTAAACAAGCATTATTTTGCTACTTTGACAATCCCTGGTAAGGACAATGGTCACTAGTTAAATAAAATATTAAATTGAGAAAAGATGTCAAGATAGACATGTAATGGTAATACCATAGAATTGTAGAATTTCAGAATTGGAAGGGATCTTAGAAGCCATATATTCTACCCCATCATTTTACAGGTGAAGATATTGAGGCCCAAAAAGGTGAGATGACTTGGCCAAGGTAAGTGAGTAGTAGGATTAGGAAGTTCAAGAGGCCTTGTCTACTGACACCCCAGTACAAGACCTTACCCTGAAACATTCTTCAGCCACAAAGCATGTATGTGATCTTGCCTTGTCAGGCTCTTGAAGTCGAAGTCACTTTTGTAATTCCAGTACAATGTTCAGCAAAGAATGAGTTAAGCTATAACTGACCAACAAAGTACTTTAAGTGCTTAGTGATGAAATTAACAACAAACAACTGAATTCATCTAACATTTATTAAGCTCCTGCTACCAACTAGGTACTGTACTGTGCTAGAAACTGGGAATTCAAAGAAATAGGAGTCCTCAAGGAGCTTACTTGGAGTGAGAGAGAGAACAGCTACGATATTTACATAGATAAGCCAGCTTTAGGTCATTTGAAAAAATATTTCTTTTTTTATAGGATGTGTGCTGTCTTTTTTCTTCTTTATTTTCAGTTCCAAATGTTCTCTGTTCTCCTATCCCTCCCCCAAAGAGATCAAAGAAAGAGAAAAAGAACCCATGTGTACAGTAAAATATTTACAGCAGCTCTTTTCATGGTGGCAAAGAATTGAAAACTGAGGGGATGTCCATCAATTGGATAATTCTTAGGGAGGAAGGGAGGTCAGGAAAGATTTCCCCTAAGAGTTGGTACCTAAGTTGAACTTTGAAGGATGGTAAAGTTAGTAAAATGGATGTGAGGGAAAAGTGCATTCTGGGTATGTTTTTGCAAACTTTACAAAGGCAAAAAGGGGTGAGTTCAGAGAATAGCAAGTTAGCCAGTTTGACTAGGAATAAGATGAAATAAGCCTGGAAAGATACAACCAGACCATAAAACAATTGAGATAAGAAGTTTCTATGAGCAAAAGATAAGTCTAAGGCTTCCTACTTGATTGTATGTCAATAAATGTTCAACGCATAAATTCAGGTTGACCCAAGAAAGAGTTTAACAAAACTTGGCTGAGAGTTAACTGCAAATATTTACTTTTTTTTTTTTTTACTAGACTCTTGGTATAGCTTTAGTGTTAGTGCCTTAAGAAAGATTATAGATGAGACTGTTTTGCTTCCAGACCATTTTTATAAATTATTAAACTCCATCTTCAATGGGGCCCATGGTGGACCTACCTTATACCACATTATGTTCTCTGTCAAATGGTTTTTAATGAGATTCTAGTATGCAATTGTTATATGTTTATCAAAGAAAATAAAATCAAGGAAAATAAGGATACCCCTAAGGTCCCGTTTTAGAAATATCAGGGACTCCAGGAAATTTTAAATTCGATGTGGTAGAGAAAACATTTCAAGTTACATCAAATTCTGATCTAATACCATGTCCAATTGCTTTTACTTAATGAAGCTGCTATTTTCTCTCTAGAAACAATTCTGCCTTTTTGGTCTCCCAGAAAATACATCTCACCTAATAATTTTCATACAAAGTGCCAAAATGACTGGCTGCTTCTACTAGACTCCTTTCTGATATTTTTAGCCTTTATCTCAATTGGAAAATACTTAAGCTCTCCCACTTCTTGATTTGCAGATTCTTTTGTCTCTTAAGCTGAGTAGGCCCCCAAATTTAATAAACCAGTAATTCTTGGCTCTGACCTTGGGCTTATCCTCCCAAAAGGAATTTTGTGTGCATTTGCAATACAAAATTGAATCACTGTTCACTTTAAAATGTGTGAGACCTCAATGATCCAGTTGCAGTTTGGGGTTAAAAAAACAACAACCAGATATCCTCATATGAACTAGATGTCTCCCACAACCTTGAAAACTTAATGTTGTTAGGTCAGATCCAGACTGTTCAGCAAAAAATCCTACAGGCCCCTTACAAATTTTGGAAATAGTCCTGATTAAGTTTCTGGTAACCCTTCATTTTAATGGCTACATTTGCAATTTTCAATGCCATATTTTTATCTATGACATAGCAAATAATTTTTTCAAGGTTTTTTTGTAGAAAATGCATATATGTGCCTATATTTGCTCTGTGTTTTATTAAGTTAGGGAATAGATCCTGTGTATCTGATCTTGCCTTGTCAGGCTCTTGAAGTCAAAGTCACTTTTGTAATTCCAGTACAATGTTCAGCAAAGAATGAGTTAAGCTCATCCTTTAATATCGTGAAAAACTTTATTATGCTATATGTTAATGCCACTAAAATCATGGGGGAAAAATCACACTGTCACCATATCAAATAGTGATTTACATTTGCAATGGTTCAGAAATAAAGAATATTGGTTTTTATTTACTTAAGCATTTGGCTGGTCCAAAGTATGTTAACAGCGAAAGTAGGCAAGTGAAAAATATTTGTTGACTGTAAATATTTGTATTCCTAGAAATCAAATAACAAAGATGCTCCTAATTTGATAGCGTTTTCTAGTAACAGGCCATTTCTCTGCTTTTAAGATCCACAGAAATAATTATCATTACTTTTGCCAACATAATACTTGCATGCATTATGGTGGTTTTCCCCTTGGTGTTTGAAATCAGAAACTGGTTTTAGAAGGGAGAAGTTAATAATCTGGACATTCTCTATATTTTCATGACAACTCAGATAGCTTTCTTTTTCCCTACAGCTCCCTGCACAGGCAGCACTTTCTTTTGCCATAGTAATATGTGCATCAATAATTCTCTGGTCTGCAATGGTGTTCAAAACTGTGCATACCCTTGGGATGAAAATCATTGTAAAGGTGAATACAGTGCAAAGTCTAACCTCTGAGAGGAGTGCAACTTGCCTTTCTATGAATGTGCTTAGCATAGCTTTTTTGGCAGAAATGGAGAAATATGCTCTAAATATTTTATTTTAATGGATCATTGACCTTTTCTGGGCTGCACTGGAGTAGAGGCAAAGAATGAACAATATTTTTGCCTTGTAATTAATTACCTTTAAAGGAATTTTAACTAGCATACTTTAGAAGTATATCACCAGTTATTTATATTGAGGTAGTTATTTGTTTTTCTTTAAAGGCAATCCAATTTTTTCCTCAAAATTATTTTAAAAGTAGACACTCTTTTCTATCAAATTTGAATGTCTGGGAATAAGAATTTTTAATTCACAAATATAATAAAATCATGAAAATTTTGCCAAATAAAAACAGCCGTATTTCATTATTTGTTTTAGAATTCTTTAAAATTCATTATGAGATTATTAATCTGTATAATTCCAATAAATTATGTCTGAAGTATATGTAAATCTGGCCTGCCAGATATTGGTCAGATATGTGCAAGCCTACTGTCAAAATTATTTGCCTAGCAATTTTATTCTAGAAGTACAGTGAATACCATATAATATAAGGTGCTGTGATCTGATACTGCCATCTTGTGTGCTTGACATGAAGTGCCATCAGTTAGTCATTGAAAAAAATTGATCCTGGGTCATATCCTACTGTGTCATTCATAGTTCAACAAATGTAAGATCAATCATTTGAGTATTATTATCATTAATACTTAACAGTATAAAAATGTGGATAAACTTGATATTTTTGGCCAAAGGTATTAGTAAGGTAAAGCAAGAAATTAGGTGAGATTAAGCTATAATATTGAATTTGGCACAATTTGCATTATTACATTTATTCAAATTTGCAAAAATGCATGCACTTGTGTGCTCCCTCTTAAGTATGGAGACCATCATCTCCTTTGCCTGTACTATCTGACTTCTGGCTATCTTGACAAATGTTCATAGTAATTATTGTTCATGAGCTTCCTACCTTACTTTGTTTATAAATCTAATTTTAAATTGTGCCATCTGCAGTGTATCTTGCCAAAGTATTCAACACTTTATTAAAAATGCATTTTCAAATTTGTTTGTGACAAAGACATATTCATCAATTTTAATATTCAACTTTTTTCTTTCTACAGAGAAGAAAAAAGCAGGTCTATTTGAACAGATCACCAAAACACATGGAACAATCATTGGCATTACATCAGGGATTGTCTTGGTTCTTCTCATTATTTCTATTTTAGTTCAAGTCAAGCAACCTCGAAAAAAGGTCATGGCTTGCAAAACTGCTTTTAACAAAACTGGTTTTCAAGAAGTGTTTGATCCTCCTCATTATGAACTGTTTTCATTAAGGGACAAAGAGATTTCTGCAGATTTGGCTGACTTATCGGAAGAACTGGAAAACTACCAGAAAATGCGACGTTCTTCCACTGCTTCCCGTTGCATTCATGATCATCATTGTGGATCCCAAGCCTCCAACGTAAAACAGAGCAGGACCAACCTCAGTTCCATGGAACTTCCTTTCCGTAATGATTTTGCACAGCCTCAGCCAATGAAGACATTCAATAGCACCTTCAAAAAAAGTAGTTACACTTTCAAACAGTCACATGAGTGTTCTGAACAGGCCATAGAAGACAGAGTGATGGAGGAGATTCCCTGCGAAATTTATGTGAGAGGACGAGAGGATTCTGCACAAGGGTCAATGTCCATTGACTTTTAATCATCTAGAGATAAAGTTGATACACTAGTATGTATATATGCAACATACACAGCACACACACTGCACATATGTATGTTTTTAAGCTTTTCTGCAGTCAATACCTTTTCCCCTCTTAAATTAGAAACATCTTTATTTGTCGTTAATTATTATAATGTTGAAGATTTTATTCCCTTGTGCTCCCTAACCAATGTCAAATCAGTTGGCAAACTTAAGAAGTTCAGTGGGGGTGGAGGAAACGGTCATCTGTTGCTTAGTGTCATGTAAACAAATAATCAGTTAACTGAATTCACTTTTTAACTGGTTGTTCTGAAGTCATGTAAACATGGGCTTATAAACTACCTATTAAGTTTTACTAACATAAATGAAGGTGTGCGTAGGAACAATGACACTGACTTTTAAAATCTACAGATATACCAACAAGTTTTGATCATTGAATATGTTTAAAAATAAGGTTTCTACCATATTTTCACATCCTTCTCTTTGTCTTTCCACTAAGTATTTTCAAGTCAATGGTCTTAACATTTCAGTTATATACAAGGGATTATTTCATTGCATATATTTTGATATGGACATTTGTTATTGAATTTGTCAAATTAAAGCTAGAGTTACTGTGGTTCAGTGCCAGTTATGACCCAGAGTTATGTTGCATCCATCTGTTTCTTCTGAACTAATTTCTATACTGCTGCCTTTTAATTACTGGTTCCCTTAGCCTGTGTTTTCTGTGAGAAGTAGGTAAAATGGCTTATTGCTTTTTAAGAATATTTCATCTTAGTTACACTGTTATAATAGAAGATTTTAGAAACTTGAGATATATGGGCCTTTGCAAATTATGTATAGAAACTCTGAAATGAAACAGGTCTTTGAAGTTCCCAACATTGAGTCACATTCAACGTTTGGCCACCAGTGGATGGCCCATTAATTCTGGTGAAGGGAAAATTATTTAATTCATTGTTGTCATATTTATAGTCGTATAAATGTTTTTAATTCTCCAACTATGTGCTCTTTTTTTTTTAAGTATCTTTGCTTCCTTACCTTGTGATTTCTCTTGTAGTATATAATAAATCCAGGGCTTCTCACTTGAGATAGTCACATTTTTCTAGAGCCGATGAAGAATTACAACCTTCAATTTTCTTTTTAACTTCAGTTTTGGCATTTTGTTGTTTTTTTATGGTATATAAAATAATTTGTAAACATGATAAAAAAAACTTTCATTGTGTTTTTTTAGACTTTTGATATAATTTGATACTGTATAAACTTTATTAAATCAAGATTAAAGACTTCCGTGGCTATTTTATTTGAGTGCTCACATTAGCAGCTTGTACATATAACATTCTGTGTCTGAGTTATTTATTATAATTTATTGTAAAGAATGTGGGAATCTATATGTTAGTTTTTAGTTCCTTTTGTTATTGCTTAGTTTATGATAAAACCTCTTGTAACATTTATTGTTCCAAATCATTATACATATTTTGTATTAAAAATACATCATCCCCTAATTATGTTATTTTGGCATTGATTAGGTTTTAGAGCTTGAGTTGAGGTAATATGGGAAATAATTGCCTGCCATAATTTCATAGCATCATAACTACCACAGTCATGTCCTTTAAAAATAAGAAAAATTTTCTCTATATTGTTGATTTTTTTAAAAAAAAATTTTTGCTGAAATGAAAAAGAATCCCAGAAAACTTCAAAGTGCATTCCAATCATGTTCAGTCTATTGAATGTTATATAGACATTTTTCCACAGACTACATTTCTAAGCTAAATTATTAAGAACTGTACAAATGTTCAAGATGCCAAAAAGATGTTCATTATCTATCCCATTTCTCTTAATAATAAAATTGCATTTTTCCTAATCTGCATCATATACCTGAGTTAATAGTCAGTATAATTATACCTTTTTTTAAGGCAAAACTCAGAAGAACCTACCTTATGGTATTCAATGATTAACAGCAGAGCTAAGATTAGATATCTGAATTCTGGTCCATGGATCTTTGAATTAATCAGCCAATGAACAAGCATTTATTAAAAACCTCCTATGTACCAGGTACTGTGCTGGGAGCTGGGAATACAAATAAAATCTATCACTACTCTCAGAGAGCATACATCCTAATCAAACATAGTGCTTTATGCCAAATATTCATTCTAATAATAGTAACTAATAATATGCTTCGATGACGCTGGAAAGAAAATTAGCATCTTTGAAGTATGAGAATTTCATCTGTTATTTTTAAGAGCTACTAAATACATTATTAAACTTCTTAGGTTTTAACTTAAAAATGTAGGCTGACTTCACCACCCTTATTCACACATATTTATATGTTTCATATGTATTCCCCCACCTTGAAAAGGACTTCAGAGGCTTTCAGGCTAAAATAGTGTACAATAAATTATTCTGGATCAGTCAATCAGAGCCCCTCTAAAGAAAGCAAAAGGCATCAATCTTCTCAAGCCCTTAGGGTAAAAAAAATGACACTTGGCCATGAGTTTCCTGGCAGGAAGAGGTTGGATTATACAGTTTTCTTTTCCTTATTAAAGAAAACATACAGATTTGTTTGTAGAGATGACATTTTTCATGAAACTAGAATCAAGAATGGGTCCTTATGTAAAGGGCATTCTCTTCATGGTTTTATAAAAGATACAGCAACATTTTCCATCCAGATGGTTTTCATTACAACCCTCTGCTAAAGTCAAAGAACATGAAACAGTAACTCATTGCGGGTATTTCTTCAAGGAGTTGAAATAATGTAATCCAGGTACTTTGGTTTTTGATGGCCAAACTCGATCCAGGGATGGAACCTGGACAATCTAAAGAGAGTTAACACATGAATTAGGCAGGCTTTCTCAAATATCAAGTGACCTAAATGGGCTTTGGCTGAGGTATAGGATCTCATTTGATTCATAATGTCATGATCGCCATAAAGGAGAATGTTCTGCTTTTTAATTAAAATGAAAACCATAAGCAAGATTTAGCTACTCAGATGAGAAGGAAATAAAGATGGCATTCTGGTGTAGAAGTCACTGTTAAGAATTTTTTCCAACCCACAAAGAATGCTTATTGCCACCATCACCACCCCACATTTGCTGCACTTTAAACACATTCAAGAGTTAAATTCCTATAGTCAGGAATTGAAGTCATTTAACCTAAAATATGAAAGAATCAGATCAAATTTATAAGGAGGCTATCAGGAAACCATTGTGTTTATTCTGCTATCGAATATCTTCACCATCCATCCATCACCTATTACACAATTAACCAAAATCTGACACAGAACACCTGTTCTCAGACCCTACAGAAGTCTTACTTATCAGAACTTATAATGTATGTGAAAATGCATGATATTCCTTTTTTTGTGGGGGGAAAGTCAATTCAGTGTTTTACCAAAACTTAGAAAGAGATCCTATGTTCAGCATGTTAGGAGATTATGAAAGCCCCTTTAACACTGAATGTTTAATAGCTCTTCTGTGGGTGTCTTTGTCATGTTTCATATAATTGTCAGGCATTAAAAGTAACTCTTGTAAATGTCTGTGTCTGAACCTTTCTGTGATTCTGCTATTGTCTCATGAAAAAGATGCTTCCTTGTTTTACTAGCATGCCATCTATTGAGACAAAATGAGGAAAAGACTAGTTGCCATCCTAGGAATTATTCTGAATCAAAGTAGATCCTGCTGTCATTATAAAACAGTGTATGTTACATTGCTCTGTTTACTCGAAGTGCTAAAAAATGGTGTGCCTTCACTGTAAGGCAAAAATGTTATCTTTTTTTTTTTTTAACAGCAGCCACAAAAATCCCATCCAAGGGTTTTCTAAAATTAGTTGGAGATTTTTTAGGTAATTAACTCAGCCATTAATAATTTTCATTCAAAAGTGTTACTTTCTAATTCTTTGTGGATTTAATTAATATCTTCTACTCTTTAAGTTTATTCTATAAAATAGTTGCCATAAATTCTTAATAGACAAGTGTTTCTTAAGTTATATTCTTAGTAATGGGTAAGGAAAGATAAAGTTTTTGCTTTGGTGATATATTTTAAGCCCTGGACAGGTGGGGAACCTGCAGCCTTGAGGCCACATGTTGCTCTCTAGGTCTTCAAGTATGGCAGGTTCCCCACCTTTGCCCTTGAAAAATAGCGCACTACTTACTTTAGAACTAATACTAGTGTGTCTTATCTTTTCTAAACTTCAGAAGGCTATCTCATTTGTATGGCACCACAAGTAGAAAGCTGTGATTGGGTTTCTTGTTTTATAAACCGAAGAAAAATTCACTTAGAGAAATCTTTTTTTCTATTTGTTTTATATGTCTCCATTAATAACTGTTTCAGAATTCCAAGCTTTCCTTTATCCAGCTCAATATAATTCAGGTTGCAGCCACTTCAAACAGCTTAATCTCCTAAATCACTATGATCCTCATGGCCAGACTAAAGCTCAACCCACTAAGAAGTTCAAGATTATCTTGTTCCCCTGTATCTTTTAGGATGGCTTTTTTTCTAGTGGATTTTTTTATAATCAGTGTGCCAAATAAATACAAACTCTTGTTTGGCATTTAAAGCCTTTCATAACCAGCTCCAGATGACATTTCCAGCCTTATTATATGTTATTCCCCTTCACACATGACAGTCCTGCCAAACTGGCCTTGTTGCTCTTCACATAATACTCCATCTCCCATCTCCCAGCCTTTGAACAGGCTCTTCCCCCATGTACTCCCTCCTCACCCCTGCCTCTGAGAACTTCTAGTTTCCTTCAAAGCTCAGCTCAAGTGCCACTACCTATGTAAGAAATTTCCTATTACCTAACAGCTATTGGTACTTTCCTGCCCCAAATTATTCAAGATTCATCAAGATAGTCTAGCAGAATCCTCAATTCTCCTTCAAGGTGACAGTGCTTAGTCTAATGTTGGCAGTTGATAAATGAAAAGCTAACTTTTGATCCTTTGGCAAATTTGCTATGGAGCAACACAATTCCCTTGTTTGTCTGATTTACAAAACCTTTATGAAAATGGAAGTCCATAAACACCTTAGAGAAAGCTCTTGTTTTCCTCACAAATTTATTATATATTGCTATGTGCAAGGCGCTATACTAAGTGCTAGGGATACAAAGCCAAAACCAAAAAAGAATCCATGTCCACAAGAAGCTTACATTTTAAAGAAGTAGATGAAGAATGAAAAGTTTGAGAGACATAATTTCTGGGTAATTAAACATGTTATTAATTCTGGCTAGCTAATAATAAAAGATGGCCATTTGGCTTTCTCTTGTAAACCAAAGATGAATCATGGAGGCCTCTCAATGCATACGCACTTGGGAGAGCGGGTATTCCCGACAAGTGGCAATCAACTGCTTGGTTAACAATTACTGAGAGAATGAATATTATAATGAAAGGTAGACCTATTCTAATGGTGGGGGGGAACTGACTTTGATAATGTCACTCTTACTCCTCTCTACTCAGACCACCCCCTACCTTGGACAATCAGGGATCCACTCCCCACCCAAGCATGAGTAGAACACAGTGGACTAGAAGTCACCTAGATTAGATTCTCTTTGTAAGGTTTTCTACTTCAGTACATAACAGTTCCACCTAGAGAAGATGGTCTAGGTGGGGTAAATTTGGGGGCAAGGTCAGTAATGTCCTTCAAAGACTTGCTATATAACTTAAAGGGAGTTATTTCTGAATGAGGAAATAAGGAAAAAATCTTAATTGGTTATTAATGTGAGAGAAATAACAATTTCTCTCAAGTAGACTACAAGTACATATATATACACATATATACATATATATACACACATATATGACATACAGATCAAGTACAAAGTAACCTTGGAAGGTAAAGGCATTAGCAATTGAGGTGACCTAGAAAAGCTCCCCTCAGTAGGTGGTGCTTAGGCTGAATCTCAAAAGAAATCAGAGACTCCAGGAAGCAAAGGTAAGGAAGGAGAATATTTTAGGTATGGGAGACAGCCAGTGCAAAGGTCAGAGATTAAAGATGGAGCAAGTAGGCCAGGATGGTTCAACTATATAGAACATAGAGATGAATGATATGGAAGGAAACTTGAAAAATAGGAAGAGACCAGGTTGAGAAGAGCTTTAAAAGGAAACTATTGCAATAGTCCAGGACAGTCTAGATGAGAGTCTGAATTACAGTGGTTGCTATGTGAGTGGAGAGACAGGGGCTTATGTTAAGTCAAGCCAGTAAGTATTAAGTGTCTACTATGTGCCAGGCATTGTGCTAAACAAAGAAAACACAAAGAAAAGCAAAACAGTTCCTGCTCTCAAGGGGCTTACCATCTAAATGGAGACGTCTATGTATGAACAAGATATAAATAGGATAAATTGAAGATAAACACAGAGAGAAGGTATACACACACGTGTATGTATGTTATACATGTTATATATACACTGTACACATGTTATACATATATATCTGTGTTTGAGTTGTAGAAATAGAAACAAGATTTGGCAACTGACTGGATATATGGAGTGAGCATGAGGAGTCAAGGATGACAGCTAAGTTGTGAACTTAGGTGATTTGACGGGTAGTGGTGGCCTCGACAAAGATGGGCTTGGCAGGAAATATAACCAGTTCTGTTCTGGTTATATTGAGTCAGAAATGCTTATAGGAAATCTAGTTAGAAATGTCTAATAGGCAATTTATAGTGCATGACTAGAGCCCAGGAGAGAGACTAGAGCTGTGTGTGTGTGTGTGTGTAGAAATGATCATTGAACCTATGGAAGCTGGGAAGGTCACCAAGTGAGATGAATACACTTAAACATTATATACCTAGTTACTGTGAACAGAGGATGCAACTAAGAAAAAACAAAAATCAAACAAAACACAGATTGTGCTCCAGGATTTTATAATCTAGTTGTGGGGGAGCTGTGGAAACTAGTAATGATAGTATCTTATCTCCTAGTATGTAAAAGCCCAAGTGACAGAGCTAGGAGGAGGTCTTCCTCTGGCTCACTTCTCAGAGAATTTTGGAAGATTGCACAGAGGAGACACTGAATAGTCACTAATCTCCCAAATAATGCTGGGTTATAATTAGGATTGTGTTAAAAACTCAGTTCCTTTGATGCTTGACAGTAACATTACTGCATATAACATCTCTCTTTAATTGCCTCAAGTGAAAAAAATCATGTAAAAGATAAAGAAGCCAGATCCATTTTGCAATAATCAGGCACAGTTGTCTCCACAGCATCCAGTCTAGTGGGGTCTAATTACTGAAGCCACAATTATGTGTATTACACAGTGGGATGTCAGAGCTATTCATTCCTGTCATACTCCGGGCTATGTGAGATTTAAAAGCAAGGTGGCTGAGTGGAGTAGCCACCAATTTGCAAAAGCCTGTAGCGAGATCTGGTGAATGGAGCTGAAAAAAGGTATGGAGGAGCAAAAGGGGGCAAGAACTTTGCCCGAGGAGGCTTACCTCCATTAAAAGGATATGGATCAGACAATGAAGAGGAGAGGAGGAGAAGATCCCAGGGAGCTCCCACAGGGTTAAGTATTTGCAAATAAAAAGTTATAGGGCAGTTGTATTTTCTGTATTTAGAATAAAGGAGAATGCTTTATTTTGAAATGCCCTAAACCTCACCTTCCAAACATCACTCTGCACTTAGATCATAGACTGTAAAACTGGAAAGACAGCAGGCTCTATTTGAATGAAATAGCTCCTGAAGTTGCTAATTGCCTGGTAGATTTCTTTTGAAAATGTTTCTGAAAAACCAAATCTGAACTTTCATTAAATCCCAGCTAAGATGGACTCTCTGAATAGTCGCCTATGTCCAACCAACAAGGACACACAAACACTTGAGAAGAGTGAGCCTGATTCTTACTCTAATAACCAAGCCCCATTCCAGAGGGTTATTGCCTACAGCCTTGTGAGTCACTCTATGGTATGAGGTAAAATTTACCTCTGAAAGTTCTTGCCCTAGAAAGCTGAACTACCAACCCCCTAAGGCTCTCTCACAGCTAAATTCAGATATGGCCTCAGGTGATAAATATTAAGGGCTGACTTTGTGCCAGACACTGTGCTAAGTGTTAGGATTACAAAGAAAGGGAAAAGGAAAACAGTCTAATGGGAGAGACAATATGCAAAACAACTGTGTACAATTTACAAGATTACTCAAATCAAAAGGTCTAATAGGAGTCTGGGATTTGGAGTCAGAGGACCTGAGTTTGAATCCCCATTCTATTTTGTCCTTGCAGGACCTTGAGAAAGTCATTTAACTTTGCTAGGACTCAGTTTCTCATGTATGGAATGAAAGAATTGGACTAGCTCTAAATCTTACAATCTATGAGAAAATGAATCTCAAGTCAAGCAACCTCCACTGTCATGGGCATTTGAAGAAATTGCTTTCAATACTAGCACTTTACACAGAGGTAGAAAAGCAAAAGAAACTATCCCCAAAACCCAGGTCATCAGCAAAAGTTTTAGAAAACCTACTGGTTTTCCTATGAAAGTGATGATAATTCACACTTATAAAATACCTTATAGTTTATGAAATGTTTTAAAAGGGTATATCTTGATGTTAGAATAGAAGTGAATGGACTCAGGTATACCTGCTATCTATGTAGATGGAGCAAATAAAGGCAAATTCTTTCCATGTAGCTGTATTTTTCATAATCTGGTACCTTCAGCTACAAGTCTTAGTTTCACTGACATTCCAGCCCTAGGCCAAAGCCCTCACATAATAAATTCCCCAAAGTTAAGTCCAGAAAAGGAAGATGAAACTACATTTTAAAAATTTGAAATATAAATTATATTAAGCACTAACCCTAGGATATTTTCTTTTTTGAGCCTTTCACCAATTATCCCTTGAATCTAATGAAATCACCTGCAAGATAATAAAAGATTTCATTCTATTCGTACCCTAGTTGGAGTCCCCAAAATTAAGCCAACACCTCTCCCATTTCCAATCACACAGAAACAAAGCCCACCTGATAGCTGAGTTGATAGATTTCAGTGTCGATAACAATTCCACTGTTGTATAAAAAGATGGTCCTTACCATACTTATTGGAGGAAAATCTGGTAAAATCTAAAAAACCCCACTGCCAGGTTGAGGAATTAGTCCCAAGTTTATTCAATCACTGGGAAAAGAAGGGACAGGAGTATATGCTACATGCAACTCCACCACAGTGAGCCAGCCCCAGGGGAAGCAAGGAGAATTTTTGTTGCAATGAAAAATGATTTGCTAGAAAGACAATGCTCTATTTGCTTTGCTCTCACCAGGAAAATCAAAAGCCAGCCCAGACTGGTATTACATGTTTTGATGATGTGTAGGATGAAAGACCCTCACCAATTAAAAGTTAATAAGGAGCCATCTCAGGGTGGGAACAGAAATAAATTTTACTCAATTCTTGAGAATTGGGCATCCCCCACTAGAACACATCCAGCAACGAAGGCGCTTTACAAAGGGCAAGACACTCATAATTATACCTAACACAAGAGAATTCCTGCCCACCTCTGACCCTTCTCACCATTGGCTGGGAGGTGGGCTTACAATCTGAGCACGAAAGCTAGAGAAAGAACCGGGAAACTGAGGCACAGAAACTCCAATTCCCATTCCTTTAGTTAATGATTACAACTGAGGTGACATCTATAAATCTAAAGAAGGAGAATAGGATAAGGGGAGGGGGAGAACCACTCCATTCTTTACAGTAGAGAAAAACAGGTAATTATGACCCCGTTCTTACTGAGCAAATCTTTAAACCAAAATCAGAAGAACAAAAAATTTCAGGGTAAACTTTCCCAGGGGCTGAGCTATCAGACTCACAGCCTCAGACTCTTCCCCTTCCCTAAATCTTGATTTTTAAACACTCCTGTATATAGATATAAATATTATACACATCCTCCCCTGTGAAGTCTTCACATTTCATTTATTTACCTCACAATGATATTCAGTGAAGAACTGACAGTCACAGTTACTCTTTTAATGAAAAAAAAAATGGTATCTTTAATTGTATCTTCACTTGTGCCTGTGAATGTGTGTATTTTCCTTTTGGTTTTGAAGTTACCTGTTAGCTCTGACATCATTACTCCTGTAATGACTAGAGTGAGTGACCTGAAAGCTTTCTTACCCTGAATTCTATGGTTCTTCATAAGACATGTTGATTTTGCATTACTCTGTTTCCTTACTCATGGGCTCTGCTCCCAAGTAGGGTACTATTTCTAACTCCTGGGTGTCAGGTCATCCGTTCCTATGCTCTGGATTCCTAGCAATTAATGTCTAGTCTACACTTCTTGAAATTCTTACCCACTCTGCTTTCATTTAAGCTCTCCAAATGGGAGATATTTGGACATCCTCATTAAAAACCCTCAGTATTTCAACTGCATTAAAGTCTTTGCTATACAATAGGTTGTAGTAGGAAGGCTGAATTTATGATCTCAAAAAGGATCATATAAATATCTGAATGGTTCGAAATCGATGGGTATACAGAATTCTCCAAGCAGAAGGCATCAAAAAATTTATTCAGGGCCCAGAGCAACAAATTAGCGAACCAACCTCCCCATTCCAGTATTGTGAACACAAGCCTCCAGGCCCAGTAGGCCCACCTCACAAGAGTAGCCAGGA
>CM053625.1:105900952-105923924 GCA_028646595.1 Phalanger gymnotis | reverse complement strand
GATTTCGAACCATTCAGATATATATATGATCCTTTTTGAGATCATAAATTCGGCCTTCCAACTACACAATCAACAAACATTAGTTAAGTACCTGGTATGTGCCAGACCTGTCAATACAAGTACAAAGAATGAAATGATCTCTACTCAGAAGACACATTCTAATTGGGGGTGGGTGAGGGTAGAGCTAGGAGTAAACAATTAACAATATTTATATACATATATCTCACATATATACATGTACATATGGACATACATATAGCATAAATGTAAAATGAATAAATGCAAATTTATACAAAGTTGAATGCAATGTAGTTTGAGAGGGCAGGTACTACCATCTGGAGGATCAGGAAAATCTTCATGTAGAATATGGTTCATAGGCTGCATCTTAAAGAAAGAAAAGGACTCTGAGTCAGAGGTTAGGAGGGAGTATATGAGGGACAAGCAGTGCAAAGGCATGGAGGTGGGAGATGAAGTGACTTGTGTGTGAGGAACAAAAGGAAGTCCAGTTTAGCTGGTTTGAAGGATGTGAGAGGCAGAGTAATGTCCAATGGAGTGAAGTAGGGCCATATGCTTGCTCCCATGCTTTTTAGTGTGATGTTTTCAGCCCTATTATCCAATGCTTTCAATGAGGATAAACATGGTATCAAGGTCAGCTACCACACTGATGGTAAATTATTTAACTTGAAAAGGCTACAGGCCAAGACTAAAGTAGCAGGACAGTTGGTGCATGGTTTTCTGTTTGCCAGTGATTGTGCACTCAAAGCAGCCTCTGAGGCTGAGATGCAACAAAATAGGGATCAATTCTCTGCTACATGTGCTAATTTTGACCTAACAATTTAACACCACGAAAACACAGGTGCTCCATCAGCCAGCATCACAACACCTATACATGGAACCATTGGTTACAGCAAATGGAGAAGTTTTGAATGCTGTGGATAAGTTCACTTACCTTGGCAGTAGGGATGTACTTGATAATAAGGTTGACACATTCATTGCCAGAGCTAGCTCAGGGTTTCTGAGGCTCTGAAGGAAAGTTTGGGAGAGAAATATTAGACCGACCACCAAAGTGAAGGTCTACAGAGCTGTTGTGTTGTCCTCATTATTGTGTGGCTGTGAAACCTGGACAGTATACCAGCACCATGCCAGGAAACTGAAACGCTTCCATTTGAATTGTCTTAGGAAGATTCTGAAAATTGCCTGGCAGGCTAGGATACCAGACACTGAGGCCCTTTCTCAAACTACACTGCCAAGCATCAAGCTCTACTGCAGAGAGTGCAGCTCTGCTGGGATGGCCACGTTGTTCAAAGGCCAAATGTACTCTTGCCTAAAAGACTATTTTATGGAGAATTCATACAGGGCAAGCATTCACGTAGTGGTCAGAAGAAGCGATACAAGGACACTCTCAAGGTCTCTCTTAAGAGCTTTGGAATTGATTGCATGACATGGGAGACACTGGCATAGGACTGCTGTGAAAAATGGTGGAAGCAGTTTTGTTTCCGCAGAGTTGAAAGTATCTTCTCCCCACCCCCCCCCACCCCCACCCCCCTACCCCTACCCCACCGCCAGCTTTAGCAGAATGTAAGTCAAGTGACTGGTTCTAAACAGAGCTGTGATCTACGCAGCTTCTGATCTGGTGAAAGGTTAGAAGCTTCTACCCATGCTTAACATCATTTGAGGAGAGCATGACATAGGCAGTCAGCAGGTTGCATCTAACCAGAGAAGAGTCAGGCGGGAGATTCGACTTGGGAGTCAATAAAAGGACTGGCATTTATCTGAGTCCTTGTACTCTCCTGTACTCCGTTCAGGGGATGTACCCATTTATTCAGTCTGAATAAATGTAATTAAAACCTTCCTGGCTTCCTAAAGGGTATTGTTTATTCCTAGACAGCGTGATTATATTTATAACAACTGCTCATCATGGGATGCTCTCATCAGAAAACAAAGCAGAATTGAAGTAGCTCAAAAGAAACTCAAGATGGGCAAATTCAGAGAATCCACCCCGAATGGTCACATGGACTATTTGTGCCTGACCTATGGTAGAGCATTCCGAGCTCATATTGGTCTGATCAGCCACAGTCAGATACATTGTAATGTGACTCTAACATAGTAATGTCATTTTGGTCCTCTTCAAGAATGAAGGACAACAACCACCCAAGAGCATGTGGAGGTTGAGGGAATAGTGGTTTTGCCCTGGCCACTGCCTCTCCCCAGATCAGGAGGAGTCCCCAGCTCAAAGATAGATTTTTGTTTGGCCCCCAAATTCTTCCTCTTCTATTTTCTTTATTTGGATGAGACTTATCATAAGAAGGCTCCATTCTGTCTTTGAGATCAACAGAAGGAAATCATAACCTCACATTCACCTTTTTCCTCAATGTTGATAGAGAGGTGCTTTATTCTAGGGAGAGGCCTGTCAGTTACACGTATGAGGGCCAGAAGAGCATCTGAATGCAGATCAAAGCAGACTATTTTCTTTTTTTGTTTTGTGTTTTTCTCATGGTTCCTCCTATTCATTCTAATTCTTCTATACAACATGACTATTGTGAAAATATGTTTAATAGGAATGTATATGTAGAGCCTATAGAATGCATGCTATCTTGGGGAGGGGGAAGGGAGGAAGGGGGAGAAAATTTAAAACTTGTGGAAGTGAATATTGAAAACTAAAAATAAATCAATTCACTTACTATTAAAAAAAGAAAAAGAAGAAGAGCCCTCCAGATAATAGGAATGCAGAATGGCCAGAAAGTGGCTGAAGTGGCCAGTATTTTCCTGCAGGAGGTGACTGCTTTTTTAATTTGGTAACCTTATTCAAAGACAGCATGATGATGGAAAATGCATTAGATGCTTCTCCTTTTACTCTAATTCACTATGTGACTTTGTTTAGTTTTGTTTTTTGGAGGGGGGTAAGGCAGGGCAATCGGGGTTAAGTGACTTGCCTAAGGTCACACAGCCAGTAAGTGTTTCAAGTGTCCCAGGCCAAATTTGAACTCAGATCCTCCTGATTCCAGGGCCTGTGCTCTACTCACTGCGCCTCCTAGCTGCCCCCTCACTGTGTGACTTTGAACAATTAACTTTACCTCCCAGGGCCTCAGGTTTTCTGCCTTTGAAATGTTAAAAGGCAGCACACAATGGAGGCATTTAATCCTTTCGGAGGGCCAGGAAGTCTTCTCAAGCCTAGACTCCAGCATGGGACAATTAGAGATTCAATCTCCCTCACAAGGATTGTGGGAGTGATGTGGGAAAGCTAAAATGTGGACTTTACCAAAACGTCCTGAAGAACTGAAAGTACAGTCAACAGATTTTATCTTGGAAGCATCGATGACAGAGATGAAAGAACATTTCCAAAGACTTTCTTTGGAAAAGTGTCTAAATTGGGACCAACTATCGCTGCATCACCAGAAAATGGCTAGGAAAAGAAAAATGGCCCAAAACGACTTTATACCTTCCGTCACTGTGCAGTGAAGTTCCTAATACCAAAACTGACGATCAGAAAATATTGCAGAGCCAGAATGAGATTTCTGACTGCACAGAGATGGTGATGAATGAACCACGAGGATCAGAAAAGCAGCTGTAGGCTTTTAGAAAGACAGTAACCAAGTTCTTTAATAAACCATCAGTGCAACTGGGGAAAAGGACTGCCCAGCAATTGGAAGACTCACCAGTTTAAACACTGCTCAAACCTCACACCCGGGCAGCTTAGGCAGTACAGTGGATAGAGTGCTGGGTCTGGAGGCAGGTAGACTCATCTTCCCGAGTTCAAATCAGGCCTCAGACACTTACTGGATGTATGACCTTGGGCAAGTCACTTAACCTGTTTGCCTCAATTTCCTCATCTGTAAAATGAGTTGGAGAAGGAAATGGCAAAACTACTCTAGTATCTTTGCCAAGAAAACCCCAAATGAAGTCACAGTTAGTCAGACATGGACTCGACTGAATAACAACAAATCTCCCCTGCAAAAATAATCTCTCACACACTGAGATTCAGCTAATGACGATAATACATACATGTCCTTCAAATTATCATTCACCTGGAGGCTGAAGAAATGTTTCCTTTGATGGGGGTGGGGCTACAAAGTAATGTGAATGGTTTATTTTTAACTGATGTCAGCACTTAACCACTCTAATATTCATTTGCAAATTTATCTCTGGATGCTTTACACAGAATCCACTGATGGATTCCTTTGCTCAGGACATTTTTGGAAATGTAATTCAGAAGTGATGACACATTTCTTTAAAATTATCCTTAGTGGCAGTGAATCTTCATTCGTGAGGGAAAGAATTCATATTTCCCCTTGAAATGACAAGTTATTGAAATCTGGTGAATAAAATTGGTAATCTGCCCATTTGGCATTAAAAATGAGGAATGACTATAAAGTAATGGTGTGTAGACATTTTTATATAGCTCTGAAGGAACTTCCAAAAATGTTTGGATTACTGACATCACTAAAGTAGATTAACAAGGTAATTATTTTGAAAGATAATTACTTTAAAATTTTGTCTTATTTTGTTGTTGTTCAGTTGTTTGTCAATCATGTCTATTTGTGAGCCTGCTTGGGGTTTTCTTGGCAAAAATACTGGAGTCGTTGTCATTTTCTTCTCCAGCTCATCTTGCGTTTGAAGAAACTGAGGCAAACGGTTAAGTGACTTGCCCAAGGTCACACAGCTAGTAAGTGTCTAAGGCCAGATTTGAATTCAGGGAAATGAGTCTTCCCGACTCCAGGCCCAGCATTCCATTCACTGTGCCACCTAGCTGCCTAACCTCATTATATTAGTCCCCATGTATATGAATACCTTCTTCTTCAGCATCCTATGTGTCTTAATATTCATGTTATATGCCCAATACCTATGGTATATAGAAGGGACACAAATATTTGGTTTTGTTTTCTAAAACAACACGCAATAAAATTGCTTATGGCTAAAAAAAGAAAAATGAAAAAAAAAAGTTAAATGCCTGCCTCTGAGATTTACTGATTAAGATCAATGGCCTCCTTCATAAGATCTTCCCCACCATCTTTGTTATTTAACTCATGTCTATTAAATTATTATCTACCCTGTAACCTTTCCTCACATTTCCATCTCTACTCAAGTCTGTCTTTCCCTTCTCCAACCCTATCTGCTTCTGCCATATCCCTCTTCTGTGTTCTCTCAAACTGTGCTCTATTAATTATAGCTTCCTAAACTCTTCTCTTCACACTCTTTGTCATCTGTTATCAGTGGAAACCAGGATTTTTCCCTGAAATCGCCTCTTTCAAATCTGTTTAGTATTGGCTCTTTTTCTCAGGCCCTACTTCCTGACAAATTGGGCTAGGCAGAGGAATGGACGTCCTCCCTGCTCCCTGCTGCCACTTCCTGCCACTGTCTCTGCCACCATCACTTTGCAACCTCTCCTCCTTTGAGGTTCATTTCATCCATTTCCATCATCCTATTCAGAGCATCATTGCTGGAATCTACCATCCTCCGGGTCATTCTCCCTTCTTTGTCATGGTTCAGTGCCTGATCACAGTCTTTCTCTCTATCCCAAACCTTCCCCTTTCCTTGAAGATTCCAATATTTGTGCGGCTATTCCAGACATTTAGACACAGTCAGTGAAAATGCCTATTGTTGTGAGGTAGAGATTCTAATTAGAGGGCCAGCAAGAAGGCAGGTGTCATTAGATTATGGGGTACTTGGGACAATGATGTAGGGTAGAAAAAGACTGAAAGGGTGTGAGGGGGAAAGTTATGAAGGACTTTGAAAGCCAAACAGATAATTTTATATTTGACCCTGGAGGTAGAATTTGTTGAGTAAGGAAGGGAAGGGAGGGTGACACTGTCAGGCCCGCACTTTAGGAAGATCACTTTGGCACCTGAAGGGAGGATAAACTGGAGTGAGGAGAGACTTGGAGCCAGGATACCAAGCAACCGGCTATCACAATGGTCTAGGTGGGGGAGATGAAGGCCAGCCAGGGTGTTGGCAGTGGAAGAGCAAAGGGCATATGTGAGAGATGGTACAAAGGCAAAATTGACAGGCCTTGGCAAGTGTGGTTATGAGAGAGTGAGAAAGAATGAGGAGCTGATGATGACATCTGGGTTGAGAGGCTTTGTGTAAAGAAGAAAGGTGGCAGCCTTGACAGTAATAAATAAGTTAGGAAGAGGGAAGGATTGAGAGGAAAGATGAGTTCAGTTTCAGATGTGTTGAGTTTGAGATATTTACATACCACTCAGTTTGAAATGTCCAATAAACATTTGGCAATGTGAGATTGGAGGTCACAAAAAGGTTAGGGATATATAAGCAGATGTGGGAATCACCAGAATAGAGATGATAATTGAATCTGTGGGAACGCATGAGATCACCAAGTGAGATAACATAGAGGAAAAAGAGAAAAGAGCCCAAGACAGGGCCCTGTGGACACCCATGGCTAGCAGGAGTGACCTGGTTGAAGATTCAGCAAAGGAAACTGAGGAGAGGTCAGATAGGTAGGAGGAGAGCCAGGAAAGAAGAGTAGCCTGAAAACCTAGAGAGGAAAGATTGCAGAGAAGAGGGGGATCCACAGTGCCATAGGCTGCAGAGAAGTCAGAAAGGATGAAGACTGAGAAAAGGTCGTTAGATTTAACAATTAAGAGATCATTAATACTTTGAAGAGGGCAGTTTTGATTAAATGAGGTCAGAACACATACTGTAGAGTTAAGAAGAGAGCAAGAAGAAAGGAAGTGGTCTTAATTACAAGGGAAGGCTTAATAAAACATGTATATGCACATATACACACACATACACATGTATGTGTGCGTGTGTGTGTGCGTGTGTGCGTGTGTGTGTGGCCTGGCCTCATTCTTCCAACCTCCACTAGTACTCGGGAGTTGGGTTCCAGAGCAAGGCCCCTCCTCCAAATCTTCTTCAGGGTTCTAGAGATAACCCTAGTGTTTAGATATCTTTATACCACTATTGTTCTCTACTTCTCGATCGTATATGCCCCAAGATCAATCGATCACTTGCCAACTCTTCAATACCATCCAACTGCTGAACCACTTTGCCTCTGCATCTCTGTCTTGTTTCAACTCTGCTGCTAGCTCAAGCCTTGGATACCACCTCCCTCAGCCTCCTCTCCCCTCTGATTGAAGGCGTGGAGCACCCCCCAGTACAGTTCCTGGCAAATAGTTGTTCAGTCATGCCTAACTCTCCATGATCCCATTTGGGGGTTTTCTTGGCAAAGATACTGGGGTGGTTTGCCATTTCCTTCTCCAGCTCATTTTACAGATGAGGAAACTGAGGCAAACTGGGTTAAGTGACTTGCCCAGGGCCACACAGTTAGTAAGTGTCTGAGGCTGGATTTGAACTCAAGATGAGTGCTTCTGACTCCAAGTTTGGCACCCTCTCTACTTCACCACCTAGCTGCCCCAACAAATAGTAGGCGCTTAATATATGTTAATTGAATTGAATTGGGCCTTTTCATGCACCCTCAGTCCTGGCTCAGCAGCCAATCAAAGTCTTTTCATCAAGAACACAGGTAAGACACTAAATGAGTTTGATATGAAACTGAGGGGAGGAGCCCTCTCTCATGCAACACTTGGCCTTTCCAAAAGCAGGCTCCTCCAGCCTCCACTCAGATGTCAGCAGGTAGATCATGTGCACGTGCTCGCAAGAACTAGGCTTCCATCGCTCATCATTCCTCCAAGCCCTTAGATGGAAAAATAGGAAGTCTCCTCTGCGGACCAGCTAAGTGGCAAGTATCCACCTTTGGCTCCAACCCCTACCCTTTTTAAGCCCAGAAAGGGCAAGAATGAATGAATGAATGAATGAATGAATACATGAACACATGAACGCATGAATACACGAATGAATCAGCACAGGACTTTGCCAAGAAGTGAAGATTTAAATGCAAAAACAAAGACAGTTCCTGCCTTCAAGGAGCTTACATTCCCAAGGGGGAAACAATATGTAGGAGAGTGGTGGCCAGGGAGGGACCAGGGAGTTTCTGAAAAGTAACTGGATTGGGTGAGTAGAGCCTGAGGAGAGTACTTCAATAGACTGAGTAGTATGCTAGGCGGCACTAGTATGCTAGTAGACAGCTAGGTGGTGCCACAGTGCGTAGAGTCTTGGGCCTAAAGTCAGGAAGACTCATTTTCTGAGTTCAAATCCAGCCTCAGACATTGATTAGCTATGTGACCCTGGGCAAGTCACTTAATCCCATTTGCCTTAGTTCTCCATCTATAAAATAAGCTGGAGAAGGAAATGGCAAATCCCCCCAGTATCTTTGCCAAGAAAACCCCAAATGGGGTCACAGAGAGTCAGACAGCACCGAACAACAATAGTAGAACTCTGGTAAGTGTTTAATAACTGGTTCTCTGGGGGAGAAAAAGTATGCATGACATGCTTTTAAGTTTAATTTGCATCATTATAATTTTCTTCATCACTTTCTTAAGTCTAGGCAATCAAGAAAACCAAACAAGTCCTTATGTGTAATGTTTGCCAATTCCGAGGTGTAAATGCTCACACTAAAAATTTAACAATCAGCTCTTGGGAGCCAAGAAGAACTGGCTCCAGCCCACCTTTGCTGGATGGGATTCATCACATCCAGGAACAACAGAAGAGCTAATTGGATCATATTCTTGGTTCCAGAACTGGAGAAGGGACAGACAAGAGCATAAATGCTCAGCGGCATTGAGGTTCTTGGCAAGGAGGCTGCGGAGGAGGTAGCTAGAGAGAAGGGAGTGAATACTGTGTCAACATCAGAAAGCAGCTGCAGGCAGAGTCCCAGTCAGTGTCCGCAGTCTGGTTGCCTCTGTGTATCTTAATAGCTACTATCAATGGTTACTAAGTTTAGAATAATTTTTCTTAAGTAACCAGTATCAGGCCAGCTTTATGCATAGATTAAATAGGCAGCCGCCTACATAGTATGACTCAAAGGGGTCCCTTGTCCATAAGTTTCTATCCCTACTGCATACAGCGCCTGAAAGTCTACGAGGAAAAGGAACAGATTAGATCTGTGGCCCGCCCCTCTCATGTTTTCCCTGGACACCAGCCCTGCATCCACCCCGGGTGTAAGCAGCAATGCGGCCTAAAGCTGGCTTTCCTTGGGACTAATTCATATCGTCCAGACCTTCCATAGAGCCAGCAAATGATCCCCAAGTTGTAGCCCCACTGCTTCAGAGGGCTGTGAGCCAGGGAGGGCGTACCCGGGTTAAAAGCCCGGGTGGCAGCCGTGAAAGACCCTCTTGCCTGTTCTCAAGCCCAGAATCAAGAGGCTATTTCTGTTCCCAGTTGACTTTGGGGGATGCTGCATTAGCTTCGTCTGCCTCATCATTTCCTTCCTCACTAGATCACTTAGCAGCTGCACGTTATCTGTCACTGCGGGGTTGGAGGGTTATCAAGAACATTACTATTAGAGCAGGAGACTGAGGGAGGTGGCATCCAAGGCTTGAGTTAGCAGCATGGGGAGGAAATTAGAAGTGATGAGTTTATCCCGGGAGAGGCATCTTGTTCCATGAAGTTGAAACCAGGCAGGACAGCAGGCACTTTCTAGCTGTGTGAACCAGGCCAAGTCACTGAACTCTGTTTGCCTCGGTTTCCCCATTTGTAAAATGAGCTGGAGAAGGCAATAACAAACCACTCCAGTATCTTTGCCAATAAAACTCCAAATGAGGTCACAAAGAGTTGGACAGGCTGAACAAACCATTAACTAGTTGGTAAGGCAAGACATAGATATGCATGAAAGGTTAAAACACGACAATGCTACAATTAGCACTGGTTGTCAAATGCTTGGTATTACAATAAATCTGAAACAATTAAACAACAACCATTAGAGCCCCTGAAACAACCAGGGTCAGGGTGAACAAAGTTGTTCAGGGAAGTATGAAGTTGGATCACAGGAGGGGGCATCTTTGCCCATCCTTCCTCCCAACTGTTCTTTGTAGCCTCTAATGACAGCCAAGCTAAGGATGGCTCTGCCCTTATTCAGTGGGTCTTCCCTACCCCTCCTATTCAAATCCAGTCCATTCTACCTAGATCTTACCTCCTTACCTTGAATGTATCCTCGAGGACACCTTCCCTAATTGCTCCTGTCCACACTGATCTCACTTTTCTCACAATTCCTGCAGCACTCACTGGCTGTATCGCAGAGTACCCATAGCCACATGAATCCAGTGTTTCTCTCTCTAAATGTTTTAAGTCTCTAAATCTTAGCTCTACAGCCACAGAGAAAGATCCTTAAGGAAAGTGAACTTTGCCATAACTCTTAAGGGCCCTTTGATTTATTTCGAACTGTAAGTGATGTGTGGAACACAAGAAGATGAGAACTTTCTTGTCATTTGGGAGCCTTAAAAGTCTCTCCCAAACAAGAGGATAGTCTGACCCCATTATCAGATATAGGTGCATGGTTTCTACATCTTGTCTCAGTGCCTCTCACAACCCTTCCATTGAATCTCCCTCCGTAAGGCAAGGAGCAGGAAGGATCATAAAAACCGCTATCATCCCCATTTCACAAACAGGAATATTGAGGTTCAGAAAGGCGGCCACTCTGTAAAAATCACTTTGGAAGAGGGTATATTCAAAACTGGGAATGAGGACATTCTCTTTTCTGCTTTTCCCCCTACCCCCAACAATAAAATACAATGTTTAAGAGTCATCTTCCTTCTGAAACTTATTGTCCAGACCATGTGGCAGACACATACACAAACACTAGACCAGGCTCTGCTTCATTCAGAAGCCAAAATATGATTTGAGTCACATTAAGGGAATTAGCCAATCAATGAGCAAGGAAATATTTCTTAGCTATTGAAAACAATTCTCTTGAAAAAGGTTCATCTGAAAGCAGATTAATCAGCTAATAAAAAGAAATAAAAGAGCCTGTCCTCTTTCGACTGTTGTCAACATTGCCCCCTCCCCACCATAGGGCCCCCACAAACAGGAATACTGAAGAGAGACCCAGTGTAAGGGGGCAGAGTTCTGTTCTGGGACGGCAGTGCAATGGCCCACCCACTAAGCAAGTCCACCACGGAGATCAAACACTTTAACTCAACAGGAGGAGGTCTACTACAGAATTTTCAGTCTTGGGAAGTCCCTCTACCCTTGAATGTTCCAGTTAAAAGTTCCCTCTCAAAAGCTCCTTTTAGAATCCAAATATAGTATAGTGGAAGAAGTGTTGAGGTCTAGGAGTTTTAGGAACCCTGAAATTCAAGGGCAGAGGATACAGGTCCTGTCTTGAATAAATTCAGTCAGGGACAAAGTTTGTAAAACACCAGTTGGGATGGGTGAGATTTTAAGAATCCACACTATCGGCCCGATTTTAAGAATCTGAGCTTTTGTGATGCTTGTATTGATCTTAAGGAATCTGAGCACTTTAATGGAGAAGAGACAGACCTTTTCTAAAGAAGACTGTGGGAAGATCTGAATGTGATCTAGGAGTGACCAAGTAGTCTGGGGTGACTGAGAGGTAAGAAGTCTAGACTGAATGAAGGAGTTGGGGTCTAGGGTGGGGCCAGGTGCAGACCAAGAGGGCCACAATGAAAGGGCAGTTGAAATGATTAACTGGGAAGGTCCAGGTGCCCCAGGCAAAGCCAGGGACCTAGGCCAAAAGGGAAAGTCCAGGGCCTTTTAGGGGTCCACCATTAGTGTCCCATTAGAAGCACATTGACTTCGAAGTCTGAGGACCTGGTTTCAAATGCTGACTCTTCTGTCACTTCCTGTGTAACCTTGGGCAAGTCATTTAACTTCCCCAGGCTTCAGTTTCCTCATCTGTAAAATAAGAAGTTTGGACCCAGGAGCCTCTGAGGTCCACGCCAGGGATAAGAATGTAATCCATTAAGCCTATTGTTGTTACTCAGTCATTTTTTCAGTTACATCTGACTCTTCATGATGTCATTTGGGGTTTTCTTGGCAAAGATACTGGAGCAGTTTGCCACTTCCTTCTCCAGCTCATTTTATAGATGAGGAAACTGAGGTAAACGGGCCACGTGCCTTGTCTAGTCTCACGCAGCTAGTGTCTGAGAACTGATCTGAACTCAGCTTTTCCTTACTTCAGGGACATGTCTATCCACTGTACCACCTTCCTGCCCCTCTGGAAGCCCATCATCCTCTCTTAAATGTGGATTAGTCAATCAGATTGCTGAGCCAGCGGAAAGGGAAAAGCAAGTACAGTAGATTGCGGTAGTTTGATTCAGTCTCAGTCTCAATGCTTCCAAGTCAAGTTTGTTGAGGTCCCATAGGGAGAGAACTCTGGGAAGCTGGAGTGTAGCCTGTGGACAAGACTTGAGAGATTGGTAAAAATTAAGTTTCCACAGAATAATTAATGAAGCATCAGTTTGAACAAAGAAGGGAATAAAAATTAACTGAGGTGGGGCAGCTAGGTGCACAGTGAGGAGAATGCTGGCCCTGGAGTCAGGAAGACCTGGGTTGAGATCCGGCCTCAGACACTTGACATACTCACTTTGGGCAAGTCACTTAACTCCAATTGCCCTGCCTTCTCCACCCCCATCCACCCCCACCTCCAAGCCGCCAAAAAAAAAAAAAAAGAGCAAAAATTAACTAAGGCAGGTGGACCCATTCAATCAGAGAATAGTTGGTGGTTTTGTGAAAACTACAAGCCCAGGATATTGGGTAAACTGGCTTAAACCAGTCAGATAACAGTCAGGGTTGAAGGGAGAACTGGGTCATATTGCTATTATGCATGCTTAGTTGGCTAATTGAATATTACTTTACCTTACATAACCCACAGGGAACATACCAAGGAGCGGCAAGTAAGGGGAGGAAGGGAAGATTGTAACCCAGAAGGGGAACTGACCAATCCATTCTCTGGAGGGAGGTACGATGCTGATGCTGTGTAGAATAAACACTATAAAACTGATCTCGTTTTTTTTAAGCAGCACTCCCTCTTCCTAAAGTAGAGCAGAGTCCACTCCTGGCCAGAAACATAAGCCCAACTCCCTTGGATTCCTCAATAATAAATTGTCCTTCATACCTAAATCTCTGTTCCAAGTGTATTTCTAACAAAGAAATGCCTGGGAGGTGCACTAGAGGGTCTTAAATAGAAAATTCATCAAGCTGCAATATTGAATCGGGCTGGTACTCAGCTGTCACCAGTACCCTCTGTATCTCCAAATGGACCCTATTGAAGAGGTCAGGGAACCATATGCTTTTAGGGGTGCTCAAGACCCCAAAATACCAGCATGCCAGGTCTTGCTCGAAAAAATTCAACTCAAGCCTTCTCACAGCCAAAGGGAGACAAAGTTTATTACAGGTTCATCATAATGGGGTGTCTTAAGAAATCTCACCCTTTGTGACTTTCACAAGGGGGCCAGATTCCATTTGAAGTAGATGGAATCTGAGCACCTTCATGGAGGCAAGATGAAACTTATATACACAAAGATTGTGGGAAGGATCTAAGGTGGTCCTGGGGCGATGGGAGGAGGGGTTTAGGGAGGGTCTTGAGGAGCAGTCTAAGGAGGAGCTTGATGGGACTGGAATGAGGTCAGATTCCAGGAACTAGGAGAATGGATTAAGGATGGGAAGTAGCTGAAGGTTACTTGGAGACAACAGACAATGTAGGGCTAGGCTAGTTTAAGGGTAACAGATTTGGGCCTGGACACTTTGACAAGATCGAAGGTGGAAACTAGCCAGACAATGGAGGGTTAGGCTAGGTTAGAGCAACCTAGCCTAGAGATTTGGACCTAGCAATAATGAAAGGCTTATGACCTCAGGCTTATCTAGTGGGAAGATTCAAAGGGAGTTCAAGGTGGCTCCCACAGCCTAAACCTCATCACTATGACTAGTGGGCAGGGTCTCTATTTAAAGAGGGTGCTCATCTCAGTTTTTCTCCCCATTTTCTACCAGTTACACTGCTTTTGGACTTATCTGGAATGTACCCTTCTCATTTCCCACCCCCCTCTTTTCAGCTTCCTTTCCTGCATTGTTGTCTTCCATCGATGGTAAACTCCTTGAGGGCAGGGACTGTCTCTGTTTTTATTTGTATTTATATCCCTAGCACTGGGCAGAGTCCTTGGCGTTTTTTGGTTGTTGTTCAGTAGTAGTGACTCTTCATGACATAAGGGACTTGGACACTTAATAGATGCTTAATAAATCTTTATTGACTGACTGAGTGGGTCCAAAAGACCAATTTATAGAACCACAGATATGGGAGAGCCCAGCACCCAACACAGGACTTCACACATATTAGGTGTGTAATAAATGTTGTTTGAAATGAATAAATGAACCATTAAAAAGCTAGATTCATGGAATGTCATTCATATCTCATCCAATTCTCTAATTTTTTAGGTGTGGAAACTGAGGCTCAGAGAGGCAGGAACAGTGTGGCAGTGGAAAGTGTGCTGGATTTTGAGTCAGAAGAGCCATTTTCAAATCTTGGCTTTGCCACTAATTACCTTTTTTAAAGGCCTTATGTAAGTTATTTGACATCTCAAAGCCTCAATTTCCTTATCTCTAAAATGAGGAGGTTGAACTAGATAGCAATTCAGATCTCTTTTGACTCTAAATCCCTGCTTTTCTGATTTTCCCATCTAATCAGTAGGATATTTGCAATTTCTCTGAGGAAAAAAACATTTTTGCCAGTTAAATTGTTGGCTTCCATTTTTTCTCTTATGAGAATCTACTAGCTGTTACTCGCTTCCATTCCTTTCCTGTAGATTGTTGCGCACCACCCCCAAAAAGAACTTTTTTTGCCTTGGAAAGAAATGTACTTCTTGGTGTAGATATACCTTACTTTATGCACTAGGTATGTTCATGTAATAACATTTTAAAAATCAAATCTTATTTAAATACCCTCATGAAGTTCATTATCTAAAGGAATCTATAATGAAATTTTATGTAAATTATGTTTAATAAGATTGCATTTTTATATGTTGAACTTTCTTAACAGCATGGCACATCTACTTTAATCTTTTTTAAAAATTTCATTCTTCTTCCTGGTGATAAGATTAACATACTAATTGTGTAGGCAGCTAGGTGGCAAATCGATAAAGCCTTAGGCCCTGGAGTCAGGAATATCTGAGTTCGAATTAGACCTCAGACACTTACTAGCTGTGTGACCTGGGGCAAGTCACTTAACCCTGGTTTGCCTCAGTTTCCTCATCTGTAAAATGAGCTGGAGAAGGAAATGGCAAACCACTCTAGAATATTTGCCAAGAAAAACCCAAATGGGGTCACAAAGAGTTGGACATGACTGAAATGCCTAGTAATCATCGTCGTGGCATTGTTGGATCATGAGCAACAGTAACGTACTCATTGTTAAATGCATCCCAAGTATACACAACTTCCTGGTTCCTAGGACAGAGCTTTCTAGGCAGTCAGAGGGAAGGGAGTCAGGGGAAAGTGGTACCAAGATCAAATTTCACTTTCCCCCAAAAAAGAATTTAGGAACTCCAATATTACATATTCACATTCACATTCACACACATTCACATTTACATTCACACGCACATAGAAGGCAATCACTTCTTCTACAAGTTCTTTCCCCATCCCCCCACCCAGCAACTACTAATGCCTTCCCCTCTCATATTCCCTTCTGCCTATTCTTGTATGCAACAAATTAATTAGATGTCATCCTGCCATTAGATTGCATGCTGCTTGACGGCAGGGGTTGTTTTGCCTTTCCTT
Organism: Phalanger gymnotis; assembly: GCA_028646595.1. Lineage (NCBI taxonomy): Eukaryota > Metazoa > Chordata > Mammalia > Diprotodontia > Phalangeridae > Phalanger > Phalanger gymnotis. The sequence goes on along the minus strand of CM053625.1, from coordinate 105,908,345 downwards.
GTATCCTCAAAAACTTAGCACAGTGTGGGTCTTATAGTCAGGCTTACTAAATATTTGCTGACTAATTTATTCACTCTTACACTTACATAATTCTAGCACCTAGCAAAGTACATGGCAAATAAGTACATAAGTGGCTCTTAATAAATATTTGTTAACAATTGAAGTTCTACCTCACACCTATCAGATAAGCTAACATGACAGAAAAGGAAAATAATAAAGGTTAGGATGTGGGAAAATTGGGACACCAATGCATTGTTGATGGAGTTTTGAACTGATCCAACCTTTCTGGAGAGCAATTTGGAACTATGCCTAAAGGGCTTATAAAACTGTGCATACATACCCTTTGATCCAGCAATGCCACTGCTAGGTCTGTATCTCAAAGATATTAAAAATGGAAGAGGGGGAGAACTTATTAGTACGAAAATATTTCTAGCAGCTTTTTTTAGCGGCAAAGAACTGAAAATTGAGGGGATGTCTGTTAGAAAATGGCTGAACATGTTATGGTACATGATTGCAATTTACTGTGCTGTAAGAAATGGTGAACAGCTGGATTTCAGAAAAACCTGGAAAGACATATATGAATTGATACAATATTAAGTGAGCAGAACCAGGAGAACATTGTACATAGTAACAGCAATACCATATGACAGATCAACTGTGAATGACTTAGCCATTCCCAGCAATACGATGATAATTCCAAAGGACTTGTGGTGCTATCCACCTCCAGAGGAAGAACTGCTGGAGTCTGAACGAAGATCAAGGCATACTATTTTTCACTTTCTGTATTTTTTATAGCTTTTTTTTCTTTTGGATCTGTGTCTTCTTTCACAACATAACTAATATGGTAATGTATTTTGCATGATTGCACATATATAACCTATATCAAATCACTTACTGTCTAAGCAAGGGGGGAGGTGAAGAAGGAAGAGAGAAAATTTGGAACTCAAAAAAATTTTTAAATGAATGTTAAAAATTATCTCTCAATATAACTGGGGAAATAAAATATTACTTTTTAAAATAAAATATTATTTAAAAAGTAAATACTTGTCAATTGATCTAAGTGGACATGCACTCATTTTCACTCCATTCCAGGCTACTTTTCCACATGGGTTATTTTAGATTTTTCTCATTCCTCCCACTCCTATTTCTCTTGCTGATTGATATAGACTATATATCCATTCCTGTGCTGAGTCCTTACACTGTCATATTTGGGTAGGATGGTCTCTGCCTACCCAGGTCAGAAACCAAATCTGGCCCAGTAACCTTCCCCTCCTGTCCATCTGCTCAGTAGCATGTGTTTCTTCCTCTAAGGGAGTTGCTGAAGCCAAGAGATGACATGCAGGTGATAGATAAGTAAGAGGCAAAAGTCACACTGTCAAGTCCAAGCTGACAATTTGAACCCAGCCCAGGAAGGGAGTGGGGGTGAGGCTGGACATCAGCAGGAACCTGCAGGCATTGATCACAGAATTATGACATTTTGAACTGAAAAGGCTTGAAAGTTCCTCTAGAACAACTTCTTCATTTTGTTGCGGAGGAAACTGAGGAGGCCCAGAGAAGGAGAGGTATTTATTTACTCAAGGTCACTGCAGTCCTTTATTATCTTATAGTCATTATTAGGTTGGGCTAAATGATTAATTGAGTGATTCATTGAGCAACCATTGTATATCAGCTTTCCTGCGTACCCCCACCTTTGGAGCCCTCTTTTTCCTCCTGAAATTACTCCAGTGTTTATATTTTGCATTTACTTCTCTGAGTACATACTAACTTCTCTCCTCCCCCTCCCCAACTCATCTCAGAAGATTGTAAGCTACGGACAAAGACTATTTGATTTTTGTCTTTATATGCCCTGTGCCTAGCATACAGTAGGTGTTTAATAAATGCTTCTTCTCATTATTATATCCAGGTCATGGAAAGAAAAGATTCAATAAACAAGTGTATATGGAGTATATACCACTTACCCAATGATGCTCTAGGCACTGTGAGGGACAGAGAAGTATCATTTGGCCCTTACTCTCAATGAAGTTATAGTCGAGTTGGAGAGAGAAAGCATATACATATGTGAAACAGCTAGAGAATAATATGGTTCAAATCATAAGTGCTATAGGAATACAGACAAGACACAGATCAATGAAGAATTGGGGTGGTCAGGGATGGTGTCATGGAGGCCAGATTTGACCTAGAACTTGAAAGATGACTAGAAATTTGTCATTCTGAATGAACGAATCAATCATGATTGACAGAATGTCTACTATGTGATCTGAATAAACCCTGACCTAGGAAAAAGCTCTGTGTCTGTCCCCAGAAGGCCAAGCATCACCAAGGAGGGAAAGGAGGCAGGTATTAGAGGGGAGAATGGGTGGGCTTTTCTCAGCCCCCACGTTTACCACATATAGGCAGATATCTGATCCTTCTTGAACCCCTCCCAGGTTATTCGTCCTTAGTGGACTACAAAATTTATTAAGAGGAAATGTCAAACCTCACTCCTCTCAGCAGACTATGGTAACAAAGATTTACATTAGCAGACATTGTCACCATACTGGTTGTTTCTACTATGCAAAGTCAGGAAACTGGGTAAAATATAGTCTGAGGGACCCTTGTATTTTAGCCTTTTCCAGTCTTTGGGTCCTGTGCTAAACCAGACTGCAGGAGAGGGTGAAGTCCCCTTTAGACTAACCCCATCACCTTCAGACTACCCTCTTCACTTGAGAACTAATCCTCATCTCTCAAGGTTTCCATAAGAGGGAAGAACTGAGATGATATTTATCTCATCTCTTCATTACCATTCGACATTGTCTCACTCTTACGGGTAAATTGTTCTGCTACTGTCTATGAAAGCAGGCTGGAGCATGGATTTGTCAGATGATCTCACTCCAGCTGCCTGATGCCTTGGGCCCTAGTTTGCCTTTAATTGACCGAGTAAGGCCAGAACCAGGATTTTTCTTTTAACATTACCTAACAGTTTTTCTTAACACGGCAGGGTTCAGTTCTGGGGGTGGGGTATATCCAGAAATGTCTATGTTGTAAAAAGAGAAGGCACTGAGAAAACTTTAAAAAGAGAGAGAATAGTGAATGTTCTTCCAAACCTTAAAAAACAAACTCATGACTTAAAGAAATCTCCTTTTGGGGGCTTGTTTTTTGTTTTTTTCTTTCTTGTGGTTTTCCCCTTTTGCTACAATTCTTCTTTCACAACATGACTAATGTGGAAATATGTTTAACAGGATAGTACATGTATAACCTATATCAGATTGCATGCCATCTTGGGGAGGGGGGAGAGAAGGGAGGGAAGGAGAAAAAACTTGGAACTCAAAATCTTATAAAAGGCAATGTTGAAAACTAAAAATTAATTAATTAATTTAAAAAAGAAAGAAATCTCTTACCAGCTCACAGTCAGTTAAGGCCTGGCTCTCTGCCTGTCAGTCAAGAAGGGGAAGGCTCCTTCATGCAAAGCTATTTTTAATATATCCAGGAGGATCCCAGCAAGCTTCTCGATGAAGCTTCCCTCCTGATGGAAAGCTAAAAGAATTTCCCCTGGAGCAAAGCTTAGTTACCCAGGGCCAAGAGGCAGAGGTTCCCGGATTCCCAAAAGCACATTTCTTCCTTATACTTCAGATAAGCAGCCTTTTTCAGAGGCTAGGAGGTCCGGGGTGTAAAAGTGAACATTCTACAGGGTTTGACCTTGCTGTTCCCTCTCAGATTCACTTGCTGACTAGAAAAATACTAGAAAAAACGAATTCACTAAGATAGTGATGCCTCCTAATAAACCATTATTCCTCCTCCCTGAGGTCTTTATTCCCTATAGGAAGCAGTTTCTTAATCCAAAGAAATAACTATCTAATATTAGAATATCAAGCGTGAGCAACAGGCCAGTGAAGGGAGGAGAATTTTTTGGAGATAGGGGCCTTTCCTCGTATCCCAGGGGTGAGGCCACTAAAATGACTGCTCATGGGTATCTCACTAACAATGACACCGACACGGCTTCTTGTCTAGTATTTCTCAAATTCTTCCTCCTCCTTCTGATGACATATGCCCCTCGCTCCAGTCTTTGTTACAAACAAAACTACCAGGAGAAAACAAAAGACCAGTGTTAAAAGTTACAGATCATAAGGGGATATGTAAGCAAACAGGACTTTGTGTCATTATCTTGTTAAAGTCATAGAAGCATAGAAGCATAAGATGTCATTTATGGTCTACTTTTTCTATTTGTATATTTGAAAATTTTTCAGATTTGGGGGTATCTAAGAATATATTTGGGCAGCTAAGAGGTGAAGTGGATAGAGTGTCAGGCCTGGAGGCAGGAAAACTCATCTTCCTGAGTTCAAATCTGGCCTCAGACACTTACTAGCCGTGTGACCCTAGACAAGCCGCTCAACTCTGTTTGCCTCAGTTTCCTCATCTGTAAAATGAGCTGGAGAAGGAAATGGCAAACCACTTTAATATCATTGCCAACAAAACCCCAAACTGGGTCATGAAGAGTCAGACATGACTAAAATGTCTGAACAACAAGAACATGTTTATAAATATCTCTTAGGCAAGATGCTACAGTGTCTTTGAGATAGGACTTATTCTAATATGAAAGAGGCATCAGATCAACAATTCTTTTAGTTATTACAGCTCTTTATTAAGAACAATTCAATTGGGGAGTAGAGAAGCAGCAAGGTCAAAAGCGCTAAGGAGAGCAGGGGGCTTACCTGCCAGAGGCCCACCTGCCAGAGCCTGAGGAGAAGGAAGGACTTTCAGGGAGGACCTGGACAGTCACTCTCGAAGAAGACAGCTGAGCTGGTCTGGTGGATGATCTGAATGGCCTTCCGAGGGGCTCTCTTTACACTAGGAATATGGGTAGAGTTTTGAGTATCTAGATGAGGACTCCTTGCATGAAGTAAGGGAAGCCTGAGAATTTTATCAGGTAACTGTCTGGGGAGCCTAGTCATGGCTTAAGTAAACTTAGGGCAATGTTTTTTGGTTCAGCTGCCTTCAAGGGAGGGAGGGTACCTAGGTAGACTCAGAGGGTCTCTGCTATTTATCTTTGTCTTAAGGCACAAGGTGATGCTTGCTCTTTATTAAATACGATCAGCATATTAATAGTAGTATTACTTGTACTAGCAAAAAACAGGAAATAACGTAAGTGTCCAACTCGGAGGAAAGGATGAATATATTATACTATATTGATATAAAGAAATACTGAAATGAAATTAAGATTGATGAATATGAAGCATGTAGAGAAATCTGGAAATTTTTCTCTGAAATAATGCGAAGAGAACCCAAAGAACACAGACATCTCAGTTTACTTCAATTCTTCAATGATTCTAGGATTTCATTACCTGGAGTACTTCTTCCAGGTGCATACTGCAGCCCATCCATGCCTTCTCATCCTGTGAAATTTTTATGCATGCCTTCTTTTCCGTGAATCTTCTATGTATAGCTACCCACCATGCTAAACGCCTTTTTTTTGGGGGGGGGGCTGGATCTATGATTTCATTCTCATGGGGAATTCCCACACTGCAGAAACCAAAATAGATTGCCAACTCATCTCTCGGTTATAGTCTTAGTTGCCTGGGGGCACAGAGAGGTTAGGTGGCTTATCGAGGTCTCCTGTGTAAGAGTCAGAACTTGAACCCAGCTAGCTCTTTCTGACTGGCCCTCAGTCTACTTTGCCTCACTGCCTCTCTGTAGATATAAAAGCAGTGTGGTATCATGGGTGGAATGCTGGACTTGGAGTCAGATGTAACCTTTGATTTAACCTTGGAAAAATCACTTAGCCGTCTCTTGGCATCAGTTTCCTCATTTGTAAAATGAGAGGGTTAGATTAGATGTCCTCTGACGTCCCTTCCAGATCGATCTAAAAGAAAAATGCATAGAGATAAATGGGCAAAAAGAAAGCTGAAGTTTAGCCATAATGTAACAATAAGTTATTATGAGCATCATAGGGACAGAGACTACATCTAAGATTTCATGAATACAAGGAGCTCTCTTCTGAGGAATTCTAATACCACCTTCTTGGCAACTTACAATCTTAGAGAGTTGCCTAGATTGATTCAAGGTTAAGTGATTTCCCCAGGGTCAAATAGTCAGAAGCAAGACTTGAATCCTGTTCTCTATCAACTATGGCACACTACCTTCCTTGCAGACCTTTTATTTTTAACAACTCATATTTTATGGCATTTTACATTTTTCAAAGTACTTTTCTCCCAACTACCCTGTGAAGGAGATAGTGAAAATTTTCTTATTATCTCACTTATACTTTGACCCAGAGACATTAAGCAGCACACCTATTGTGTGCACACCCAGGAATAGAAACTCAGTTTCTGACCTTGCTTCCAGTGCTGTTTCTCCTGCATTAAGTTGTAATTAAGACAGCTAGGTGGTACAGTGAATAGCTGTGTGACCTTGGGCAAGTTGCTTAACCCTTGTTTGCCTTAGTTTCCTCATCTGTAAAATGATCTGGAGAAGGAAATGACAAACTCCAGTATCTTTACCAAGAAAACCCCCAAAAGGGTCACAAAGAGTCAGACTCAATTGAAAAATGTTTAAACAAAAGACTGATAACACCAAATAGATGAATGAAACCCCCTTGGGAATTGCTAACCTGCAAAGAACCTCCTGCTTTTAGTATTCCCACCCCCTCCACCACCCTGGGTTCCTGTCCAAGATCTGTCAGTTAATAACCCTATGACCTCAGACAGTCTATTTTTACTTCTCAGGGCTTCAATTCTCTCAAAGGGCTGGATGATAGCTCTAGAGATGGAAGGACCTCAGGAGTCGTCTAATCCAAGTAAACTAAGATTGTAAATAGCAGAGTCAGGGCTTGAGTTCATATCCATTGACTCTACTGCCAATGCTCTTTCCACCACACCAAGTTATCTTTCCTAAGTGATGGCCAAAATCTTTGTGTTCCTAGCATCCTCAGGCCTGGCTAATACTCCTTTAACCCCAAAATGCCATATTAATAGATGCCAGGTCACTTAGTGGCTTTACAGGGTTTTATGGATATTATAGCTCATCCAGGATTGAATTGTTCCAGCCAATGCCCAGCTGGGTCCCTAGGCAATTATGCGTGCCTAAAGGAAAATGACAGAAGGTTATGCCCTTCCTACTTTACCCACCCATACACAAACCCATGTCCTTATTCTCATAAGGTCTTTAATAGTACAACAGATAATAAATGAAGATAATGAGGGGGGAAAGACATCAATAACACCTTTTCTTTTTTTTTTGAGATTTTTTATTTTTAGTTTACAACACTTGGTTCTACATAATTTTGAGTTCCAGATTTTCTTCCCCCTCTTCCCCCCGCCCCCGCTCCCCAAGACAGCATGGAATCTGATATATCTTCTACATATAATTCCTCATTGATCTTATTTACACAATAGTCAAGTTGTAAAGAAGAATTATGTCC
>CM053625.1:105888216-105900452 GCA_028646595.1 Phalanger gymnotis | reverse complement strand
AAAAAAAAAGCCTAGAAGAAAACCCCATTGACACTATGGTCTACAAGGTCACAAAGAGTTAAACACAACTAAACAATCCAATGCCTTAATTTTACACAGGAGTAAATTGAGTTGTGAAGAGGGAAAGGGGCTCAACAAAAGTCACATGGGACATTAGTGGAAGAGCTGGAACTAGAAACCTGGTCTTCTGACTTGTGGTCCATCCATGAGTGAATTCATTTTCTTCTTCCTGTTTATTCTCTTGTCTCTCATCTATAAACAGATATGTATCTATATTGTTGAAAATGAGGAATTTTCCCTCTCTCACTTTCTCCTCCATTAACTCCAACATTCTCTTCCTGTTTTCACCATTTATTATTATGGATCTTCTTGGAGACTGCTGAGCACATCAAATGAAAACTTTGCTAAGATGCTCTAGTAAAGACGACCTAATGATACTTCCCCAAACACTGTGACTACATGTACATTCTCCATGGACCCTGGGACCTTCCTGCCACATTCTTGCTCTTTCTTAGATGACTAGCTTCTCTTTAAACAACTCTGCTAGCACATTCATACAGAAGGGGTCAGCACCATAGCCGATGTACCTGCAAAGCAGACAGCTGTGACCAATGTCAGCACTAGAGCAATGGACAGCACCAAACGGCTCTAAAATGAGCCAACAGTTGACTCAACACACAACAGCATTCAAAAGCTGAATATTGTAAGGGCAAATCTGTCATCAATAGATTTAATTAGGCTAAGAAATTTTTTATATGAAAGTAGAAAAAAGTACCTAAAAAATACAAAAGTATTAAAAAGGTAATTTGGATTATTCACAGTTCAATCGAATTCATTGAATCATTGATTTAGAGAAGGGACTTTCAAGGTCATTTAGCCGGCTTCCTTCATTTTTCAATTAAGTAAACTAAGGTCTAAAGAGGTTCAGTGACTCCCAAACATCTCACAGGTAATAAGTCAGAGAATCGAAATTTGATCTCAGGTGTTCTGACTCCAAATGCAGCACTCTTTTCACTGACTCACATTTCCTGTCCAATTCAACAATCATTAAGTGCCTATGTATAAAAGCCACATAAAGACAAAAAATGGAAATAATCCCTGCTTTCAAGGGGTATTCATTCTACTAGGGATGCAACTTCAATCAACAAATATTTATTAAGTCCTTACAATGTGCTAGAACCATGCTAAGTGCTGGGGGTGCAAAAAAAAAAATGAAAATCCTCTATAGGAACTTATATTCTAATGGAGAGACAATACATACATAAATAGGGATATATAAGATGTATGGAAAATAGATGCAAGGTAACCTTAGACGCGAAGACGCTCATAGTCAGGTGTAAAAAATCCTTCCTGTAGAAGGTAGCATTTGAGCTGAATCTTGAAAGAAGCACTCTAAGAAATGCATATGAGGAGAAGAGTATTCCAGGTATGGGAGACAAAAAGCACAAAGGCCAATATTGAGTTAGGGATTAAGTAGAATGTAAAAACAGCAATTTGACCCATTTAGATGGATTGTAGAGTGTGTAAAGGGAGGCAAAGTGTTAGATGACTGGAAAGGTAGGAAGGAGCCAGCTTGAGAAGTGCCTTTGGAATTTAGTGAGAAGGTGGTACATAGTCAGAACTGCACTTGGGAAAATCAACTTGGCTCTTCTGCATAGCATGTATTCAAGTGGGGAGAGACATCAAGCAGGGAGAAACAGTTAGTAAGCTATTATAGTAATTCAATGGAGAGGCCATGAGGGCCTGAACTAGGGTAGTGGTTATGTGAATAGAAAGGAGGGGATGGATGTGAGAGATGATGTAGAAGCAGAATCCATAGAACTTGAGAACAGATTGGATTTGAGGGAAAGGGTAAAAAGAGATGTTAAGGGCAAGCCTGACTCAGACTAGTACCCTGTTAGTTCAAGTTCAATGATGGGATGAAATAAGGTACACAACAGTCATTCAGTGATTAACAAAATGGGGTTGACTTAGCCATAGCATAGAACAGACATTCAACCAACCCTTAGCTTAGGGAGACACAACCCCCTTTGTCTCTATATAGAAATCCTTCTGGCTAGTAAAGCATGGTGTGGTAATTCACATGGTCTTAGAACATCCCACTAAGTAGGCCTTTTTATTCCTTTAGGTAACCAGGAAGCCATGTCAGTATAGCCAGAGGCTGCTATGTAATTATGTCAAGAGTGGTATAACTTGAGCCTCGGCTATTCAAGTTCTGAGGACAGTTTTGTCACCTTTCAAGGGAAAACTAGCCTAACCCATTTTTCAGGGAGAGGTGGGAATCCTGGTCTATCACAAAACAGAAGAGTTGAGGATGATTCTGAGGCTGTAAAGTTGGGTAACTGGAAGAATGCTCTCATGCTCTCATTAGAAATGAGGATTTTTTAGGTGAGAGGTTTAGGTAGGAAGGTAGTGAGTTCTGTCTTGAATATGGTGAGTTGGAGGTGTCATACCCAAGGCACGGCTGTCTATTAGGGAATTGGTGTTATCAGGAAAGAGATTATGACTGGCCATAAAGACTCAGGAGACCTCTATGTATGGGTGATAACTGAACCCATGGGAGCTGATGAGATAACTGAGAGAGTATAAAGAAGAAAGAAGAAACAGGTCTAGCAAAGGAGATGCCCACCCTTATTTGGTGGGAGAAAAAAGATAATGATCCAGAAAGGAAGACTAAGAAGAAATCAGACAGGTAACAGGAGAACCAGGTGATAGTATTGTCATAGAAACCAAGGAGGGAGAAAGTATCCAGGAAGAAGGGATGGTCTACAGCGTCATCAGCTACAGAGAGGCAGAGAAGAATGAAACCTGAAAGAAGACCACTAGAGTGAGCACTTAAGAAATAGATGGTGACATTGAAGAGAATAAGTTCACCAAATAGTGGGGTCAGAAGTCAGATTACAAGGGTCTGAGAAGAGAGAGAAGAGAAATTAAGACAATAAATCTAAGTAACTGGAAATTTGGGTGTGAATGGAAGAAGAGATACAGAATGACCATTTGAGAGAAAGGTTTAGTCAAAAGTAGGTTAGTTAAGGAGAGACTTGTTCGTGTTTGTAGGACACAGAGAAGAAGCCAGTGGATAAAGATGGAAAAAGCATTTATTATGTGCCAGGCACTGTGCTAAGTGCTGGGTATACTAATATAAACAAAAATGATGATCTCAGCCCTCAGGAAGCTTAGGTTTTAATGGGGAAAGACAAGACAAAAAGGGAAGGAAAATGCAGTGGGAGAAGGAGGTGTACCCTTGAGGGTGCTGCTGTCAAAGAGGTAAAGTTCAAAGAATGAGTCAAGCCAGGAGGGAAGTAATATGCCTGGGTCCCACCCATGAAGTTTGGGAGTCACCAATCCTGAGAGTAGGTCTCAGGGCAGAGGTATGTTCAGGATGAGAAGGCTGCTAGCAAGCAATTGAGAAGTCCAGAGAGTGATTGAAAATGAGAAAGAAAAAAAGATCAGAAGAGACAAGAGGAGATAGAATCAAGGGCATTGATAAAGGGATTGTCCATTGGTTTTGGCAAAGAGAAGTGTTGCCTCTTCCTCCAAAACTGGAGCAAAGAAAGAGAAAGAGTGAGGGAGTGTGTAGATATTTTGATGTGTCTCTTCCCCAGTTTAATGAACATCAAGAGTGTCCCATCTCTGGTAGCCTGGGGTCTTCTGCAGCACTTGGTATCATCTCCACAAGGCAAAGGGTAAATGCTTCAGTAAGGATTGGAATGCACAAGTTCTTAAGAGATAGCTTTAACTACATTTCTGGTGCAGTGCAGACTCTGTCCCATCACCCTGTGAGCATATTTTGAGAACCTGGATATAAAAGACTCCACAAAAATTCTTCAATATGCTCTTCAGGGCTGAACTCTCCAAAGACACTGGGCATGTCTCCTGGAGTTTTCCTGGCAGGGAGCAGCCCTTGCTTGCACTTTTCCGGAAGCAGGGATGGAGTGGTGGGGGGCCCAGGACACTCTGTTCTATGGGGCTTTGGCCCACACAGCTTGGAAGATATCACCCTGCCCAGGTGGGTAAGAAGAGAAAGAAAAAAAAGTTAAAGCATGCCAGTTCGAGAAGAGACCACGTCAGCCTTGGCTCTGGGCAGCACGCTGACTTCTAAATGACTTTACTGGCTGCACTGAGAGGCGCCAGCTGGTCGGCTTGGCTGGTGCCCTGGCCTGCTGCCTCTGTGGATTTGAATCCTGGTCATCTTTGGGTCAAAAGTATAAGTGAAGCTGCCCAGCTGGGCACCATTCCTAGAGGCTGTCAGCCTCTATCACACCACCTGATGCCCTGGGCTGGAGTGGACTGTGTAGCAACATAGCAGGAAGAAAATCCCTTCTGGCCCAGGATGCACAGTTGTGTCTCCCATCTCATCAGAGTGACAGGCCTGCACCTCACTCTCCCTTCACTGATGGAGGAAAAGGCAGAATCTTCCCACACACTCAGCAACACGATCTATGATTCAGACGCAGTCACTTGGGTTTCCTTCTCCCCTTGAGGCTCTCTTAACGCAGCTCAAAACAAATAAACCATTTCCCCCAAGGAAGACTTCCTCCTCTGATCTGATCTACCCTGGTCAGAACAAATGTGTTTCAAGTTGCAGACCTCTTTCCTGCAAATACTTCCTGAGAATGCACTCTGTGCAAGACCCATGGCTGGGTGTGGAGGGGGATATGGTGATGAATAATTCAACAAACTCGACATTTATTTATTAAGTGCCTCTCAGCAGGGGAGAGACAAAGGTAGAAAATGATGTGGTCTGTAACCTCAAATATCTCATAATTTCATAGTAGGGTAAGATGCACATAAATAAATATAGCCTTCTTTTTCCATCTGGATCTGTATTTTCACTGGGCTAGGTTGCTTCTGTTGAGAAAACTCCCCCTACTGATAGAGATTAACAACTAACTGCTTTGCAACTTAAGAATCTTATAGACTTAGTTGCCTGGGGTACTCAGTGGATGACTTGCCCAAGATTACACAACCAGTGTGTATCAGGGATGAAACCTGAATCTAGGTTTGCCTGGCTCCCAGGTTGGCTTTCCATGTTGCCTCTCATGGTAATACAAGTTAGAATGAGAAAAGTGCTTTTGAGATGTCAGAGTGCCTGGGAAATTGTGGAGGGAAGATTCTCTTCTTGTTGGGAGTAGAGCAGCTCATGAAGGAAGAGATATTTAAGATGGGCCTTGAATGAAGGGCAGAATCTCAACAATCAGAGATAACAGGGAGAGGGCATTCAAAGCAGAAAAAAGAACATGAGCAAACCTACACACACACACACACATACACACACTCACCACATTCTCTCCTAGTGTACACTTTCCTTTCCATCACCAGGACATTACAAAAGCCTTACAAGGTCAACCCCATACATAATTCCCAAATGTCTTAAACATAGTAGGTGTCCAATAAATAGGATGGCTGATTTATTCAATTTCTGATGGAGATGACGAGGAAGGAGCTATGAAAGGGATTGGATCTTCTCTCTCCTCCTTGAGGTTCAAGCTATTAAATACCACTACTAGGTCTGTATTCCAAACAGAACATAAAAAAAGGGTAAAGGAGCTACATGTACAAAAATATTTATAGCGGCTCTTTTTGTAGTAGCAAAGAATTGGGAACTGAGGAGATGTCCATCAATTGGGGAATGGCTGAATATTGTGGTGTTGGAATGTAATGGAATACTATTGCTCCATTAGAAATGATGAGCAGGAGGATTCCAGAAAAATCTGGAAAATCTTGCATAGACTGATGCTGAGTGAAGTGAGCAGAACCAGGGGAACCTTGTACACAGTAACAGCAACATTGTGCAATGACCAACTTTGATAGACTTAGATCTTCTTAGCAATGTAATGATGTAAGATAATTCCAAAAGACTAATGATGGAAAATGCTATCCACATCCAGAGAAAGAACTATGGAGTCTGAATGCAGATTGAAGCACACTATTTTCTCTTTTTTGTTGTTTTTTTCTTTCTCATGGTTTTTCCCTTTTGTTCTGATTCTACTTTCACAACATGACTAATCTGGAGATATGTTGAATATGATTGTACATGTATAGCTTATATCAGATGCATGCCATCTTGGGGGGGGGAGAGGGAAAGGAAAAATTTAGAACTCAAAATCTTATAAAAGTGAATGTTGAAAACTAAAAATTAATTTTTTTTTAAGTTAGAGGCTATTACCTGGGGGAAATCTGCTTAAACTAATCTAAACCTAGGGTGCTCACCTTTATTCTTTTAAAACTTTAGCCACATAAACCTTCAGGTAAATGCTCCTCCTCACTGCCCCTCCCCGCCCCCCAGCAATATTTAAAGTCCTAGTCCAAGGCTTCCTCTGGTTCCAAGTCAGGTCCTAGTGACATATAAAGCATCTGCATTCAGAGGACCAGTCTACCTAGGTTGGAAGAGTCTCATTACCACAAGACTGGCTGCTAAGTGATAAATTATTTGGTCATGGCAACTCATGAAGCATTTATAGTGATTTCATCACAACTCACCTCTTGGAAGTGAAGTGGGTATCTTCCCAAAGTCCCACACTAATATTAGCCCCAGGGGACAGAATTATAAGCAATGGATAGAAGTTGTAAAGAGAAAAATTTAGACTTGATTGTAAGGAAAAATTCATTGAGCTATTCTAAAGTGAAATGGTCTGTCTAGGAAGATACTGAGTCCTTAGAGGGCTCCAGGCTAAGGCTCGATTTGTTTGATATGCCATAGAGGGGATTCCTGTCCAAGTATGAATTGAGCTAGATGACCTCTGAGATTCCTTCTAAATCTACTATTCTGTGATTCTGTGATCTCGTTTGAACTTGTCTTAGTTCTCCTTGAGCCTGTTTATATTCTAAGCCTGTACTACTTCTTGGGATAATGAAAGCCATGGTTTATTCTTCACTGTATAAAATAGGACATCCTCCTTTGGTTTTTTTTTTCTTCTTAAATTTTCTTTTTCAAGGTCCAAGGAAAATGCTAATTTTGGTATCTGTGATTTGGAGAACAACAATGATAATAAAAGCTGTCTTTGATATAGTGATTTAAGGTTTGCAAGGCATTATATATGTATGCATGCACATATATATATATATATGTATACATATATATATATACATTCCACCATTCATCCTGCTTAATTTTTTTTTCTAAATATTCAGTATGGTACAGTGAAAAGTTAATCAACAAGGATTTATTAAGCCATGTGCTAGGCATGGTGCTAAATGCTGGGAATACAAATACAAACAGAAAGATAGTCTCTGCCTTCAAGGAGATTAAATTAAACATTTATCAGCATACCCCTGGGTGGATGGTATTTTCAGTGTGTGAAGTCTGGGGGTGAAGTAATCTTTAAGGGGGACATTTTTTCTTAGGCATTGTAGAGAAAGTCCAGGAGAGTCAAGAATACAGCCTGGAAAAGAATGAAAGTAACTTGGATTTGGAATCAGAGAATGTATGCTCAAATATCAGTTTTACCACTTTACTACCTGCATGGCCTTGGGTAAGTCATTTAATCTCCCTTGGACTCAGTTTGCTCATCTGTAAAATGAGATGGTTGAACTAAATGACTTCTAAGAAACCTTCTATCATTAAAGGTATGATTCTATGATCCCCTCTCAATTTTTGTCTTCCATGTGAGATTTTCTTGGTGAAGATATTGAAGTGGTTTGCCATTTCTTTCTCTAGCTCATTTTATAGATGAGGAAACTGAGGCAAACTGACTTACTCAGTCAGTTAACTGACAGCTAGTAAGTGTCTGAGGCCAGATTTCAACTCAGGAAGGCGAGTCTTCCTGACTTCGGGCCAAACCTGATCCACAGCACCACCTAGCTGGCCTTTCCTTACCATTTTAGTTTGTCCCCTGTATCCCATTCATCATCTTAGCTCTCCTCCTCTGACCTTCCTTTTTGCTTCATTGTAAAACTCTGAAAGAGTAGTAACTGGAGAACTGCCCACAATGTTCTAGGGGCACACATGCACCATTGTTTATTGTACAAAGGGAGTATAATATTTGCTGTCAATATTCCTCTTTCCTTAAGTCAGCTCCAGCACCACCTACATAAGGCTTTTCCTGAATGCCCCTATTGCTAATGAATCCTACCCTAAAATTGCCATGCATTTACTTTGTATAAAGCTTGTATATACTTATCCAACCTTGAGGAATAGTTACTGGATCCCCTGGGGCTGGGGTACAGCATGAACTCTGTTTTGTACCTAGACATGTGGTGTGGACTGAGTTCAGTCCTGGGGACCCCAGCTTCTAATGAGAGGGTGACAAGTTCTCTGTTCTCATGCTTTTTTGCCTGACTTAACTTTTTAAAAACTTATAGCTTTTTTGAATCTTTTCTAGAGTTTACCCCAAAAGAGGGAGTAGAAAGATACTCAGTATACAATATGCATCAGGGATCAGATAGGCAATTTATCCTTAAACACACACACAAGAAATGGTAAATATAAAAGACAGGACATATTCACAGAATGACTTAAAATAGGTTTCAGTAACTTATAATTATTATTATAATCAGCTGGGAAACTGATACTTAAACGTCATCACGATACATAAAGCAGTTTGTAGGACTGCTAATTGGATGCTTTACATTTCACCTTGCCTCTGAACTGTCCAAACAACTCCCAGTATATGTCTACTGCTAAAATGCCCAGGTATCCTCTCCAAAAGAGCCAACATAGGAACCAGGGGCTCCTCCCCTGCCACCATTAAACTGACCAAACGAGACCCAGGATCTCCAGATCTCACAAATTCATAAGGTCACCTCCAAGCCTGGATACATCTACCTCAGGACACATACTCATTTGTCTAAGATAAGAGGAAAAAACAAGCACAAAAGAGGCAGTCAAAACCTAGACTCAGGTTCTAGGCAGAACATGAGCTTTAGATGTCAGATGCTCATCATCTTGTGAAGGCTAAAAGGGAGGAGGGAAGGTCTTAAAACAAGTTGCCTGTTTCTCCACCCCTCTCTCCAAAAGTATCTTGATAAGTCTGACTCAGAGAGTAACTAGAAAGAAAAAGAGAAGCTAAGCAGGTAGTTTTCTCTTCTGGAACCAGGAAGGGCAACTGAGCATGATGGCCCCTATGGGCCAATTCAACCTGCCTACACATATATGCATATGTCATCTCCTCTGAAAGAATGTAAGGTCTTGGAGGGCAATTGATAACTCTAAAACCTACCACAGAGCCTGGCACATAGTAGGTGTTTAATAAATGCTTCTCAATTAATCCTTCAGGATAATGCTCATAACACAAAAATGGATTTTTACATTCTTAATTGTATTGTTCTGAGTACTAAACTGAAAAAATGGACAGCTAGATGGAACAGTGGATAGTGTCAGGCCTGAAGTCAGGAAGACTCATCTTAGGGAGTTCAAATCTGGCCTCAGACACTTACTAACTATGTGACCCTGAGCAAGTCACTTCACCCTGTTTGCCTCAATTTCCTCATCTGTAAAATGAGCTGGAGAAGGAAATGGCAAACCACTCTAGTATCTTTGCCAAGAAAAACCCAAATGGGGTCACGAAGGGTCAGACATGACTGAAATGACTCAACAACAACTGTACTGAAAAACAGTCATTGTCCCAATCAAGGTTATACATTCAATTAAATGGATCACTCAGAATGTGAGGATTCAAATAAAAATTCTCTTTAATAAAAAAAAATATTCAAATTCTCTCAAAGTAGTCAAGGAAAGTAAAGGCAAGTAAATTCCCACAAGAAAATTAAAAGCGACTGGCAAGAAGATACTCTGGAGTACCAGGAGCTCTCCACCAAAACTACATAAAAACTACTTAATATTCTTCTTGCCAAAAGGCCCACATCTGGGTCCCAGATCAGTCCACCTAGGGGCAAAATTAACTCCAACTTTCCCCAAGTCTGCACCATAGTTCCTTCTCTCACAACAGTCCAAGCTGGTGTTATAGGAACTTGAAGGGTTAACCCAAGTCTCTTTGGTTCCACCAGTATCCTGGCCCATAGTCTCCATTCTAAGGGAACTTTTAATCTCATACAGACACTTAGAAACTGATGTGCCTTTATAGAACCTACAGACAACACAAGAGAAACAACAATGCTGAGCGGCCCTGGACTCCTAGGCATGGGGTTAGCTGGTTCTGGAAAAGTTCTGTCTCCTTCCTTGTTCCATAAATTTCCCTTTCTTCCTTTAGTCCCAGCAAATAGGTGCCTAACAGCCTAGTATCCAAGAAAATGGCACTCAGTAGTTTGTCTCCCATCAGCCCAGCTGGGAGACTGTGGTTCCTCCTGCTTCTCCCAGGGTTGTCTCCAAACTGATGGGAGATGCTGATGCTGTAGCCTTTAATAGAGCTGGAGGACATCCCAATATGTTATTGTGTCACCATCTGGAAGCGATGCTTTGACAGCCATGAGGACTCCCCTCTGCCAGGGCTCCTGACTGGAGACATTGTAAATTGAGGTTCCACTGACACCAGCTGCTCTGGTCACTGTGAACATGCCAAGCCTTCATCCTCCCCATTTTTCCCTCTCTTGTTTATCTCTTTTCCTCTGCCCTTCCTCCTCCCCTCTCTCCTCTCTCTGTCTCTGTCTCTGTCTCTGTCTCTCTCTGTCTCTGTCTCTCTCTCTCTCTCTCTCTCTCTCTCACACACACACACACACACACACACACACACATACTTTTCACTTTGTCTTTATTTTGTCCTTTTTCTGATTCCCTCTGAGGCCCTTCCATCTCTGGGGCTTCATCTCTAGAATTACACAGTTCTCTTATTCAAGTAAGGAAAGGTTTATAAGAGACTCTAAGCAGCCCTAAGTGACCTATTGCATATCCATGTCCCTTAAGTTTTCCAGCAGTCTTTTAATCAACAGATTGGAGTCTTCTAGTAAAAGCTTACTCTGATTCCTGGCCCCTTCTTTTGTCAGCCAGGTAAGTGAGAGATGGAAAGATTCTTGTCACAATGTGAGGAAGGCAGTCAAGGTTAAGGAAGAGGATCTTTGAGAATGGAAGAGGTAAGGGTCAGTTGCATGGCACAATGGATAGAACACAGGCCCTTGAGTCAGGAGTACCTGAGTTCAAATCCAGCCTCAAGACACTTGACACTTAACTAGTTTGTGACCCTAGGTAAGTCACTTAACCCTGATTGCCAAGCCAAGAAAAAGAAAAAAAGAGAATGAAGGAGGTGAGTTATGAAAAGGAGGAAAATAAGGGAAGGGACAGGTGGTAACAGGCTGGAGAATGTTCTAAGCTAATGTCTCTTTAACATCCCCCTCTGGGCTCACTCTCCCAACCCCTGCTTATAATGACAGGATGAATGCCTAGGAGATGGTTGACTACTCCTGTTCTCAGGCTTCTAGGAGTAATTCTGAAGAGCTGTGGCTTCTAATCATATTGTTTATGAGCCCCCATCCTGTGTGCTCATCAACCAGCTGATCTCAATTAGCTTTTACAAAAAGGTATTTATTGAGAAGGTATAGCAAGGAGAGAAGTTGAAAAAGAGATTTCCCCCAACATGGAGGCCCATTTCCCCCTTACATATACATAAGGTCCTGTGGAAGAGTGGGCTCAAACTCTCAAGGGCAAGGGTAATGATGCACACACAGAAGAACCATATGAGGGTGAGGGGTACCTAGAAACTCCTAGCCCTGGAAATCATTTTCTCTCTGCAAAGTCCCCACCAAGTTTGCATCAGGACAATGTACTGGTGATGGATGAGTTACTCCTTTGCTCAGGTGGCTTGGCTCTTTGTGGGTCACAGTGTCTCAGCTGATTGGTCAATTCACTTCTGGCTTAGATTGATCAAGTTGCTCTGGTGCTGCGCTGGCTCCTCCCCTGATTTGGCTGCTATGCTTCTGGCTTTGGTTGCCAGTGAGACCTCTCCAGTGGTGCTGACCTCTCTCAAACTCACCTGGGCGCTCTGCTTTCAGAATGTTGTTCCATCCTTTGTTTTCAAAGAAGACCAATAACATCATTGGGTGACATCTTGACTCATGAGTGAATTGCATTTAAGTGAGGCAGCTGCACAAAGTCATCAGCCTCACTCTCTCTTCCAGAGTGGCAAGACAAAAGTCAGGACTACTGGCTATAGGCCCAGATGTAGTGGATGACCTTGGTATCTTCAATGTCTGACCAAGCTCTATACGCTCCACAGCATCTGCTTCATCAGCCTTTAAGATTTTTGGAACAAATTGTTCTCATTCACCCATTCCATTGGGGGAAGTCTTCACCTGCTCAGGGTAGACACCCCCCTACCTCCCCAATAGCTCTGAGGGATGCTGGT
>CM053625.1:105856753-105875793 GCA_028646595.1 Phalanger gymnotis | reverse complement strand
CTTGTGATTTCGAACCATTCAAACATATACATGATTTATTTGAGATTGTAAATTCGGCCTTCCTACTACACCACCTTGTTTATTTCCTTCCTAAGGTTGTTCAAGCTCTTAGATTAGTACCCTAAAGGTAGGGGTTGGTATAGATCCCTGAGAATAATAGCTAACATTTACACAGTACTTTAAAAGCTTTTTAGAAATAATATCTAAGGGCAGGCTGCTGGTGCAGTGAGTAGAGCACTGGCCCTGGAGTCAGGAGGACCTGAGTTCAAATCTAGCCTCAGATACTTGACACACTTATTAGCTGTGTGACCTGTGTCACTTAACCCTAATTGCCCTGCCTTCCCCCCTCCAAAAGAAAAAAAGTTATCTCATGCTATCCTCGTAACAACCTGAGAAATAGGTGTTATTATTATCACCATTTTACAGTTGAGGAAACTGAGGCTTGTGACTTGCCCAGGCTCCCACAGCTAATAAGTATCTGAGATCTGATTTGAACTCAGGTCCTCCTGACTCCAGGTCCACTGCACTAGTTAGATAATTCTAGTAGAAGATGGGATTTACCATAAGGGAAGGAAAATCATATTAAATGCAAACAGGCTACTGTGAGTCCTTTCTGTTGCTTTGTACAGCTAGGTGGTGCAGTGAATAGAATGCTGGGCCTGGAATCAGGAAGACGTGAGTTCAAATCTGACTTCAGACATTTCCTAGCTATGAGATCCCGGGCAGGTCATTTAATCTGTTTGCCTCAGTTTCCTCAACTATAAAATGAGCTGGAGAAAGAAATGGCAAGCCACTCTAGAATCTCTGCCAAGAAAATCCCAAATGGGGTCACAAAGAGTTGGACACAACTGAAATAAATGAACCATAACTTTGTGTGAAGTGACATAAGGGCTGTCCTCTACTTGACTTGCACTATTTCCTTCATGGCTCCCAATTAAGAAGTTATTGCCCTAGTCTAGGAGGAAGCTGATAAGGCCCAAGACAGGTCAAAGACAAAAACACAAACAGTCATACACCCTACTGGTTTAGTGAGATTAGCACAGTATAGTGGAGAGAATGATGGATGTGGAGTTAAGAAAACACAGATTCAAATCCCAACACTGCTGCCATCTACCTATAAGATCTAAGGAGAATCACTTTCCTTCTCTGGGCCTCAGTTTCCTCATGTGTAAAATGAGAGGGTTGGATTAGCTGGCCTCTAAGGTCATAAGATCATACCTCTAGAGCTGGGAGGTACCTCAGAGACCCCCTCATTCAAACCCACTCTCCAATTTTACAGATTAAGAAGCTAAAGCCTACAATGGTTAAATGACTTAAATGCCCAAGGCCACACAAGGTAGCAAGTGGAAGAACTGGGATTTGAACACAGGTCCTCTGGTTCCAGAACCAGGGCTTTTTCTACTATTCTACCAGGTCCCCTCCAGCTTTAAACCTATGATCCTAAATAAGTAAGCATAAAGCAAATATATAATAATTTCAGAGAGAGAACTCATTACAGAGCTCAGGAAAGGCTTCATCTTAGAGGAAATGGCCCCTGAACTGGGAAGCAAACTAGAGATTCTAAGAAATAGAGGTGACAGAGGATGGGCAGTGCAGGCATGGAGGAGCCACCCAAGTCAATGGAGGCGAAGATGGGCTGTTATTCATGAAGAACAGTTGCTAAGCTGAAACATGGAGTGTGTGAAAGTAAGGAATGAGAAATAACACAAGTAAGGACGGTAGAAGTCAGATTGCAAGGGGCTTCAAATGTTTGTGGTTGTTCAATGGTTTCAGTTGTGTCTGACTCTTCATGACCCCATTTGGGGTTTTCTTGGCAGAGATAATGAAGTGGTTTTGCTGTTTCCTTCTCCAGCTTATTTTACAGATGAGGAAACCGAGGCAAACGGGGTTAAGTGATTTGCCCAGAGTCATGTAGCTAATAAGCATCTGGAGCCAGATTTAAACTCGGGTCTTCCCTAACTCCAGGCCCAGTGCTCTATCCACTGTGCCAACTTGCTGCCCAAGAATTTTGTATTTTATCATAAAGACAATAGGGGGCCTCAGAAAAAATTTTTAGTAGAGGAGTAACGTGATCGGATGTGTGTTTTAGGAGTCTCAGTTTGACTATTATGCAGAGAATAAATCGAGGAAGGGAGAGAGTGGACCCAGAAAATAGGGGAGAACAAAACCTGGTCCAACCAGCAAGCAAAGAATGGGTATTATGGTTTTTTGGAATACAAGCACCATTTAAGGATGACTTCCTACTTTGGGTAGGAAAAATGTTCCCCTGAAAGCATCCTGTTACTGATGCTACTGGTCATTGTTCACCATCAAAAAGGCAAGGTTTAAGAAACTAAAACTTCTTGCCTGCTTCTTAGCATATATGGGGATTCTCATAACCCTGACTGGGATTCGATGTGCTCAGTCCTGGTGGGTTTTCACCTAGAAAGAAATGTTCTATTCTTATATATGTCACACTTAGCAAGGGGAAGGGAAAGTTTTGAATGTGGCCAGCAGCAAGTATCCTTCATTAAGATGGTGATGAATGTTGAAGACATCACTTACCATGATGTGCATCACCTCCGACACTTGTCATCACAAGGAAATTGTCTTCTAGGCCAGAGCTTTTTTTAAACCTGATAGTACCTATATGCAAAAGTTTATTTTGGGCACATGAAAAATGTGTTATAATAGTCATTGGAAAGCATTCATTTGCTGAAGCTTGCTCTTCCATAGCCTCTCTCCGCAAACACTGCAATAGATCAATGTATACGCTAATATTAGAATACATTTATAATGATCTAGCATAATTACACTGGACAAAAGTTTGATTATTTTACAGCTCTTTATTTTGTTAGACAGCAATTGAAGCATTAAATCATATTAGACAATCCACGCCAGTGCTGTTACAAAACATCTTTGTATTTGGAGCAAATTTGGAGTGTCATCTCTGATATCACAGATTATTCATCTTCAGCTTTGGAGCCCTTGGTATCCACATTCCAAAATGTTGGTGTCAACAGAGAGAGAAAAGAGAGAAAAAACAACAAATTTTAAATAAAATACTAGCAAAGAGATTACAGCAATATGTCACAAAGATCATACACTATGACCAGGAGGGTTTAATACCAGGAATGCACGACTGGTTGAATATTAGAAAAACTAGAAGCATAATTCATCATATTAATGTCAGAAACAAATATTATTAAATCAACAGATGCAGATAAAACTTTTGACAAAAATGCATTCCTATTAAAAACCCTCAAAAAATATATTTGTGCAGAAGTCTCTGAATTTTAGCCCAGCCAACAAACTCTAAAAAAGGATTGTCATTGTCAAAGTTTAACACTAGTTTAACACTTATTTCACAAGGAGAAAAATCTCTTTTTTACCCATGGCACAACACTAGTTAGAGAAACAGGGAGAGGATTAAGAAGAGGGGAAAGAGAAAGGGAAAAGAAGAGAGCCTGCCAAGTAACGGAAATGGGAAGTCATCCAGCTATTTGGAAATACTATTTGTAAATCAAGAACTTAAAATCACTATCTTGGTTTTCTCTCTTATTTTCTGAGCAGTGATGCTAGCAAAATATCCTTGAAGAAATACATCCTGCCATCTTACCTCATGTCTACATCATAGCCACAAGTATCTGAATGGAAAGGGAAAAATGAGTTCCAGACCCAGAAGTTTTGCTTTACAGAATGGCAAATGGCATTCCAAGAGATGCAAACATCTGGATAAAATAGCTTCTTAAAAAAACGCTTTTCATGCAGATATTTTAGGATTACATAAATGCGATCTCTATCACCTCATCCAAACCTGTGAATTAGGAAATTCTACTGACTTGAACACTTTGCATTGAGAACAGGACATCAATCACATAAGACCTACAAATAGCAATTATCTGTGAGAGGTGATAAGGGCCACAACAAGACAAAGACCAAATGTCTTACAAAATACCAAGAGACATCCAAATAGTTGGCCACATCTATTTCATAAATTTACTAGATAGTTTTTTCTTTTGGAGAAATCAAACTCTCCATACTCCCTTCAGTTCAATCTGTAGCAAAGTAAGGCAATACTGGAAAGTCCAGAAATGACCATTTTTCCTGGCTATGTGCTGATTTTTAAGGCATTTTTAAAATAAGGAGGGAACAATCCTTTCTTGTGAGCAATCCCTTTGATTGTGGCTATGAACTAAAATAAGAAAGTAAAAATGTGTAAGTTATTCATTCAGGCAGCATCACTCCTCCCTGTAGGGGGAAAAGGCTCATTTGTCCCCATTCCAGCTCCATCAAGGCTTTCTTAGCAACTTGTCAAAAGTGGAGGGACAGAAATTTCTTATTATACAGTAAAATGAATAGTAGGAGACCCATGGCTCTTTCATGCTTTACTTTAATAAGGAAGAACAATTTAAATTTTTTTTTAAAAAAACCAATGATTAGGGCTTCATCATCAGCATAGCTTACTTTTTTATAGCACTTTAAGATTGGCCCTTTATACATCCATTACCTCATCTAATCTTCTCAACAACCCTGTGAGATAGGTACAAATATCATCTCTATTTTACAGGTGTAGAAAATGAAGAGATATAGTCTACCTAAAAGCCTCAAAGGTCCAACTCATTTACAATCTCGCTTTATTTTGAAGCTTTCCTCAGCTTCAATGACAGAAAGTGATGGTGTAAGTTCCAGGAGGGTTACTTGGTAATGGCAGTCTGGTCACCATTCCTTTCGATATGTACCTTTTCTTTGAAACATAAGTGACATTACGCTTAGTGACATTTTAAGTGACACTTATGCATCTAGACATATGTACCTATTGAATAACATTAAAGTGACCACAGTTGTTCTTATCTGAATTGGTAATTAAGTCTTCCTAAAATGCTAGTCATTTCATATTCTCCATGAAAGGAAGGGGCATGAGGAAATAGGAGGGGATATGCATATTTTAATGTCCAATGGTGAACCTGGGGTTTTGTTTACACAGAAAAAACACAAGAAACAGAAACTGGACAGAAGATAAAAATTTTTCCTACCTTTAAGTAATTTTTAGTATTACAACCACATCACTGCACCTATTCCATCTTTGAGGAATTTCTGTGTTAAATAGTGTAAGTTCAGCCCAATTGTAACTTCTGGTGCTATTAAACAGGTCACTAGGGTGATGGGACAGAATCTCAAATAAATCCTCTTTCCAGATGTGCAGCCTGGGCTATATCTTAATTACCATGAATCTCAATGACTTGGCACTAAAGCCTAGATCTGTCCTAAGCACAGGCATTGTTCAGAGATCTAGGGTGTCAGATACACAGAAAGAGACTGACAGAACATACTGAAATATTCCCATAAAAGAAGACTCCCTAATATACTCACATAGATGAAGCTGCAAACTTCCACCACGGCCTTCACTGGGTCAATGCCCCTTCAATGATAAGCCACTCCTGTCTAAAAGCAACCAAGTCTCTGTTGCTCCAAAAATGGAACTGCTATTTTCTCTCCTCCAGTGCCCTCAGCCTAAGAGCTAAATGCCATTCACCTCTTCTTTGTGGTTTCTAATGACCATGTGAGCTCTAATACTGAACAGATGGTTTAAAATATCTGATCTTTGGAGCAGTTAGGTGGCGCAATGAGTAGAGCACCAGCCCTGGAGTCAGGAGAACCTAAGTTCAAAACTGGCCTCAGACACTTGACACACTTAGTAATTGTGTGACCTTGGGCAAGTCACTTAACCCCAATTGCCCTGCCTTCCCCCCTCCAAAAAATATAAAATAAAATATCTGATTTCTGTTTCCTATCAAGGGTCACTACTAGCTTCGTAGGCAGAAGACCTAAATCCAAACTCTAGTTTTGCTATCTGTGTGGTCTCAAAAAAATCTCTATTCCTTTCTGAGCCTCAGTTTCTTTATGTATAGAATGAAGGATGTTTAAGGTTCCTTCCAGCTCTAATTCCTATGATTCTATGGAAGTGGAAGCAACAAAGAAACCCTGATGCAATTCAAAAAGTCAACAAATATCTGTTAAGCATGTTCTGTGTATAGAACACTGGGCTAGTTTAAATGTTTTAAATAAAGTTCTCTATTTCCGTGAATCTTGCAGTCTAATCCAGGGATGCTTGGGGAAAGCAAATAATTAGGTCTATGATATATTCAACACATCCCATATATTCCTTTGTTGTAGTTTTTGTAGTACTGTATTTGTATATTATATTTGCAGTATAGAGTATTTGTAGTATTGTAGTATTCACATATTCTAATTGGACAGTGGGGGAATTCTACCCACCTAGGCATCTATTGTCCCTTTACCATGTTTCCCTTCTCCTTGTTTGGGCAGCATTTAGCACAAATTCAATCAGCTTACTGATCATTGTCTACAGTGGATAGGAGGTTCCTCCTTAAGCCCTCTTTTCTCTCTATGCTCTCTTTCAGTGACCTCTTTAGCTCCTGTGGGTTTAATTACCATTATTATGCCAATGACTTACACACACACACACACACACACACACACACACACACACACACACACTCACAATCTCCATTTCCAGTCTCTCCTCTTTAGTCTCCCATTGTCAATTGCCAATTGGACATTTCAAACAGATGTCCTAGAAACATCTCAAACCCATTAGAACTCATTATCTTTCTCCCCAAACCCACTTCTCTTCTGAGCCTCCCTATTTCCATCACAGGCACTACCATTTTTTCCATTCTCCCATATTCATAATCTTGGTATTGTCTTCTATTTTTCACTGTCTTTTATGGTGCAGTCCAACCAGTTACCAAATAATGTTTCTAGCTCCACAATATCTCTCAAAATGGACTCCTCTCCACACAGCCACTACTCTAGTTCAGGCCTTTATTTTCCTTTCCCTAGTCTCTATCCTAATTAGTCTCCTTGCCTCAAGTCTCATCACAACCTCCACATTGCTGCCAAAATGTAATGTCATATAGAAATGGCGGCTACATAGGAAGGCCCTGTTACAGGGAGAGAACCAGTGGGCCTGCTTTTAACAGGCTGTACTGTGCCACACAGAGACACATTTAGACAGATATGAAATGTGATCTGGCTTACCCCATCTCTGTTGAGACAGTTTCCAATTCTATGCAGAGCAGGAGGAGGACCATGTTTGGGTCCTCATCCCTTCATTCTCTTAACCCCAAGGGAGGTATTGGTCAAGTTTTGCTGCTGTTGTTGTTCAGTCATTTCAACCATGTCTGATTCTTTGTGAACATATTTTGGGGTTCTCTCCAAAGATATTGGAGTGATTTGCCATTTCCTACTCCAGTTCATTTTATTTTATTTTGTTTTGTTTTTGGGCAGGGCAATTAGGGTTAAGTGACTTGCCCAAGGTCACACAGCTAGTACGTGTGTCAAGTGTCTGAGGCCGGATTTGAACTCGGGTCCTCCTGACTCCAGGGCTGGTGCTCTACTCACTGCGCCCCATAGTTGCCCCCTCCAGTTCATTTTATAGATGAGGAAATTGAGGGAAATTGGGTTAAATGACTTGTCCAGGGTCACACAGCTAACAACTATCTAAGGCCAGATTTGAACTCATGAAGATGAGTTTTCCTGATTCTAAGCCCAATGCTCTACCCAATGGGCTACCTAGCTGCACTGGGGGGGGGCATTCTGGGAAGATGACAGAGTAGGGCACAAGTTTCCAGGCTCTCCAGATTTCCTTCACAAACATATAGAAAATCATCACAACATGAACCTAAAGCAATAAAAACAAAGGTGTAAAGCAGTTGATCTCCTAAGACAACTTGAAAGCACCTCAAAAAAGACAGGACCTCCAGGTGCTGAGGTTTGGCCTGAGTGAAGTGTAGACACCTCCAGGCTGACTCCATTCAATCAACAGTAGGCTGAGGGCAGCTCTGTTGGGAAGTAGACTAGGGCTCAAGAAATTTCGCATCATGAACTTTTACCTCACAGCCTCAGGAACTTTCACCTCACAATCTTTTACCTCTCAAACTTTCATCTAAAGAACAACAGATGTCTGAGTGGAGAAAAATTAAAGATATTCCTCTTCCTCTCAACTTTCAGGAAGCCAGGCTTAGTGGTGCAGACCAGAAGTGATCCCCAGCAATGTCTGTGGGTGACAAGGAGTGAGCACATAACCAGTGAGTGTAGTACCATAGGGAGCAAGAACATTTTTGTGACAGCATGGCTGGAGGCCTTAATTGAGATTTAGGAGAGGAGAGGAATCCTTGAGTATGAGGCTCTGGACAGAGTTCAAAAAATAACAGTAAGGAAGACCTGAGGCCT
Source organism: Phalanger gymnotis (assembly GCA_028646595.1). Classification (NCBI taxonomy): domain Eukaryota; kingdom Metazoa; phylum Chordata; class Mammalia; order Diprotodontia; family Phalangeridae; genus Phalanger; species Phalanger gymnotis. Next base: position 105,867,555 of record CM053625.1, on the reverse strand, counting down.
AGGGCAACATTACCCACAATTTAGGAGTAAAACTTCATTATAATAATAAGCTGCCAAAAATAAATTAAAACAAAATGAAAATGTCAAATGATCACAAGCCCAAAAAGAGCTCTTGGAAGAACTTTTAAAAGAATTAAAAAATCAAATAAGAGAGATAGAGGAAAAATTAGGAAAAAATAAATAAAAGAAATCCAAGAAAATTATGAAAAAAAAAGTTAACCACTTGGAAAAAGAGGTACAAAATCTTAAGGAAGAAAATAACTAACTAGCCATTATTAACTAATTATATAATTAAATATAATTATAACTAATAGTAATAGCTACACTGGTCAAAAATTATACCTAATTGCTCTAAAGGGAAGAGTAGCAGCTTACTCTCAGTCAGTTTAGGTCCATCTCACCAAGTGCTTATCACATAAAAGACAATAATTGATTTTGAGGAAACATTTTTCCAAGCAAGCAATAAAACAGAAAACAGGAATAAATAAGTTGCATGAGTAAATGGATTCTTCAACTTGGGGCAAGATAAAGTCTCAATTCAACTAAGAAGAGAATGATCTTACTAAGAGAAGGTCACCCATAAGTCTCAGGGAGAGCTCAGAGTCAAGGGACATGTTAGGAGGCCAGCTTTTCCCATATGTCTGCAACTCTAAGGACTCCCATAAGCCAGTCAATGTCCACACATTGTCTTATACTCTGATTTCCATGAACTCTACTTCTTCAGTATTTCTAAAGTCTCTATATCTCTTATAAATGCTATCCCTAGCATCCCAGGTTCAGAGGTCTCTCCAATCAGAAGGCAGACACCCCTCTCTGTGTGGGGTGCTAAACTCACATGAGGCAGAAGTGAGGTTACATGCAGATCTGACCATGTTATTCCCCTACTCAATAACCTTCTCTGGCTTCCCCTTTCCCTCAGAATCAATTATCCTCTGTTTAGCTTATAAAGGACTTCATAATCATGCTGTAACCTATCTTTCCTGTCTTATTATATGTCAAATTCCCTCCCAAATTCTACAATCTGGCCAATTTGTCATTTCCATGTCTTTGCTGTCTGCCATGCCTGGAATGCATCCCCTCTTTACCTTGCTTCATCCTTAAGGGAAAGTTTAAGTACCACCTTCTGTATGAAGTCTTTTTTGATCCTTTCAACTGCTAGTGTTTTCTCTCTCTCTCCCTGTTTTTAACTTCTTTGAATTTATTTGTATTTCTTCTAATAATAATAGTAGCAATAGCTAGTATTTATATAGAACTCTAAGATTTGCAAAGAACTTTCCAAATATCTCATTTTATGCTCGCAACAACCCTGGTAAGTAGGTGCCATTATTATCCCCAATTTAGAGATAAGAAAACTGAGGAAGATGGAAATTAAATAACTTTCCCATAGTTACACATGTAGGAAGGGTCTGGGGCTGAATTGAACTTGTGTCTTCCTGACTTCAAGTTCAGCACAAGTCACTGCATCACATAGCTGCCTCTTTGTGTACTTGTTGACTCCTCCATCAGAATGTAACGTCTTCACGAATAACAATTGTTTCATATATTATTTTTGCATCACCAATGTCTAGCACAGTGCTTGGCACATGATGTTATTAATAAATAATTGTTGATAGATTGATCCTAATAATGAATAACTATATTGAACAAGGAGTAAACCAGAATATTTGAAAGAATCAGTTGGGTATTGTCACAGCCTCCAGAAGAACTAGAAAAACTCATTTCCATGGCTCATGGTGAAGCCATTTGGCCAAAGACCACTACTGACCTGTGTGATGTCTAGTCTAATAGCTGCACATCTCTCCCTTAGTAATCTCATCAGTTCACATAGGTCCATCTATCACCTCTCTGAAGGTAACTTTTAAATTAAAGTATCCAGGCCTCCTCTCTCCTGACCTCCGGTAGCACATCTCCAAATAGTTGGTGATCTCCATCTAGATGTCTCATGAGTATCTTAAACTCAACAAGTCCAAAAGAGAACTATTTTCTTTCCCCCTCCTCCCAAGGTCTCTTTTTCTGTCAAAGACAGCACCATTCTTCACTGTCACTCACTTCCCATATCCAATCAGTTTTAAAGTTTTATCAAATTTATTTCCACAATATTGTCTTCTCTCCACAAACATAGCTATTACTCTAATTCTGGCCCTCATCACTTCTCACTTGGACTGTTGTAAGAGCCTCCTAATTGGTCTTCCTGCATTCAGGCTTTACCCTCTCAAATCCATCATCCACATAGTAGCAAAATTGATTTTCTAAAAGCACAGATCCTAGCACGTACCTCCCTGCTCAAGAAGTTCCAAGAAAAACAAAGGATCTAAAGGAGGATTCATGAAAGGGCATGGACAAGGCTGACAAAGATGGGTTATGATATACATTGCCAGAGAAAATATCCCCAACATTGTGATCACAGATCAGGTAAAGTCCTGAAAGAACACCTAGCAGTGTTTATATTCCCATTCTTCAAGGGTCTATAGTTTTATCCCTATGCATTCTTCATCCTCCAACATAGATCACAACAACCTGAGAACCTGAAAAGACCTTAGCCTAAAAGGGCCAGGGTCTCTCGTATTTTGGGCCAGCTCCAGTCATCCTGATGAATATCTAGCCATTGGACCCAAATGGCTCTGGAGGAGAAAGTGAGGCTGGTGACCTTGCATAGCACTCCCTCGCTCAAATCAAAGTCAACTGCAAGTCATGTCATCATCTCCCTGATGTCATGGTCCTCTTCAAGAATGAAGGACAAATACAAATTGTGAGTAGTCTGAGCTACCTGAATGGCGACCCAGCCAGCTGGATAATTCAGCTTGTCTTCTCCCTTGCCCTCTCCTCCTCTCCAAAGGAAGGTAAATTTTGATGACTGAAAAATGTCTAATTAACTTGGAGTTTACTGGCTAGATAACTTTTCTTTCCTTCTTTCTTTCTTCTTTCTTCCTTTTCTTCCTTCCTTCCTTTCTTTCTTCCTTCCTTCTTTCCTTCCTTCCTTCCTTTCTTCCTTCCTTCCTTCCTTCCTTCCTTCCTTCCTTCCTTCCTTCCTTCCTTCCTTCCTTCCTTCCTTCCTTCCTTCCTTCCTTTCTTTCTTTCTTTCTTTCTTTCTTTCTTTCTTTCTTTCTTTCTTTCTTTCTTTCTTTCTTTCTTTCTCCAAACCTTAGATTCATTTCACTCTAGAGCTCATAGATTGAACAACAAATAGGTCCCTGCCCAAGCACCACTTTATGGCTATTTTGGGGGCCCTCTTGGCTCACGGTGAATGTAAATAGTAACTGTTTCTCTTTTGACCAGCAACCCTGAGGGTCTTCCCTCCCAGTTTGATTTTTTTTTTTTTAATTCAAGGGGCCATCCCTTGACTCACTTCTTAAAAAGGCCTATTCACTGAATGGGTGTTATGTCACTCAAAGTAAGAACCTGAAAAGACCTTAGCCTAAAAGGGCCAGGGTCTCCCACTGCATCATGGGCCATCTGCAATCATCCTGATGAGTATCTGGCCACTGGACTCAGATGGCTCTGGAGGAGAAAGTGAGGCTGATGACTTTGCACAGCCTCCCTTATTCAAATCAAAGTCAACTGCAAGTCATGTCATCATCTCCCTGATGTCATGGTCCTCTTTGAGAAGGAAAAACACACACAGATGACATCACTTCCATGCTTCCAGGCCAGAAAAATTCACCTAGTGACCAATCTTCTGGAGATGAGCCCCTCTAAATTTGCCTTAATCTGTTCTTGGATGAGACACCTGTCCAGCTTAACTGGACCTGCCAAAGCTTTTACTAAAATGGTATAGTTAAAAAACAAACAAACCAACCAACCAGGTTACCACCACAACATCATGAGGTATTGGAGGAAGACTTGAGTGAAGAGCACTTAATCAACATTGAAGAATGAATATTGACATGAATATTGTCCCATAATCTGCACACCTAATGCAACAAGGAAACCTGGGTTCAAATCCCAGCTCTGAAATTGCCTGGCCATATGACCTTAGGCAAATTACTTAACCTCTCAAGGATAAAAAATCTGTTTGACAAAAGTTGTAGCCCCTAGGCAAGAAGACTACCAAAAGACTTAATGTCAACAGATTAAAGCACTTCTCCATGCCTGAAAAGGTTGTTGCTAACTTGGAAGGAAAGCTGAGACAACACACAGTTGGCAACAGTGGAGGAGAAAAGGAGGAAGCAGCTTTCAGAGATTTGATGTACAGCATTTGCTGTATGCTGTATTCATTTGCTCACCTGGGCCAGAACACTCACAAACATCAAGACTGATTTGATGAAAATGATGGGGAAATTCAGAAGTTATTAAATGAAAAATGAGAACTCCACAGGGTTTGCCTGTGGGATAGTTTGTTCACTTCTAAGAAGGCAACATTTAATTTCATCAAAAGTAAAGTGCAAGCGAATTTTAGAGAGATTCAGGATTCTTGGCTCAGTAAGAAGGCAGATGAAATTCAGTTTTATGCTGATAGTAACAATACAAAGTTTATGATGCCCTGAAGGCTATTTATGGGTCAAAGACCTATGGTGCATCTCAACTACTCAGTACTGATAGAGCCACATTGATTAGTGATAAGGACATGATCCTGGAGAGATGGGCTAAACACTTCCATAGTGTTCTCAACGGACCATCATCAATCAATGCTGAAGCCATTGACCACATGGCCAAACCTCAGACCCTCTCTATCTGAACTTCCAACTGAAGAACATCTTGAATACCATTGGGCTCCTCTTTTGTGGCAAAGCACCTGGTACTGATTCTATTCCAGGGGAGATTTACAAGGCAGGGGGTCCACTGCTCATATAAAAGTTGACTGAAATCTTCTGGGTTATATGACAAGAGGAGGTCATCCCCCAGGAGTTCAAGGATTCCTCCAATGTCCATCTCTATAAATGAAAAGGAAATAGGTTGTCCTGTGACAATCACAGGGGAGAGGGACTCTTAGTCATTGGTAGCAAGATTCTTGCCAGAGTCTTCTTTAACAGGCTGATCCTTCACCTAAAAAACAGTCATCTACCTGAGAGCCAGAGTGGGTTCAGAAAGGGCCAAGCAACAGTTGATATGGTGTTTCCTGCCCAACAACTCCAGGAGAAATGCCAGGAACAGAACAGAGATCTGTATGCAACATTTCATCAATCGGCTCATGGCCTTTGATACTGTCAGTCACAAAGTCTTGTGAAAGATCACGGCAAAATTTTGTTGCCTAGAGATGTATTGTATATCAGTTCCATGATGACATGCTTGCACCTGTTCTGGAAAATGGAAGATTTGTTGTTTAATTGTTTTTTTAGTTTGCAACCCTATTTGGGATTTTCTTGGCAAAGATATTGGCATGGTTTGCCATTTCCTTCTCCAGCTCATTTTATAGATGAGGAAACTGAGGCAAACGGGGTTAAATGACTTGCCCAGGGACACACAGTTAGAAAGTATTGAGTCAGCTACAAGGCTCAGTGGATAGAGCACTGGGCCTGGAGTCAAAAAAGACCTTAGAGACTATCAAATCTCACTCCTTCATTTTATGGATGAGGAAATCTAGGAACATAGTGGTTAAATGACTTGACCAAAGTCACACAGCTGATAAGTATGTGAGGCAGGTTTTGAACTTGCTTTCTTGATTCCAATCCCAGTCCTCTATCCACTGTACCACCTATCTGCCTCCATTATATGTGGAAATCCTTTTAAAAGTACAAAGCACTACATAAATAAAAGGTCCTAGTATTAGTTCCTTTGAGGTTCCAGGATAAGGTATATCAACCAGTATCTTAATTAGCAAGCTACATGGAGGCTACTTCTACACATGCAAGTAGCTTCCTTTCAGACTGATCACTGGCTATTTGATTATGCCATCAAGCATCAATTCAGTTATGAAAGCAGCCAAAATAACCAGTTTGTCAATCGGATCCACTATGTAGCAAGCCTATTGTTGACCTAATTTGTCAGATTATCACGACAGCCAAGAAAGACACATCAATCATATTTTGGTGGATTCTACTAAAGCAAAGATACAACCAAAGCTTTCATGCAGAAGACAGCCTAAGCCCCAGCAATACAAATAAGTATACTATCAATTCACATTGACATGGGCTTTAAGGTTTGCAAAGCACTTTCTCCACCACAACTCTCTGATTAACGTAGTATGATTTAATAACATAACTCATCCTTAACTATCTCTTAAGTCAAGTCATTCAGACACTTCAGTACCTAATGTACCTGAATATACCTTTAGTGTACCTAAAGAGAATATGTTACTGATGGAAAGAGGTATGTTTTGGTAACTTGCCAGTATCTCAATGGTTAATGCCTAGGGAACATAGACTAAGAATACAGAGGGGAAGGATTTCATAAAGAATTCTGGGAGACAGACATGTAGAAAAAAGGATAATGTCTGATAAGGCACTCTGTAAGCTTCATCCCATGCAGTATTCCCAAATACAAAAGAGATGGGCTTTACAATCAAGAATAGTTTACTCTGCAAAGCTAAGCATAATCTTAAGGGGGAGAGGGGGAATACATTCTTAATTTAACAGAGGACTTTCCAACATTTCTGATAAAACAATCAGAGCTGAGAACAAACTTTAAAATATAAACACAAGAGTAAAGAAAATCTCTGAAGGTATATTTATTTACAGCTAGGGTGGAATACAGGCACTAATTTGTTTCCCATACTTGTGAGGTACCAGAGTAGATGGAAGGAAGTTCAAATTTGTCCTGCTTAGACAGGGAAAACAAAATAGCATGGGTAATCAAAGCACAGAGATGGTCCTGTAACTATCTGTAATATGTATTTTTTTTTAATTTTACTTTTTATTCTGAACTCCAAAAAAGAGCAGTTCAATCCAGGGGTGGGGAACCTACAGCCTTGAGGTCATGTATGGCCCTCTAGGTCCTCAGGTGTGGCCCTTTGAAAGAATCCAAACTTCACAGAACAAATCTGGATTCAGTCAAAGGGCCGAACTTGAGGACCTCGAGGCTGCAGGTTCCCCATTCCTGAGTACTAGACAGAAGAACACAAAAAAGAAAATTTTACATGAGATCAAGAGTCTCCATTTCATACTACTTGATTAAAAAAATAATAAATTTAACACAGTTTCAAAACCATCTTGATTGTCTGTGCTTTCTGAATTTCCATCTGTTCTTTTGTGGACATTTAAAAAAATATTTCAACAACCTTTTTTTGCATCACTATTGCTAAAACTCACCCTTTTCCACCACTACCACCCCTCCAATTAAAAACTAAGAGAAAGAAAAATAAACCTTTATAATAAATAAGCTTAGTTAAACTAAATGAATCCACACAATGGCTATGTCAAAAAAAATATGGATCTCCCCAGTATGGGTCGATTGCCTCTCTGCCAGGAGATGAGGAGCATGTTTTATCATAGGTCCTCCAGAGATAAGGATCTATGGTTAATTATTCTTTTGGTCAAAGTTCTTAAATCTTTCAAAGTTTTTCTTTCTTTATAATATTATCCTTGTAGAAATGTTTCTCCTGGTTCTGCTCATTTTGCTATAAACTCATTCAGTTCATACTACTCAGGATTCTCTGAAGCCATCTCTTTCATAATTTCATCCATATATATAATATACATATACACATATATATACATATAAATTTGTTCGGTCATTCCCAAATTGATGGGTACCCCTCCCTTAGATTCTAGTTCTTTGCTTCCATCTCCCTTTAATCTTTCTATCAAGAAAAGATTTGTTTGTGGCTATAACTTTGCCAGTATTATCCTTTTTAACTTTCTCCCATCCTTACTGGTTTCCTTTTTGAGTTGATGTATTTATATACCAAATCATGCATAAAATCTGCCTTTGAGGTTCATCTGATGCTCACATCTCTTTCCTCCATATTTATCTATTTTTCCTCTCAAGCACCCAAATTATGAGAAATAGTAAATAGAAATAGAAAGTTCCACCTCCCTTCTTTCTCCTTTTTATTTTTTATCCTCCCTCCCTTTTCCCCTCTTCAAACTCTCAAAACAAAACAAATCTATTCCCAGGTCTTCTGTTTTTCTTATTTAACTTCCTCAATATCTTTTGAAGTCATTAAGGTTTTGAAGAGACAATTCTTTCTTCTCTAATGTTAGTGTTATATCATCACACAGCCTTTTCCAATGGCTCAAATACATTTAACTTTCTGAGATTCTCTTTAGTCTTGTGTTGTATTTCAAAGTTCCTTCTCAGCTCTGATTTTTTCATCAGAAATGCTGGAAAGTCCTCTATTGAATTAAAAATCTATTTTTCCCTATAAGATGATGTTCAGCTTTGCAGAGTAAATTATTTCTGTATCTTTTACATTTGGGAATATTGTGTTCCTAGAACTTATCCGATTTACAGAAGCTGCCAGATCTTGAACCAGACTTTGATTCCTTGTACTTGAACTGCTTCTTTCTAGATGCTTTCAGTATTTTTTCTTTCATGTAGGAACTCTGGATTTTATCTGACATTCCTGGGATTTTTCCTTTTGTGGTTTATTTCAGGAAGTAATCAGTAGATTCTTTCTACTTTCACTTTGTCCTCTAGTGTTAATGAATCTGAGCAGTTTCCATTTATGATTTCTTGAAATATAATGCCCAGGATTTTTCTGACATGATTTTCAGAAAATCCAGCAATTCTTAAATTATCACTCTCACTATTTTCCAAGTCAGTTGTTTCTTATAGCAGATATCTTAAATTTTATTATTTTTCATTCTTTTGAATTTTCCCTAATACTTTTTGCTAACTCATAGAATCATTCTAGTTTTCAGGGAATCCATTTCTCGCACAAAGTTTACCATTTTCTCATCTAATTTAGTCTTCTTTCCCAGTACTTCTCCTAATATTTTACTGTATTTTTTTATCTTTTGCTTAATTTTTCCAGGTATTCATGTAATTCTCATGGAAAATACATTTTCCTTTGGGTTTCTTCTTGAAGCTATACAGTTACTCTTTCCTTTAAGGAAAGGGGATGTCTATAGCTATAATAATTTTTATTCTGGTTAGTATCTTCTTTTGTTTGCTTATCTCTCCATCTTTAATTCCTGATCTGGGGCTTTGTGTTGGGACAACCACTGCCCCCTGTTTCATTCGGTTGGGGTGGTAGGCCTAGCTTTGTCTCACCCTGTGTTACTTGGGTTGCTGAACCAAATTCCAACTCCCAGGATTAGGTTCCCCCTATATCTCCAAGATTCAAAATTCTAGATCTTCAAGACACTTAGTGATGTTTCAGGACAAAGTTCTAGGGACCCTGGAGCCCCTGGGCACTTAGGCTAGCTGAGATTGAGCACTGTCATGTTGCACTGGCTTCTATCATTCCCCAGGACTTCTGCCTGGTTTCTGAACTTCCTGGGGCTTTCTGATGGTAAATCTTCACTTTTGTGCCTCTAGATATGCATCCCTACAGGCTACCCACGTCTCTGGTTGGGATGAAAGTTACTGTCTTGTTTGCTTAAACTGGTGCTGGCCTTCTGGGCAGCCCCCTTTTTTATTCCCTAGGAGCTTCTGGTTGACTTTTTGTGCAGTTCTTAGATTTCTATTTCTTGATCATTATCAAGTCTGATATGGATTTCAAATTTTTGCTAGAGTAGGTATTTGGGAATAGGATGGTTTACCTTTAGTCCAGCAGCCATTTTGGCCAGAAGTACTGTCTGAGGCATATAAAGCAATTATTGTAAGCTAAATTTACCACTATTTGTCTGAGTCATTCCTGTGAGTAACAGTCCCCTTCCATGATATGTAAGCAGAATGAAGGGCAGGGATCAATCCAAACCATGTACATTGCCTCAGTCATACCAAGGGTGGTCACATTTTAGATCCATCATCACCAAAAATTGGCCATTCTCAAAGATCTTTAACCTTTAAATCCTCCCTCATTGCTACAAACTATGTTGGGGTTTTTAATTATTCTAAAGCTTATTCCATCACCCTCCCCATAGCCAGTGTTCTAAACCTTTTTCTCTCCACAAGTCTCTTACTCAACACAACTATCTCCTCCTCTCTTGCTAACCTTTTCTCCTACTTTACTGAAAAGAAAGGGACCATCTATTGTGAGCTCCATCATTTCCGTTATTCCTTACCTCAACACCTTTCTGCATCCTCACCTATCTTCTTCTTTGCTCCAGCCTCAGAAGATCAAGTGACCCTCCTCCTTGCCAAAGCCAAGCCCTCTACTTTTAACCTTTATCTCATCTCTTCCTCTCTCTTTCGGTTGCCTTTCCTGCCAATCTATTCCTATTTCATGTTTAACCTGTATCTATCTACTAGCTCCTTTCTTCCTAAGTTGGGCTACAAATATATTCAGTTGAAAAGATCATAGATTTAGAGCTATAAGAGAGCTTTGAAGCCATCGAACCCAAAACACAGGGTTGAGAAATATTAAGTAACTTGCTCCACAGTTAATAAGTGTCTAAGGCAAGATTTAAATTCAGGTTTTCATTACTCCATGTCTTCTATCCACTCCAGTTCCTCTATCCACTAGATCTAACTGATAGTTCTCCCCTATTCACTGAAATGTTTCCCTTGATACTACCACCTCCTCTATCTATATCTTTCTTCCCTTTCACTGCTAAATTTTCAGAAGGAGCTTTCACACAGCTTTATCAATCACTTTTTCTTCAAACCTTGCAATATGGCTTCCAGCCTAATGACACTACTGAAATTACTCTCTCAAAAGTCACTTCTTTTTTTTCTTTTTTTTATTTGATATATTTAGTTTTCAACATTGATTTTCACAAGAGTTTGAATTACAAATTTTCTCCCCATTTCTACCCTCCCCCCCACTCCAAGATGGCATATATTCTGGTTGTCCTGTTCCCCAGTCTGCCCTCCCTTCT
>CM053625.1:105799763-105856253 GCA_028646595.1 Phalanger gymnotis | reverse complement strand
TGGGGTGATGGAGGGGAGGGCAGACTGGGGAACAGGGCAACCAGAGTGTAAGCCATCTTGGAGTAGGGGGCAGGGGAGGAAATGGGGAGAAAATTTGTAATTCAAACGCCTGTGAAAATCAATGCTGAAAACCAAACATGTTAAAAATAAATTAAAATAAAAAATAATAATCATGTTGTGAAAGACTATCTTTCCCTCCATCCTATCCTGTCCCCCTTTATTCAATTTTCTCCCTTGACCCTGTCCCTTTTCAAAAGTGTTTACTTTTGATTACCTCCCCCCCCCTTAACTGCCCTTTCTTATCCCCTTCCCCCTACTTTCTTGTGGGCTAAGATACCCAATTGAGTGTGTATGTTATTCCCTCCTCAAGTCGAATCCAATGAGAGCAAGATTCACTCATTCCCTCTCTTCCCTTCCAACAGAACTGCTTTTTCTTGCCACTTTTATGTGAGATAATTTACTCCATTCTATCTCTCCCTTTCTCCCTCTCTCAATATATTCCTCTCTCACCCCTTAATTTTATTTTTTTAGATATCATCCCTTCATATTCAACTCAACCCGTGCCCTCTGTCTATATTCCCTTCAAATCCCCTAATTCTGAGAAAGGTCTCATGAATTACACACATCATTTTTCCATGTAAGAATGTAAACATAACAGTTCAACTTTAGTAAGTTCCTGCTTTCCAGCTACCATCTTGGCTCCGCCCCCTCTGTTATCACTATTATTAATGGGAATGAATCTAGTTTTAATTTTCTTCCCTAAATATTTAAATTATCATTCTTTGCTTAAGGAAAAAAAAACCTACCCTTCTCCATAGCTCTAAATGATGCTATTGACTCCACTTTTAGTGTCAGCCATCCAGCTGAGTGTCCAATAAGTCCAGGAAAGAATCTTCTGCTGCAATAATTCCATCAGTTCACAGTTAGACTGATCTTTTGAAATGACAATGAATTCTGCTTCCTCTTAAGTTACTGTTGACAGCTTATACCTCAGTATTATTCCCCTATCTGGCCACTGGTATTTTACTCCCTGTCCATCCATCAAATACACAATAGATATTTATCAAATAATTACAAAGAACAAGAATCAAACCAATATCTTGCAACAGAGGATCAGAGAAATTACTTTGTGGGATATAGAGAGGCATTCTCTCTAGCTGCTAGAAGACTGCCTTTTCCTTTCATATGGTTTCATGGGGAAGCTACTCCAAATTAAACATTGCTCCAGGATCTGTGCAAATGAAAGCAAAACTCCTATCTTGACAACCTTTCTGCTCCAGCCAAGCATATCAAATTTCATGGGCTTCAAAGGCCATGGATATAATTACCAGTTTTCAGATATACACTATCAGACACCTAAAGAATGAAGTTGCATCATCCTCCGAAGGAAGGAAATGGAAAACGGCATTACCTGCAACGTGCAGAAGAGCTAAGCAATGTGGTACAATGGACAAGAGCACAAGATTTAGAGTCAGAGGCCCTGGGTTCAAATCTTTACTATTACTTACTACATGGGTAGCGTCTCTGGGCCTGTTTCTTCATTATGAAAAAAGAGTTATACTAGATGACCTGGAATCACCTTTGAGCTCTAAATCCACGCTCCTATGAACAACTGGCTGAAGGTCATATGTAACTATTTGGGCCTTTTTTCTTGGTATGGGGCATGGCCTTTAATCTACATTGACTATTTGCAAGAAGTAGGTTAGAGTTTTATAACTGGTAGGCTGGTCAGAAGAATAATTAGTCATCATAAACACCATCCCTTTGATTAGCCATCATAAATTATATCACAATTTTTTATAATGCCACCAACTAGATGCAAGTGTTGTCATTACTTGTGTGCCTCTAAAGAAATGTGAGCAATTTTTAAAATTTTTGTAATAAATCCAACAACCGTCAACAAAGATAACCAAACAAACACACAAAATATGTATTTTAAGCTTACACAAAACAGAATTACCAGAGTAGAACCAAATAAATTAAAAGACAACAAACAAGGAGGGGAAAGGCTTTTGTTCTTTATTCCCTTCTAGGTATTTCTTCTGGCTACTTCTGATTTTGTTTTGCTTCTTTCTTTTTTAATACCATTATAGTGAATGTACATACAATTCTATATATTTTTTATACTTCTTGATCTTAAAAAGTGGCAACATAATGGTCTATTACCCTAATATATATCATAATTTATTTTATTTATTTTTTGCTTAATTTGACTTTTTGCAATTAACAACCATTTTTAAATTCCTTCCACCTCCCCCTCACCTCAATTTTAAAAAAAGAAAAAGAAAACCCTTGTAACAAATATAGTCAAATAAAACAAATTCCCACACTAAGCATATTCAAAGATTATATCAATTTATTCAATCATTCTATAATTGCTGAATACACTGGCTGTTTCTAATTTTTAATTATTATAAATGGAACAGCTATAAATGTTTTTGTATAGGTAAGTCCTTTCTTTTCTTATGATATTTTTAGCATAAGCTCCTAGTAATGCTGGGCAGCAGCATAGCAGAATCCTCTGAATCAAGAAGACCTAGGTTCAAGTTCTGTTTCTAACACATAATAATAATAATAATAGCATTTATACCCTGGGCAAGTCTCTTAACCCTGTCTGCTTCAGTTTCCTTATCTATAAAATGAGCTGCAGAAGGAAATGGCAAACTCCTCCAGTATCTTTGCCAAGAAAACCCCAAATGCAGTCACAAAGAGTCAGACACAACTGACGCAACTGAACAACAACATTTAAAGAACACTTTAAGGTTTACAAAGCACTTCATATACATTATCTCATTATATCCTTCTAATAACCATTTGAGGTAGGAGCTAATATTATTACCATTTTCCAGATGAGAAAACTGAGGCTGAGAAAGGTTAAGTGACTTGCTCACTTAAGGAAGGATTTGAACTCAGATATTCTGAATTCAAAGTCCAGCACTCTATTTTACCACCTGTCATGCGTGACACTAGTCATCTAACCTTTCAGTGCCTCCAGCTAACTTTCGAAAAATGTAAGTTTAAGATCTGTGTTGATAAAGGGAGCTTCCTTGTTGGGAATTCCCCATACCTATGAAGTCATGGGTCTGAACAACCACAACAAAAAATAACTAAATCAAAAAATAAGGTCACTTTTTTGACTCTTACTGCATATTGTTCTCCAATATGTGAGAGTGTTTGTTCCCTTGAAGTCTCAATGTCATTAATTTTTAACAGATATATCAAAGCATACATATAAGTATCATCTGTTTTAAAGAAATGATGTGGTAAGGATATATACTTATTCCTATAACAATACCATTGTTCAAAAAATCTGGGAAGCCACTTTTGAAATGGTCTTCATATTGTGAGGAGATATATATACACATATATGTATATATATATGTGTGTATGTATATATATGCATGTGTGTGTATAGATAATGTGTATATGCACACATATATGTAGACACATGCACACAACACATACACACAATTAATAATAATCATTAAAACTTAGGGTAAGCTTTCTCACCAAGAGGGTCTAACACTGAACTAGGAAGAATTTTTGAAGGAAGATATTACACCTTTCTTACCCTATCTGCAGGCTGGGAGGTGACAAACCTCAGTTTGGAGTTGGGGAGAACTATTGTTATTGCTATGCCATTTTAGTAAATTCCTTTACTGAGAGCCAATTGAGTCTATTGGCTGATGAGTAATGGAAAAAAAAAAACAGTGGTGGGGGCTCATGACCTACAAGTTAGAGGTAGATTTAGGGGTAACCACAGAGTGACTCCTAGAACACAAGGTAGTAATTGCCTCCATCTGGGGACCCAATATACAAGTGCAAGTTTGGGAAACAGTAGTTGTTGCTCAGTCATTTCAGTCATATTAAACTCTTTGTGACCCATTTGGGGTTTTCTTGGCAAAGATACTGGAGTGGTTTGCCTTTTCCTTCTGCAGCTCATTTCACAGATGAGGAAACTGAGGTAAACAGGTTTAAGAGGAATAGCCAGTGGGCTATTACATAAAAATTCTGTTATGTTGGTTTAAAAATTATTTTCTTTATTTTATAACCACATAATATATGAGTATGGGAGCAGGGGGGTAGGATTCTTCCCACCCTACTCCCCCCAGATGATATAATCACAGAAAACAAGGGAGCTGTCCCTTAAGGTAGTATGAAAACATTTCCCTTATCAAACTAGAAGGAAAGCTTAACTTCAGCTACTTAAAGATTAGTCGCACCTCTGATGATCTTTAAAAAGTTAAGCTTGGCAGCCCTGGGAGGTTTGAGGCAGAAAGTAGCTTCATGGAGTATGATTCCTGTACCTCTGACAAATGGGAAGGAAATTTCCTTTACTCCCTACCATAGGCTATAAATGCTGTGGTGGAATTACTTGGTCATTAGAAGACTCCACATCTAGCAGGGAGAAAACACACACACACACACACACACACACACACACACACACAATGTGCACAAGAAGCATTACTTCTGTCAGCAAAGAGATTCTGGAGAGAATCAGCCTGGATGCAGGAGAGAATTAGCCCTGGCAATAGAAAGCCAGGTTGCAGGGAGGAGTACCCAGGGAGCCCAGTAGAGTGAACTATCCAACAAAGACGTTGTATCTAGAAGACAGCAATGTGTGGCACCACAAGAAAAGGGCATGAGTTGCTATGGCCACATGTCCTCTATGTGTATCCTTACCACAAAAGCACTCCAAGTTTGTGTATATTGTGCATATTGTGCAATATTCTCATAAGGGCTAAGGGTATTTATGGAAAAATACTGCCCCTCCCCAGTTTTATTGGTGGATGTTTCATAGCTACAATTTTTACTAGGCCATCTTAGTAAATGCCTTTTTTGCTTTGAATTAATTTTGTCTACTGGATGACTATTAAGAGTAAGCTCACCAGCTAGGGCTCATGAGCTCTAGTTTTAGGAATGTGGACCCAGAGAAGATCCTTGTAGTAGTTAGTTAACCTGCTGGGGGGCTTAACCTAAAAATCTGTGAGTGTTAAGTTGGAGAGATAGCCCAGAATGGGTGTTACGTGTACTTAAGAATCAAATAAAGAAAAATACTTATCTGCTCTTGATTTTTTGTAGAATTTCTTCCTGTGTTACAACGAGAATTGAATTTTAGACTCTAATTAAAGATGCTCAACTCTAAACAAATACCATATATTTTTACTACAAGGCCATGAGACAAGGTTGCCCTCACACAATTATAATAAGAGTTACCAGTCTATCTCTCCATGAAAATGTATAGAAGAATACATGATTCCTCTTCCCTCCTTTACCTGGATGTTTCAGAAAGCAGGCTCAAATATCTAAGTAATCACAATCAGATGCCCAAAGCGAAATCACTGAGGGACTATTGAGAAGAGAGTGATGTTTTTCATAACCATCTAGACCTATAAAGACTACTGAAACAGGGAGAAGGTGTACCACCTGAGTGAGGCTACAGATTACAACAGGCTACCATAAGTGAATATGGCACTGGAAAGTAGGGCCCATAGGGAACGGGACAGCTCCTTTACCTTCTGAAAAACCTCGCAAAAGTGATTCCTCTGACCATGGAAACCATAGTACAAAAACAGACTTCAGAGAGAGAAGTATTCTGGTGTGGAGGTATATTTTGAGCTCTAATCACACCTCTGCTAAGACAGAGACTCTAGGGTGCAGATTAACTTTTTTGATGTCGGACTCCTTTGACAATATAGTGAAATCTATGGAATCCTCAGAATAATGTTTTTAAGTGCATAAAATAAAATATACAGAATTACAAAGGACACAAATTACATTTACCAATTGACAATTAGAAATAATTATTTTGACAACAATTTCAATTACACTGAAATACAGTTATCAAAATATTAAAAGACAAGTTCATGGACCCCACATTAAGAACCCTTTCTCTATGGGCCATGGTAGAAAGCCAGATCCCTAGGAAAGGTAATAGAGGCTATCTTCTAGATGCTGAAACAAAAAAAATTAGGGTAAGTGATAGGAAGAATGGAACTCCATACAAATGATAACATCTGAAACGCTATGTTGGGAGCTACAAAGATCTGAAAATAGAACAATGTAAGATCATGAAAGAGGCCTGAGATGAAGCATGGCAACCAGCTTTCTATCTACTGAGATGGAGACAACTGTGGCAAGAGGAGATAATGCTGTGGAAAGGCATGAAGGGGAGTCCTAACATGGAAGACAACTTCTTAAACCTCGTGCTGGAGCCCCACCCAGGGCAGTACTATAAGTAACTGAGACTATACAGACCTCTCGGGGTAAAGTTGCTCCCTGGAAAGCATAAGTAATTTCTTTGGGTCCTCTTAAGGGGCCTATTCATTTCTTTTAACCTCTAAATAACCCTGTTTATGTTTTTGAGCTGCATGAGTTTGTGTAGCTTATAAGGAAATTGGTGACCACACTCACAGGGTTGTCAGATACTGAAGTTTACAAATCACAATAAGCCAGAGAAGTGAAAAGTGTACACAGGAACTTTACTTAACTAAAAGATAGATAGCTATTGATCTTTTTAAAAGAAATAGTCTTAAAAGCCTAACTAGATCCTATAACATGATTCATCATTTCACAACTCTTCCAGTCTAAAACTTTATCCAAATTTCCTCCTTTTGATAAATGCTTGTTTTTTCTAGTCCTTTATATAGTCAAAAACAAACCCACATGAAGAATGCAAGTTTTTTTTTATTTCCTAGTTTTATTTTGATGATTATTTTAACTACTATACAAACAGACATTACATATTGATAAATATGAAAATAGATGTTGCCTTCTAAAAAAGAAAGAATTCTCAAGGCAACGATGACATAAAAAAGTAGATTTCTTAAGAAAATTTCCTCGAGTTTGGTTTATCTGTATGATTTTCAGAAGATGAGCCTAAAATTGTGGCTAAATTTAATCATGTTACAATGGAATCTGTTTATATTGTAGATGTGAAGGGACTTAGATAAATATTCAAATTACAAATTTTTCATCTTATACTAAGAAGGTCTTATGACATCATCTAATCTACAATACAATCAAATCTATACTATAAATACTCCTGATATTGTTTCACTTTACATACTTTATTGAATATAATTTGCATTGTATTTTGCAGTTCATGTTAAAAGACCTTTGTGTGAAAGGCCATACTTTAAGCAAAGTTAATATTAAAAAAATACTATGATTATGATTAAATAAAAATGAACTCAGGAGAAGAGACCACATTTTTCCTTTTAATTTTTCAACACAGTTGGAGAACTCTCAGAATGAATATATAACAAGAGTAAGCTTCATCAAAGAAGAGTTTTATAGGACAAATTAAATGAGATATTTAACAAACCTATCTAAATTACACATCCAGTTATGTTAATTGCTCACAAGTGAAATCTTTCAAAGCCAGCAGCTGTGTATAAGCAATATTCCCAGTACACCTTTTAATTTCAGCATTTTATAATCAGTAATAATACTTTTGAGTTCTGACCCATTTATATCAGCACTGCTTAAAATTAAATGCACTTGTATTAAAAGTTTAATTTGTTACCCAGATGATCCATTCAGAAGTGGAAATAAAAACAAAGAAATCTCAAACCTTATTCTCAACCTTAAATCTCAAGCCTAATCTCATTCATTGTAGAAAGTGAATTTATAATATGCTGAATTATAACTGAAAGGAAAAAGGACTACTGCTGAAACCTTAGCTTATTTCCAAGCAGAACACAAGGGGTAAATTTGGAAAAGGGTATTTTAATACAAACACATGTACATATACATATATATATATAAAATTCAACAAGAATTATTAAATATCTACTATATGGAAGGCACTGGAAATAGAAGGACAAAATAAAAAATCAGTACCTGCCCTCAAATAGCTTATATTCTACTGAAGTGGAGGTAGGAAGGTAAGATACAATATGCAAACAAGTAAACAAATAGACAAATATACATATGATATCTATGCACACAGACTATATATATATATGATAATTTGAGGAAAGAAGAATTATCAAAAATTTGGAGAATCAGGAAAGACTTCTTATGGAAGATGATACATTAGCTGTCTGGCAAGAAGCTAAAATTTCAAAAAGGTAGAGCTGAGGAGAAATGGACTTTCATAATAATCTTAATAAAGTTAATAATAATCTCAACAAATATAAATGATCAAATAAATAAAATTTAAAAATCTCAAATGAAAGCTAATACCTAAATATGACCTTTAGTAGAATAACAATAACTTATTTATTTGCAAACCCTCGTGATCTCTTTTCTACCTCTCTATTTATAAAGTTTGGCTGCTATTAAAGTCTTGCCATGTTACACATATACTTCTTCTTTTTTGGTCTGGACCTAGAATTTCATTGGCATAGGGAACTCTCAATGAGGAAATCTTTTTTACTAATACAGATCAGCCCAACAAATAAACCCAAAATGAACACAAAGGAGGACATGTTAGAAATTTGAAGAGAAATAGACTAGAGGTTGTTTCTTTTTTGTTTTTTTAAATGTGTAAAATATAATATAAAATATAAAAGCTTCTATTTTGCACTTAAAGTCCTTCACGAGCTGGCCCTAACCTACCTCTTTGTTTCACCCAAGCTGGCTGTCTTGCTGTAACTCACACATGACCCTCCATCTCCCAATTCCATTCCTTTACATAGACTGTTCCCCATGCCTGGACAGATGTTTCTAGACACAAGCTTGGTATTGCTTGGAATGTTCAGTTCTTAACTAAAGAATACAATTCAGGTGTTCCTGACACTTTAAGCTTTGAGAATATAAATTAATGTAGAAAAATGATGAAGGATATAATACACTCAGAAGAATAAGAGGCTGTGTTTTGGCATGCTCATTACTTTGTATTTCATATCATTTTACAGAGCATAAATTTCCATTTCTGATTTATTCTGATGGGCAGTATTTCTATATAACCTGGATATGTTTAGAGTGCACTTATATACATTAAAAGCAATATAACACAACGTTATTCATAAGAATTATTACATTGATTGCATGCTCAGATTAAACACTAGCCTAAAAATCATGATTCATATTGTCTACAACTCTATGCCATCAAGAAACAGAGTTCTCCTTCTCCTTTCTAAGTATTCCCAAACCTAACAGTTGAGCAACTTGTGCAGGGCAAGGAACACCTGGACATAGTGGCAGGAATATAAGTCAAAGGTCAAAAGCTCTATCTCATAATCTCTAGTATTGCAAAAGTCTTCTTTGAAGTTGATCAAAGATTCATGATATTTTCAGAGTCCTGGCACAAGAGTAGGAAGTTTCCTAAATATTTGGAGAGACTGAGGGACTTCCCACTGGGATGGGAGAATGAGGCTGGAAAAAAAAGATTTTGATCTGAGGGAGTCTGACATATGACTGTGGGCTTGCAAATGTGCTGATTAGTCCTACTCATGTCATCTGGGAAATCTCACAAAATGGTGAGACTCCCTTTGAGCAAGAAAGAGTCCATCAGATATCAGCAGCTTAAGGGGAGAAGAATACCAGCAAAAGACGACAAGAGCAGCTCTGCAAATAACCATCAAATGGCATCTTTGGAGGCAGAAATGTAGGGCATTTGTGGAGGCAGAATGAAGAACAATGAGGTATAGCCAATTGCTAAGAAACAGAGCCATGAGAAGTATGCAAACTGGGAATAAGCCCTAGGAACAGGAGTTGTCTGGTAATTGTGCTTTCTATAACTAATAGCATAGGAATCCATGAGAGATTTCACCCTTTTTTGTATGAAAAGGACTTTCCCATGTTTACTCAGCTATTCTGACCTAATTAAAGGATTTGCTTTTAGGATTTGTGGTTCCTGATCTGTTGGTAGAGAATGAACTGGAAGGATGCTTAAGTTATATTTACATAACAATTATTACCCTTCCTCCAAAACCCCACAGAGAACCCGGGATAATGGGGTGTTCTAGAGTTATGTGGGACTCATGCTCCCCCTTCATTTCCTGCACCCTAAAACAGCAGCTGGTTTCTCCTTATTAAAAAAAAGAATAAATTACTATCACACACTGAGCTTAGAGCTAGTATATCTCAGAAATCTCATTGACATTAATAAAAGAAAACTATATACATATAACAAATTTTAAACTATACAAGTGTCATTGTAAGCTAAGTGCAGGGAACTGTCTTATCTTTCACTGTATATCTAACTTGCCCAGCACACTGCCTTACAGACAGTGCAAGGTACTCAACAGATAGATCTTAGAGGCCCTGAAACTTATTTTCTGTTCTGTAAGTTTTGTCAACTGGACATTCTTGCTGTCTAAAATTTCTACCATTTGACTTAACTCCTTTGGATCTTAAGCTAATTCCTTGTCTCCAGAACACTTAAAATGTGCTAATTTATTTGGGAATAATAATAATAATGTATTATGATAATAACTGCACTCATTTTAGATCCTGGTGGATTGGTTATCATCTTAGTTTGCTGATATTACCTTAGAAAATATTCACGAAAATAATCTGCATAATGCATCAAATGCATCTTTGATGAAACTATGAAAAAGGAGTATGCTTTCACAAATCATATTCTATAGGAGAATATATCTTTACAGACACAAAATTGACTGAAAGGTGAAAAGATCCTCAAGGATTTGTTGTTTGCTGACTACAAAAAATGCATTTGATTATGTAGAAGAAAATGTCTCTAAAAAATTATCTCCTCTACAGATGTCCAAAGCACATATCTTGAAATAACAGGCCTTGAAGATTTAACTCAAATCTGACTTATTCCATGAGGCCTTTTCTAGTTCTTCCCACTGCCTTCAACTGCTAACCCTTTCTCTGAGATTAATCTCCATCTATTCTCTATATCTCTTAAATGTACAAAGTTGTTTGAATGTCGTCTCCTCCATAGTGAGCGTGAGCCCCTTCAGGGCAGGCACTGTATTTTTTGCATTTCTTTATTCCTAGTGTTTGACACAGCACCTGGCACACAGTTGGTACTTAATAAATGCCTGTTAATTGACCTCAGTGATCGGGTTCCCTTGTAACAAAGGGAAAACTAAACATAAAACTAAACCACGCAGCAAATGCAACATTCCAAAACCATACTTCAGTCCTCCTTCAAAAAGGAGAATGTGAACTCCTTGAATGGGGAGGAGTGGTTTTTGTCTTTGTATTCCTAGCACTTAGCATAGTAAGAAGTAAGAAGTAAACAAATTGTTTGTTTTTGTTTTTCAAAAGAAAAGAAGTGCATTCCCTTTCTCTTTTCCAAAGCTAATATTAGTCATTATAATTATGCAGTATTCTCTTTCCGTTCATTTACATTTTGTAGTCATGGTTTATATTTTTCCATGGTCCTACTTAGTTCACTCTGTATCACTTTACAGGTATTCCCAGGTTTCTCTGAATTCTCCATATTCTTAGGGCACAGTGATATTCTATTACATTTATGTATCACAATTTGCTTAATATTCTCCAGGCAGTGGGTACCCTCATTTTGCAACCACAAAGAACGTTTTGATATATTATGGAATATGGAATTTTATGGAATATAAAATTTTGATATATTATAGAATCTTTCTTTTAATCATTGACCTCCATGTTAGGTGCCTACCAGAGACATGTCTGGGTCAAAGCATATAAATATTTTAGTTGTTCTTTTTGCATAATTCCAAATTGTTTTCCAGAGTAGTTGGATCAATTCACATATTTAGTAACACTGTAATTATAATAACCAATGTTAACCATAGAAATGGGACAAGGAAATACACCTCCTTCCTTTTGTAGGAGAGGACTGGGAATATGGATATAAAATGTTACATTCAGCATCACTGTGCCTGTTTTCCGATAGCCCCTCCAACATTGACATTTCCATCTTTTATAATCTTTTGCCCATTTGCTGAATGTATGTAAGGTAAAGTCCCAGAAATGTTTTGATCCACTATCTCATTTTTAGTGATTTAGAGCAATCTTTCACATGATTGTTGATAGTTTGCCATTCTTTTGACAACTGCTCATATTCTTTTACTACCAACCATTTCTTTATTGGGGAATGACCTTTTGCCTTTAATTCTCTTGAGTTTCTAAATCTTCCATTCCTCAAAAAGAATTGTTTTAGCTGACTTTTTAATGTGATCCTTTGACATTTTGATTGTAATAGCATCAAATCTATAAATTCATTTAGGTAGCATTAACATTTTAAAATATATTTGCTTGGTCTAACCATAAGCAATGAATAGCCCTCTATTTGTCTTCTTTTATTTCTGTAAATAATGTTTTGTAATACACAATAGGTATTATGTACTATTTATATAATAGGTATTATCTTTTTTTATGTCTTAAGTTATCTATATCTTTCCACCTGGTTTTTGTTTACATAGAATGCCAATGACTTTGTGGCTTTATTCTGTCCCCTGCTACTTTACTGAAACTCTTAATAGTCTGAATTAGTTTTCCTGATTCTTCAGAGTGTTCTTCGTAAATTAGCATGTCACCTACGAATAGAAATAATTTCACCTTTGTTCATGTTTGTGCTTATTTCTTGCCCCATTGCTACCATTTCTAAAACTGTCAAACAGTAGATTATATATCCTTGCATTTATCCTATATTAGAAAAGTTTCTAATGTTTCTCTATTACAAATAATGCCAATTTTTACATTATATACTTTCATCATATTAAAATGGCACTTCTGTGCTTATGCTTTCTAAGGGTTTTAATATATGAATACTATATTTTGGGGGGGAAACATTTTATGAACCTAGTAATATAATCATATGGTATAGGCGATTTTTGCTTTTAATATGACCTTTCCTAATCTTGAACCATTCTTGTATCTCTGACATATATCCAACTTGGTCATAGAGATTTTAAAATACAGAATGCTCATCTTTTTTCTAGAATTTTAAAAATATTGCTTTGTGTTAGAATCATAGAATTGAGAGTTGACAGGGACCTGAAAGGCAAGCTAGTCATGCCCATAATGAAAGAAATCCCATTATAACATACCCAAAAAGTGGTGGTCCAGCCTCTGCTTAAAGGCTTCCAATATTATTAGGGGATCACCATCTTTCAAAACATCCCATTACACTTTTAAACAGCTGTTAGGAAGTTTTCTTGATATCAGTTTTATTTGACGCCTATGAAATTTCAACCTCATTGCTCCTGGTTGTATTCTCTGGGGGCAAACAGAATCATTCTAATACCTCCTCCATGTGAAAGTCCTTCAAATACTTGAATACAGCTATCATATTTCTCCTCCTCTCCCTGCCCCTTCCCCCCACCAAGTCTTCTCTACTCCAGGTTTAAAATGCCCAGTTGTTTCCTCATAACATGGACTCAAGGGCCTTGTACAATGCTGTTTGCCTTTCTGTGGACACTCTCTAGTTTTTCAATGTTCTTAAACTGTGGCTTACAAAGTGACCACAATATTCCAGATGAGGTTTGACATGAAAATGTATAGTTTAAATTTTTAATTTTGCTTTTTTCTGATAGCACTATTGCAGCTCTTTTTAAAAATCACCTAAGACATGGTAAATTTTGTTCCAGCCTTGTTTTCTTTGCAAAAAATAATTTTATCAATAATATTTTTACATTAACTATCTAGATTTCCCCATGTGTCCCTGCCCCTTTGCCCTTCCCCTTCCCAGGGAACCATTCCTTATAACAAAGATTTTTTTTTAAAAGAAGAAGAGAAATAAAATTCAGAAAAACACATAGAAAAAAAATCTGACATTACATGCAATGTTCCACACTCACAGACCCCAAACTCTACAAAAGAGGAGCAAGAGGTTGTAATAGTGTACCAGCCTTTTCATAATCCCTTCAACACTATTCCCATCATTTGTCATCTTTACCAGTGTCCAGCTTCTCGTTTTCATTGTCTTTTAGATGTTTCTTTTATGAAGCAAATGGTTTCCTTATCCACTCTGTCATTCTCTTTCAGATTATTAGATTGCTTAATCCATTCATATTTAAGATTAGGCTTGTTCTCCTCTATTTCATGTTGGTTTTTATCCTCTTCCGATTTCATCAGCATTTTATCCTTGAAATTAGTTTTGTTTAGACTCATTTGATGCTATTCTTTTCTCATAAACTTCTTCACTCTTCACCTGCCCTATCCCAGGTTCCATGAACTCCCTTAGTTAATTTCTATTTCTATTTCTTATTTGTTTGCCCTCTTTGGCCTTTCCTGTTTTCCCATTCAAATAAATGTGTAGTTTAAAATAATTCCTTTCACCTGCCTCTAACATTTTTAGCGTAATATACTTTTGGAACATACTTTTTCAAGAAGTTTTTCTTTCCTTTAAAAAAAGAATTTCAATTAAACATTTGATTTCTTTCCCTCACCTTTCACCCCCAAATTGAAAAATGAGGAAAAAAAACCCTTATAATATGTATAGGGCAGCAAGACAAATTCCCACATTGGCCATGTCCAAAAGTTTATGCTTTATTCTGCATCTTGAGTCTATTATTTCTCTGAAGCATACTTCGACATTGGTCCCCTGGAACTGTGGTTGATGGCTGCATTGATCAGAGTTCCCCCATTTTTCAAAGTTGTCTTTACAATGATATTGAACAAAATGTTCTCATTGTTCTGCTCACTTCACTCTGTATCAGTTAAAACAGGTAATCCCAGATATCTCTGAAGCTCATTATTTTGACAGGGCAATAATATTCCATTATATTCATATTACTATATACCATATTACCAATTGATGCCTACACACTTAGTTTTCAGTTCTTTGCCTCTACAAAAAGAGTTGCTATAAATATTTTTGCATGTATGGGTCCTTTTCCTCTTTGCTTTGATATATGCCTAGAAGTAGTATTGCTAAAAAATAAACAAAAATAAAGAGTATGCACAGTGATTTGGGGGCCCAGTCCTAAATTGCTTTCCAGAGTGGCTAGACGAATTAATTCGCAACTCCACGAACAGTACATTTATGTGCCCATTTTCCCCCAGCCCCTCCAACATTTGTCATTTTCCTTTTTTAATTTTATTTTATTTTTAACTTATGGAATAAAACAAGCATTTCCATAATATGGGATGATATGATTGATATGATATGATATGATATAAAGATGATTGCACATGAAAC
Organism: Phalanger gymnotis; assembly: GCA_028646595.1. Lineage (NCBI taxonomy): Eukaryota > Metazoa > Chordata > Mammalia > Diprotodontia > Phalangeridae > Phalanger > Phalanger gymnotis. The sequence goes on along the minus strand of CM053625.1, from coordinate 105,841,201 downwards.
TGCCAATCAATTATGTACAACTTGCTATTCCTTTTAAGTCTATAATAAAGTCATCATGTCAATTTCTTATTTTCCTTTTTTTCTCCCCCCCCCCACCCTAGTGAAGGCTACCATTAGACAAAAATAGCTATAGAAAAGTAAAATTATTCTACACATACTTCTATTTATCAATTCTTTCTCTGTATGCAAATAGCATCTTTATTCACATGTCCTTTATAGTTAATTTGGATATTTATAATAGTCAAAATAACATATTAGCTCAAAGTCATTCTTACTATTGCTGTTGCTGTATACAGTGTTCTCTTGGCCCTGCTCATTTCACTCTTTGTTATTTCATGCAAGTCTTTCCATGTTTTTCTAAGATCATTGAGCTCATCATTTCCTATGGCCCCATAATATTCCACCATAATCACATACCACAACTTGTTCAGCCATTCCCCAATTGACGGGCATCCCTGCAATTTCTAGTTCTTTGCCACCACAAAGAAAGCTGCTATAAACATCTTAGAACATATAGGTTCTTTTTGTTTTTCCATAATCATCTTTGGAAACAGACCTAGTAAAGATATCACTGGGTCAAAGGGTATATAGGTAGTTTAATAACTCTTTGGGTATAATTCCATATTGCTCTCCAAAATGGTTGGATCAGTTCAAAATTCCACCAACAACGAGTTTCCCAATTTTTCCACATCCCCTCCCACATTTGTCACTTTCCCCTTCGATCATTTTAGCCAATCTTGTAGGCATAAAATGGTATCTCAAGGGTGTTTTAATTTCCATTTCTCTAATCAATAATGATTTAGAGCATTTTTTTCTTATGTCTATAAATTGTGTTGATTTCTTCATTGGAAAAACTGCCTATTCATAGCCTTTGACCATTTATCAATTGGGGAATGACTCATTCTTATAGATTTGACAAAGTTCTTTATATATTCTACACATGAGACCTTTATCTGATAAATTGTCTACAAAAATGTTTTCCAGATTTTCTGCTTTCCTTCTGATCTCGGCTACATTTGTTTTATTTGTACAAATTTTTTAAAAAATAATTGAAATTATCCATTTTATACCTAACTTTATTCTCTATCTCTTGTTTATTCAAAATCTGTTTGCTTGTCCACAAATCCAATAGATGTTTCATCTTCTCATCATTCTCCATTTTTTCTACAACTTTAGCAATCTGATGGGTATCAAATAAAGCCAACAAATATAAATAAGCATTTATTAAGCATCTACTACATGCCAGGCATGATTTGAAGCACTAGCGGTAAAAAGGCAAAAAAAATAAAGGGTGTATGTGCAAAAAAGAAAAAAAGAAAGAAAGCCGGTTCACCTCTGCAAGAGCTCACAGTCTAACGAAATAAAAAACAAACAACTATATACAAACAAAATGTATACAGAATTGGAGTTAATTTCAAGGGGAAGGCACTAGTATTTAGTGAGATTAGGTGAGACTTCTTGTAGAAGGTAGGATCTTACCTAATACCTGAAGCCACAAGGCAGAAATGATTAGAAGTCCAGGCATGGAGGACAGCTAGTAAAAGCTCAAGGAGTCAGGAAATGGAAGGTTTTGTAAATGAAACAGCAAGAAATCCCCTGAATAACAGAGTATTTGGAGGGGAGTGAAGTATAAAAAGACTAGAAAGGCATTAAAGGGACAGGTTATGAAGGTCTTTAAAAGACAGAGGATTTTCTATTTGATCTTAGACACTAGCGTTTATTGAATAGGGGAGTATGACATGGTCAGACTTGTGCTTTAAAAAGATCAATTTGACAGGGGATTGGAGGATGATGTAGTGTGGGGAGAGACAAGGCAGAGAGACCAACCAAAAGGTTATTGCAGTAGTCCAGGCATGAGGTGACGAGGGCTTGTAGCAGGGTGGTAACAGTATCAGAGAAGGGGATAAATCGAAGAGCTGCTACAAAGGTAGAAATGATAGTAGATTTGGCAATTGATTGGTTGTGAGCAGTAAGAGTAAGGAGTCAAGGATGACACTTAGGTTATAAGCCTGGGTAATTGGGAGGATGATAATGTGCAGCTAGATTGTGAAGTGGATAAAATGCCAGGCCTGGAATCAAGACAACTTATCTTGCCAAGTTCAAATCTGCCCTCAGACACTTACTAGCTGTGTGACACTGAGCAAGTCACTTAACTCTGCTTGCCTAAGTTCCTTATCTGTAAAATGGCTAGAGGTAGAAATGGCAAACTACTCTTATATCTTTGCTAAGAAAACTCCATATGGGGTCAGGAAGAGTCATACACAACTGAAAAACTTAACAAAATGTCTTCAAGAGTAATAGGGAAGTTTATGAAGAGGACAGGGGTCAGTTTAGGACAGTTTAGGAGTTTGAGGTATCTACTAGATATCCAATCTGAGACGTAGCAAATTAATTTGGAGAGTAGTTACACTGGCTTTGTCCTACCCGTGAGCAACGAATATGTCTCCAATTATTCAGATGTTTCCATAAAGAATTTTATGGAATTTTTTGTAGTTGTATTTATATAGTTTTGAGGGTCTTGGATGATAGACTCCCAAGTGTTTTCTATAATTTGTAACCATTCTATCTCTTCCTGCTGGGGTTTGTTAGTAATGCTGATGATTTACGTGGATTTATTCTATAACACAACTTTCATGAAGTTATTTCATTTTTAGTTGACTGTATAGGGTTCTCTAAGGAAACATCTGCTTCAAAAACTGGCAATTGATTCTTATTTGCTTGTTTATTCCCTAATTTCCTTTCATTACTATGGCATTTTCTACAATTATATCAATTCTCTTCAATTCGACAAGCATTAAATGCCTACTATTTGCCAGGCACTGTGCTAAGCTGTGGAGATACAAACAAAAAGAAGATAGTCCCTGCCCTAAAGGAGCTTAAAACCTAATGGAGGAAAACACAAAAATAGGCAAGAAGGGGGCAGCAGTAACACCAGGGGATACCCAAAGTAGGGATATCTTGTTCTGTGGAGTTGAAATCAGCCATAGCTGCAGATCCAAAGTGAAGTGAGCTAAAAGTATAATTTCTGCCCTCAATAAAGGAAGTCTTTCAGAAGAATATAGCACTCCACCCTCCAGAGGCAAGAGGACACTAGAAGAGGTGATTTCCAGGCTTGAATTAGCTGCATTGTGATGAGATTAGAAGTGAGCTTATTTTGGGAGGAGCATTTTGAGACAAATAGTAATGTGCTTTATAATTGATCTTACTGGAAAGACCTCGTTTATTCCATTATGGTTCATGTAGATGCTACTTGCCATATTAAGGAAAGGTCTATATGATTACCTTTATAGTTTCTAACAGAAATGGGTATCATATTTTCTCAAAAAATTTTTGCCAATATTTTTAAATTCTGGTATTAACATGGTCAATTATGTTTATAGTTTTAATACTGTTCCCAACACTGCATTCCTAGTATAAATCTAATATGGTCATAGTATATAATCTTGGTGTTGTAGCCTCATTGCTAATATCTTTCAAAAATTTTATGTTAATGTTCATAAGGAATATTAACCTACATTTTTCTATGCTTTGACTCTTCTTGATTTAGGTATCAAGACCATATTTGTATCATACAAGGAATTTGGTAGGATCTCTTCTGTTCCTATTTTTGTAAACAGTTTATGTACTATTGGAATTAAATGTTCTTTGAGTGTTTAAGAAAATTCATTTGCAGATCCATCTGGTCCTGAATTTTTTCAAATCTGGGAGTTCATTTATGGCTTGTTCATTATCTTTTTCTGATATTAGGTTATTTAAATTCTCATTCTATTCACCCAAGCCTATGATGTTTTTTGTAAACAGCCATTTAAGTTGCTGATCTTATTGGCATGTAGGTGGGCGAAATATATTACTTTTCCCTTTTTCAGGTTAAATTTTATTTTTAGATTTGCATTCTGATTTCATGTACTCCAGAAATTATAAATGACCTCACAGACAAGCTCTTTTTCCTTTGAGGATTTGCTTGTAGGTGTTGTGGAGTTTTCTCCTTTCATCTTTATATCTTTGGCATCCCTGGCTCCATAAAATTTCTTTAATGTGAATTTTTTTGTTTGCTCGGTCTTCCAGACTTATTTCTCAAATTGAGACTTTGTGTTAGGGCCTGCTCTACATATTTCTCAAGGAAATCCTGGGGCTTCATTTAGCCCTCATCTCTAATACCCTGCTCCTACTTTCTTCAGGTACTGAGTGCTGTGTTCTTCAAAGATCTCTGAAAGGCTCAAGTTCCTGGCCCTAGTTTGTGTCTAAGCGACAAAACTTCAGATTTAACTCCTAGTTGGAGATCCAATAGACTGATGCTTGCCTCTACTCCTATCAGCTAGTGATAAGTACTGCAGGTTTACCCTTGGTCTGATCTCCTTGCCCTGGTTACTCAGTTATAGGCTGCAGCTTGGGTCTACGTGCTGGATCTGCAACCTTGATCCAATGCCAGAGATACATTTGCATTCCAGAGTCAGTCTCTGCTGTATCTTAGACATCTTCTTGCCCTGATATGCAGCTGTAAGGCATTCTATGGCCCAGCTCCAGGGGCCAGAGTGAAAGAGCTTCTAGATGGCACCTGGTCTTGGTATTGACATAGTTCACAGCCTCAAGCTACTGCACTCCTTGTAGTGCAGAACAGAGCCTTAGTCCTAATCCAAGTCCCTATACAGACAGACTCTGAGAGGCTCTTCTTGAGTCACTGCAGGCTTCTGACAACCTATGATGACTTGAAATGGAAAAATGACTCATGTTTTTACTTAGGTTTCCCAAATACTACTTGGTCTGGTACTCTTCTTCAATTTTTGTTAGAATAGTTTTGGGAGAACACTGGGTTGTTTCCTTCCACTCTGCTATCTTTGTCAATCTCCCTTTATCTTTATTCTATCCCCTTCTAGTCTATTCTAAATTCTACTCTCCCATTCAGGGATTATATTCTTAAATGTTCCTTCTTTATTGTATCCTTTGATTTCTTCCCCCTCTCAACTATCTCACTTCTATATTGGTGCATTTATAGGTCTCTCTTCATCTTCTGTTTCTCTTATGTATTATTTTTGTTTTGTTTGTTTTTGGTAGGACTTTCTAGTGTGCATCACTTCTAAAAAATTAAAGCAGTAATGTGTGGTGAGAATCACTCTGTATCCCAGAAATCATGAGGCCTCACTCTATCCTAACTTTCCCAACATCACTGTCCACTCCTAAGATGAATATGACCTATTTCTAGATCTATGACCCCTACCATTACCTGGGAAGCTGGTGTTCCCAGGGATAATCTCTCTTAGGGAAGGAAAATTAAGGAAAACCCTCATTGAAAAAGAGAATTACAAAGATTTCTTAGAGATCGTGGTACAAAAACAAGAATCTCCAAAAACTTTTAAATGTATTAAAATAACCTATCAGATTAGCTAACATCACAGAAAAGGAAAATGACAAATGTTAGACATGTGGAAAAATAGGTACACTAATGCTCTGTTGGGAGGGGGAGGGGGGGAGAGAGAGAGAGAGAGAGAGAGAGAGAGAGAGAGAGAGAGAGAGAGAGAGAGAGAGAGAGAGCACGGTTTGGGGTTTTTTCTGTGGTAAGAACTGGAAATTGAAGGGATGCCTAACACCTGGGGAATGGCTGAACAAGTTGTGATGTATGACTGTGATAGAATACTTATTGTGCTCTAAGAAATGAGGACCAGAACAGTTTCAGAAAAACCTGGGAAGACTTATATGAAATGATACAAAGTGAAGTGAGCAGAACCAGGAGAACAAAGTAACAGCAATATTGTAACAATGATCAATTTTGAAAGACTTAGCTACTCTGCTCAATTCAATGATCCAAAACAATTCCAAAGGACTCATGATGAAATATGCTATCTACCTCTAGAGAACTGATAAACTCTAGGTACAGATTAAAGAATATTATTTTTCACTTTCTTTTTCTTTTTTTTTTACAACATGGTTAATATAGAAATATGTTTTGCATGACTTCACATGTATGATATGTATCATATTCCTTGCCTTCCCAATGGTACAGGAGGAGTTAGAGGGAGAGAGAGAATTTGGAACTCAAAATTTTTTAAACGCTTGAAACTTGTGCCTTGACTTTGCACAAAATAAACACCTTCATGCCATGGACAGCAGAATTTTCTTGGAAAAAAAAAAGTAAAAAAATATTAAGATGGACATTAGGCTAAAAATCAAAGCAGAAATAATGAAGGTAAACAACAAAGTAGACTGTATAAGGCATACAACGAAGAGTCTTTCCAAGCCAGTAGAATGTCTGAAAAAGAGAATGACAGATTTGGAACTCAAAATACAGAAATGTAAGCACAGGGGTAGAGCCAAGATGTTAGCGTAGTGTGAAGTTGCACTAAACTTCTTCAACTCCAAAAAGATCTAGAAAATTAACCAGACTAAATCCTAGGCAGGAAATCAAAGGAAAAAAATCATAGAGCGTTATTTTTCTAGTACACATTGGCCTAGAGAGACAGAAGTCTGTCTGTGGACACTGAGGATAGGGTATGCCTAGGGGTGTACTGCATAGAGCATTCTAGCATACCAGAAACGAAAAAGCAAGGCTATGTACTAAGGAAAGAAGAGGTCCCAGAACCATACAGAAGTACTCTAAATTTGTCTAGGATGTAGAAACAGGTGCCAACTGGCAACTCTATCATTCCCTATCCTGTTCCAGGTTAGAGACCTGGGCCTAGAGGTGGCATTCCAGGGTGAGGAGCAGTCATGGGCCCTACACTATATAATGAGCAAAGAAAAGTTCCGAAGCAAACAGGAGCTGTGCAGCTCTAATGCCAGGAGCTGAGCAGAGGTCTCAGTTCTAGCCTTCAGGCAGTCTTAGACTGGTAGGGGAATAAGTAGAGCAGGAATCCCAGACCAAAGAAGAGCTTGTAGTTCTATCATTCTGAATCAGCAGAGCTTTCCAACCGGCTAAAAGTAGATGAGTCTAGCAATAATGCACTGGAACTTCCAACCAGGAACAAGGCAATAGGATTGTTATGCAGGCTCAAACCCAGGTCAGGGACTTGAAGAGTTCAGATAAGGAGGGCGGTAATCAGACTTTGCCCTAAAACCACTTTGGGAGCACTGAAAGTTCATGGGTTCCCAGCCTGAGTTATCTCTGAAATAATAAAATAACATAACACTCAATAGCCCAAGAAAGCAGCAGAAGAACCTAAGAGAACAAAACCAAAGTTCAGACATTGCCCCCAGAAGTGTGCAGAGGCTGGTTCTAACACAAAGTATGAAGCTAGGAAGTAAGCTGGAAGAATAGGCAAGAAAAAAAAGAATACCACCATAAAGTTATTATGATGACAGTAATGCTCAAGACACAATCCTAGAAAAAGATAATGACTTCAAAACATCTATAAGCAAAGCCTCAAAGAAAAACACAGCCTGGATACAACTTCAGTAGAATTCCTGGAAGAGATGAAGCCAGAGGGTTTTTTGAGAGCTAAAAATGATTTTAAAGAAATAGTAGCTATGGGAGAAATATTTGGAAAGAGAATTAACAGCTAGGAACAAGAAGTATAAAACCTAATCCATGAAAAAAAAAACTCTATGAAAATTAGAATTAACCAAATAGTAGTTAATCACTCTACAAGGTAACAAGAAATATTAAAGCAAATTCAAAAAGCTGAAAAATAGAAAACATAAAGCATCTCATAGCAAAAACAACTGACCTGGAAAAATGATTTAGGACATAAAATTTAAGAATATACAAACTAAATGCCATGATACCCTACCCCACAAAAACCTAATATAATATTTTAAAAAATCATAAAAGAAAATTTCCAAGGATCTCTTAGAACTGAAAAGCAAAGTGGAAATAGAAAGATTCAACCAGTTGCCTCCTAAAAGAAAAAATAAAGAAAACTTCCAGGAATTCCCACTTGTAAGCCAAATTCAGAGTTTCTGGGTCCAAGAAAAAAAAATACTGCAATACAAAAAAGGAAGAATAAAAGTACTAAGGGGCCAGCTAGGATCATACAAGATTTCAGGGCCAGCACCAAAAAGAAGCAGAGAACTTATAATATGATATTTCAGAAGACAAAAGTTGGCAAAAGATATAGGCTTACAATCAACAACTCATCCATCAAAACTGTTTATAATCCTAGGAGGTTGGAGGTGAGGATGGGAGTCAGGAAGAATAGACCTTTAAGGAAAAAGAGGAATTCTAAGCATTCTTGATGAACAGAACTATGTAGAAACTTTGAAATACAAACACTGGAGTCAAGAGAAACAAAAATAGTACACATGATCAAACAATTATAAGCAAAAAAATAATAATAAACTGTTTACATTCCAATATAGGAAGATGACAATCAATGTATCCCTCATAACATTATAATCATTAGGAGTCATTAGGAAATATGACTAGAGAGGGCCTGGAAGTGGTTCTATTATGTTTTGACTATTTAAAAGAAGAATGAAGAGTGAGAAGAAGAGGAATACACTGGAGGAGGGGAGAAGGAAGAGGAAGGATAAGAAAAATTTATCTCACATAATCGAGATGTGCAAGTAGAAGTCTCTAGAAACAAAGGAAGGGGGAAACAGGTGACACCTGAACCTCATCTCATCTGAACTGGTCAAAGGAAGGAATAATACACACCCAAACAGAGTTGGGTTCAACAAGAAATAGTACAGACAGGGGAGAAGGAAAAGGGTATTCGAATAAATGGCAAGGTAGATTTAGGGATTAGTCAGAAGCAAGACTAACTCTAAGGAGAGCAGATTTTATTTATTTATTTTTAATATTCACTTTTGTAAATTTGGGGTTCCAAATCCTTTTCTTCCCTCTAGCTCTTCCCCCACTCACTGAGAAGGCAAGCAATACATGTGAAGTCATGCAAAATGTATTAAGACAAGCAGCTTCCCTAACTGGATATTGAGCCTAGGCCTCAGCAGTGAAAGTGCCAAATCTTAACCACTACACCAGCTGGGTCCAGGGAGAGTCTAGGGAATGTAGCTTTTGAAAAGGATCTTAAAAGAAAAGAAACTCTATGAACCTGTTATTAGGCTCTGAGTGAATGAAAGGGAAGAGGGGCAAGGGAACAGAAGGAAATTACATCAAACCTAAAATACTGATGCTAAACTCTAGTGGCTCCCTATCACCTCCAGTATCCAATACAACATCATCCATTTGGCTTTCAAAGCCCTTCATAACCTTAGCCCCCTCCTACCTTTCCAGCCTTCTTATACTTTAATCCTTACCACACACTCTTTAATCCAGTGGGTAAAGCAAGGTTTACTATTATCACCATTACTATTAAATATAGTGCTGGAAACGTGTGGAGTCTATGGGACGTTAAAGGAAGACGAGTATCTCTGGTGTCTACTTGCCATTCAACTCTCACCTGTGGCTCCAAGAAGCTGCAGCATTGCAACAGCCATATCCCATTAAAACTGTTTCTGCAGATGGACTAAACCAGGTTGAGGGGAGCCAATGAGGGGAGCAGAATAGGTTGATGTGAACAGTCTTGTCCAGCGGGCCATGAAGTTGGTGAAAGCAGGTGTTGTAGAGTGCTTAGAGCTTGGTTAGATGTCAAAGATGCCAAGGTCATACACTGCATACCAAGCCATTGCCACTTGTCTTGAATTTTGTCTTGCCGCTGGACTCCAAAGATTCTGGAAGAGAGAAGAAGGCCAATGACTTTGTGCAGTTCTGCCTCACAAATACAACTTATGAGCAAGTCAAAAGATATCATCCATAGCATTTTATCATTTTTGCCTACCTTGAAGTCCTGTGGTGACAAGCCAAGTGACAAAGAAAAGACGTAGACACACCGGTAGCTGTAGTCACAATATTGAACGCAAGCAACCCAAGACACAGGGTCGTCTTCTCACTGAACTGAAGCAGCAATGGGATTTGGCAGCCCCTGGGTATCTGAGCAGCCTTTTATAAGGGTCACGTGGCTCACCTCCAGACAAGAGGAAGGGGCTAAAAAAGGTAGTCTAAAAATTTTCTGCTTCACCTAATCTAACCATGGCCTGCTTACCGAAGCAGGCAGGCATCCTACCCTGGAGTCAAAACAAAAAAATGTACAAAGATTTTGCAAAGATGTGCATGTGCTTATGGACAACATGAAATCCAGTCTATCTGAAAGACAACACCTCTTTTTGCAAGATAACTGAGCAGGTTATCACATCCAAATAACAGCCCTGAATGAACAAGGCCGGCAAATAAAGACCAGCTTAATATAATCAGAGCTTGATACACATTTTTCTGGACTGGCTGCAGCCATGTGGAGTGTCATGAAGCTGGTGTAGGTTTTACAATCAAAACTAATCAAGTCAACAAGCTAGTTTGTCTCCCCAAAGGGGTGAATGACAGGCTTGTGGCAATGCAATTGCACATGCAGGAAAGCACCATGCCAAAATCATCAGTGTATATGCTCCCACCATGACAAATTCTAATGAGGTCAAAGAAAAATTTTATGAAGACATGGAGACCCTCATCATCAATGTGCCAAAAGAAGACAAGCTTGTAATTCTGGGTGACTTTAACTCCAGAGTAGGCCCAGACTATCAGACATGACAGGGAGTCAGTTCTTGAAAGGAATGGAGTCAGAAAAAGCAAGTCACTTACTACTACAGACTTGTGTATCTCATGACCTATTCATCACCAACACTGTCTTCCATTTACCTAAACACAATAAAACTTTATTGATACACCCTCTTAATAAACATTGACATTTAATAGACTCCAGACATTTCTAGAAAAGAACTGTCCAGAACTTCTAAACATGTAAAATGAAATTATATCTGAAAGAATTCATAGATCACTTCCAGAAAAAAACCCAAAGCTCATGGATAGGTCGAGATAATGTAATAAAAATGAAAATATATATTTAACATAATAAAAATTAAAACTACCTAAAGTAGTTTTATTTATTCATAAATCATTAATTTACTTATTCAGTGCCATACCAATGAAACTACCAAAGGATTACTTGATAAAACTAGAAAAAAAACCAACAAAATTCATCTGCTGGAACAAAAAGTCAAGAGTGTCATCGGAATTAATAAAAAAAAAAGTGGGAAGGGAGTTTAGCAGTATCAGATTTAAAACTGCACTACATAGCAGTAATCATTGAAATAATTTGGTACTAGCTAAGAAATAGAGAAATCAAGAGGTTGACCAGTAGAATAGATTAGATAGAAAATATATGGAAACAAACACGCTACTCTCAGCTACTGAGACAATGGCTCAGTATTTGGTTTAAAAAAAAACAACTGTAACAACATCTAACAATGTTTATTAAGATAAGCTCCAAATGGATATATGACTTAGATATAGAAGGTGAGACCATAAAGAAATTAGAGGACCATGGAAAAAAAATATCTGTTAGATCTATGGATGGGGGAAGAGTTCATGACCAAACAAAGAAGAAAAAGAATGACAAAAGGTAAAATAAGCACTTTTGATTGCATAAAATTTTAAAGTTTTTATTTGTAGAAATACAGCTAAAATCAGAAAAGCAGGTAAATGAGAAGAAATTTTTGCAGCAAGTTTCTGTGATTCAAATTTATAAGAGCCATACCCCAAATGATAAAATGGTAAAGGGATATAAACAGGCAGTTTTCAGAAAAAGAAATCAAAGCTGCCAATAGTCATATTTTTAAATGCTTTAAATTGGTAACAATTAGAGAAATACAAATTAAAATAACTCTAAGAAAAATTCGAATGCTGGAGGAACTATGGAAAAACAGGTACACCAATGTACTACTCATCAATGGGTCTAGCCATTTGGAAAACAATTTGGAACTATGCTCAAAAAATTATTATTCTTTGATGCAACAATACCATTACTAAGTCTATACTACAAAGAGATCAAAGAAAGAGGAAAAGATCTATATGTACAAAAATATTTATGGCAGCTCTATGTGTGATGGCAAAGAAAATTAGCAACTGAAGGAAAGTCCATCAAATGTGGAATGGTTGAACAAGCATAGTATTTCAATGTTATGGAATACTATTATAATGTAACAAATGATGAAGGGACAATTTGAGAAACTAGGAAGGCTTGAAAGAACTAATGCAGAGTGAAGTAAGTAGAACTAGAAGAATAATTTATATTATAACAATATTCTAAAAGCAATCAACTTTGGAATACTTAGGAACTCTAATCATCACGACTAATCCTAATTCTAGAGGATTCATGATTTAACAGGGTACCCCTGCCTTCTAACGGAGAGGTGATAGACTCAGAGCACATATTGAGACATAATTATTTTTGGACATGGTCAACACAGGGATTTATTTTGCTTAACTACGTATCTTGTAACAGTGGTTTTCATTTCTTATTTTCTCAACTGGGCATGGAAGGTGATGGAAGGGATATAAGGTGGATCTTCATTTGAGAAAATAAAATTTAATATGAAAAAAGAAATGTAAGAACATTGGCAGAAGATAAGCAAAAGACTGTACAAATGCCGGAAAAAGAGTAGATTAATTCTATTCAGGCCAAACTAAATGATCTTGAAGATAGTTGAGTCCTAGAGAAAGGCCCCTACTGAATTCAAGAAGCATTTTTAAGCATTTACTATGTTCCAGGCACTGTGCAATATGTACGAATACAAGCAAAAAGAAAAACAGCCCCTATGCTCAAGGAGCTTACTACATTCTAATGGGGGAAGACAATATACAAAAGGGAAGCAAAAAGAGGGTGAAGTAGTGCTCCATGTTCGCAATGTCTATACAATGAAGCATTGCTAGTCTAGGTCCTTCCTCCAGGAAGAACTCACCAATGGGAGAAGGTAGTTGCAGGAGCAGTAAGGGGAGGCAGCTGAAGTATGCTTAGCACAGTTAAAAGAGTAAAGTATGTTGGATAGACTCCCTCTGGATGATTCATGGGAAGACACGGACATGATCCACAAGAATCTGCATTGTTGAAGGTAGTATCCACATTTGAGCATGGGTCTATCAAAGAAGTACCTTAGAAAGCTGAGTCTTGACATAATGAAGTAGGGAGAGAATCAAAGTGTTGAGAGCTAGAAAGGTAAATAGGGATAATTTAATCTACACCCCTCATTTTGTAGAAGAAAGTGAGAGTAACTTTGATACTGGCATTATAGAGTCTGAAAAGGTAGGAAGCTTTTGGCAAGAAACCATACTAGAGGAGCCCTGAGGTGCCAGAACAAAGAATAAGGATACTGCACACTAGTTGAAAAGGGTGATAAAAGACAAATTGCATATTTTACAATTTTGCTAAGGGCTAGTTAATTTAGGCTAAGTCTAAAGGGTATAGAGAAAGGCATACTACAAGTACATAATATTCCATTAATGCCCTGTAGAGATACAGTAAGGCAATTCCTATTATTTAGTGGAAAATGAAGCATAAAAAACACATCACTTGATTTGGAGTCACAGAATATGGGGTTCAAATCCTGACACCATTACTTAGCACTTTTGTGAAAAAAATGGGTCTGGATTTCTCACCTGTAAAATGAATGGGTTTGGGACTAGATGATTTCTAAGGTCCTGTCCATCTATAAATCTATGCTCCTAAATACACATGGCCAAAAATAAATGTATAATTTTTCTGGCTGTTGAAGTAAATAATCAGTGTATTCCAAGGCACATATAGCCAGAATTAAAGATATAATTTTCCAGTTGTTCAAGTAGATGATCAGAGCCCAGTCTTGGCCTCTCAGTTTATCTGTCAGGGGAAAAAAAAAACAACTACTAACTCAATTAAATTTAAATCACTGAAGCTTCAATAAGCATTTTTTAAGTACCTCCTGTTGTGCTATCCAGCAAGTGCTAAGACTTGAGAGAAGCACAAAGAGCACTTTAGTTTGGTAACAGACATTTCAGAGTGCAATGTTCTTTCCGAAAGAGACATAAGCTTACAACTACAATAATTTCAATGTGTCACACACAGAACAGAATGACTTTACAGCGTGTCATAGGACAATATACTTTTGTTAATGAAGAAAAGACTGAGACCTCCAACGACTACTTAGGGAAGAAATTTCCTGGATTCCTTTCCTATTTTTTTTTCAGTAGGATCTGAGAATAATATTTCTTTAGTAGAGGAAATTTGCTGGTTGAAGTCATAACTGAAGTAATATCTTCACTATTGTAATCTAGAAACCGTAATTCAAAGTTGCTATTCTTACATTTTCAAGGTATATTTCTCTAAATCATAAGAGAAGGCTAATAACCTAAATCTCAGATGACAAAAACTTCCATTGATGAATATTAACTCTAGATAATTGTTTCCTGTGAGCCTAGTAAATAAACTCCAATGGTTCCCAATTTCCTTTAGGATCAAATAGTCTCTTCCTCCTTTTAAAGCAATTTACAACCTGGCCCCAGTAAATGTTTCCATCTCTATGACTTCCACTGTCCCACTCTACAATCCAGCCAAGCTGACCTTCTTGATTTTCCTCACATAATATCCTATTTCCAGTCTCTATTTTCATGCTGCATAGCCCACATACCTGGAATTCACTCCCTCCCTACCTTTGCCTCTTAGAATCCCTTGTTTCCTTAAAGATTCGGCTCAAGCAACACCTACATGAAACCTTTTTTGATTCCCCCCTGTTCCAAGTGCCCTCTCCTAAAAAACTTGTTTTATATTTATTTTGTATATACTACATTATGTGCATGTTGTCTCCTGATAGACTATCAGTGCCTTGAAAACAGTCTGTCCATTTTTGTCTTTGTATCTATCCTTAGAGCCTAAGGGCAGCTATTTGGGAGAGTAGATAGAATGCTCTGCCCACAGTCAGGAAGACCTGAGTTCAAATCTTACCTTAGACATGTACTAGCTGTGTGACCCTGGGCAAGTCCACTTAACCCTGTTTTCCTCCATTTCCTCATCTGTAAAATAAACTGGAGAAGAAAATGACAAGCCATTCCAGTATCTTTGCCAAAAAAAAAACAAACCCCAATGGGGTCATGCAGAGTGAGACATTACTGAGACAAATGAATAAACAAATCCTCAGAGCCTAGCACAGTGCCTGGTACATAGTAGGTATTTGTTGGTTGATTATAAATGATTCTACCATCTTAAAAGTTAATTCTTTCTAGTTGGAAATGCTCTGTTTGGCATTCAAAGACCTTCATAACTTTGGCCCTACCTATCTTTCCTGTCTTCTTATACCTTACTCCCCGCCCCACCCAGGTATTTTTTGGTTTCCTGCTGTTCCACAAACAAGATACTCCACATGTCAGCACCAGGCATTTTCTCTGTTCCCCATGCCTCCCTCCTGTACTCTGACTACTCACCTCCCTGCCTCCCTATAAGAAGCCTTTCCCAACCTTTCTTAATTCAAGTGCCTTCCCTCTCTTATTTCCTATTAATTCTCTATATAGCTTGCTTTATATTTGTATGTGCGTTGGTTCCCTTATTAGATCGTAAGTTTCTTAAGGTCAAGGACTCTCTTTTGACTCTTTTTGTATCCTCAGCAGAGCACAGTGCTGGGCATGAGTTGCTGTTCAGTTGTATTCAGTTGTGTCCAACTTTTTGTGACCGAATTTGGGGTTTTCTTGGCAACAATACTGGAATGATTTGCCATTTCCTTCTCCTGCTCATTTTATAGATAAGTAACTGAGGCAAGCTGAGTTAAGTGACTTGATCAGGGTCAAACAGCTAGTAGGTGTCTGAGGCTGGATTTGAACACAGAAAGTGAGCTTTCCTGATTCCAAGCACAGTACCCTATCCACTGTGCCACCTAGCTGCCCTACTAGCACATGGCAGGCATTTAACAAATGCTCATTGACTGACTGATTGAAAAGTAACTTGAAATTTTCTTTAGAATGGATCAAGTTATTTTAAAATCAAACTATTGGGAGCAGCAGTGGAACCCTGCCAGTGGACCAGACTGGGAGAGTGCTGGGTGCACGGAACTAAACCATACCAGAGTAGGAGCAGGAGCAGGCGGACTAAATTGCCAGCTGTGGTGGCGATCTCTAGGCCTCTCAACCCAGGACAGGAGTCTGTTGGAGGTAGGTGAAACAGCAGTGCAGAACCTGTGGCTGTACCAGTAGCTGTTCCTGAGGTTTTCAGCCCACAGTCTAAAGGTTTGAAACTCATCTTCTTGAACTTCTGGAAGCCATGACGACCAGGTAAAATGGCTCTCATCCCTCCCTTCCTCACACAGAGAATGCTGCCCTGGGAAAAAATGCTGGAATAAGGGAGCCAGAAATGGGAGTTCAGTAGTCTTATAGCTTGGGAGGTGTAGTAGCAATTAGATTTGAAGATCTTTCCCATCCATTAATAGGCCATGTGACCTGCTTGTCACAGGAAGTGGTGGGAGGAGGTTCCTGACAGGAAAAAGGAGTTATGTCACCCTCTGATGTGTTCGGATGTCATCTCTGGATCTATCCACAACTGGGATGTGTCATCTCTGGACCTGTCCACGACTGTGATGTGTTATCTCTAGACCTGTCCATGACTGTAATGTGTCATCCCTGGACTTGGCATCAACTGAGTTCCAGATGCCAGCTTGCTAAAGCTGGGGCAGGGACAACTCTATGTCCAGTTTCAGCAGGAAGAAGTTTTGGAGGAAGAGATCTTTGCTTCTTACCCTAAGATTTTGAGCCTCATTCATTCGAGGCGGGAATGATGACATTGTTTTACATGCTTATCTTGTGCTATCCCTATTAAATTTTAAATTTTAATTTTTTAAAGTTCTGTTGACACCAGTTATCCCAAAATTCCCATTGCCCTATGTAATGGATAAGAAAGATCTTGGGGCCAAATGTATTAGCAATTTAGATTTGAAGATCTTTCCCACCCATTAATAGGCCATGTGACCTGCTTAAATCACAGGAAGCCTAAGTCATATGTGATGAGAGGAGCTCCCTGACAGGAAAAGGAAGTTATGTCACAGGAAAAGAGACAGAGAGAGAGAGCAGTTATGGCTGCTAATGGCTGTTGTCATGATAGTTAGAACTGAACAGACTGACTTAGCTGTACTGTGAATTTGTTTTGGGGAAGACCCCAGAAGGGGTCAGAGAGGTTTTGGGATTGTGAGGCTCCATGTTGTGGTATTGTGTATTGAATGTTTTACCGTTCTGATAGACTGGATAAATGGCTTGTGGAATATGGTTCTCTGGTGTCTGAATAAATGGTTTACTTCTTCTACCTTCTATGTGGAGAGTCTCATATACTTTGTGATACAGAACTACATAGGCATTTTGACAATTATCATCTACATTGTTATTATTGCCTTACTGATACAGGAGGCTGGGGTGATGGGCACCTCTTGTGGTGGCAGAAGGAGACCAGTTCAGGAAGGGCGATGTCCCAGCAGGCCCCACTTCAGCAGACCAGTGGGAGTTCCTGAGCCCCAGGGGTGTGGAGCTGGCAAGTGCCAACACCAAGACCCCAGATGTGCCTTCACACAGCCAGGGAAATTGGCAGACATCAGCACAGACAATGACTAAGACCACCCCGTGCTATAGTGCAGCCCTAGGGGAATAGGAGACTTCCAGCAGCCAGAGTACCCTTCCTGTACACTTCACACTGGGAGCTTCAGCGTAATCCTAGGGAAACTCAGAAAGACATCACCTGGCCTTGACCTTGGCCCATACCAGCCAGCTCCAGCTCAGCACCAGGTGACTGGCAGCATTATATAGCCTCTAGCTGACAAACCAGAAGCCACAGCACACAAAGCCAATAACCAGGCCCCCAGTTCCCAGCACAAGAAGCTTGGGACAGAGCCCCCTGTGCCCCAGAAGCAGAGATCCATTTAAAAAGCCAGGGAAAGGCAACCCCCATGAAGAAAGAAGCTGGAAAAGTAAAAATGACCATTGAATCATATTATGGAGACAGAGAAGATCAAAATATGAATTCAGAAGAGGACAGCACTGACACTATACCCACATCAAAAGGGAATATGAACTGGTCTCAAGCCTAAAAAGCATTCCTGGATGAGCTCAAGGAGAATTTTAAAAACAAAATTAGAGAGGTAAAAGAAAAAATGGAAAAAAAAATCACTGATGAGAACAAATCTTTAAAAAGGAAAATTGGCAAAATGGTTAAGGAGGTTCAGAACCTAATTGGAGAAAATGATGTCTTGAAAAGTAAAATCAGCCAAATGGAAAAAGAGGTACAGAAGCTAAAGGAAGAAAACAGTTTGTTAAAAATTAGAACTGGGCAAGTAGAAGCTAATGACTCTATGAGGCATCAAGAATCAGTCAAACAAAATCTAAAGAATGAAAAAAATAGAAGAAAATATAAAATATCTCATCAGAAAAAACAACTGACCTGGAAAACAGATCCAGGAATGATAATCTAAGAATTATTGGTCTACCGGAAACCCACGATGAAAAAAAGACCCTGGACAGTATCTTTCAAGAAATCATCAAGGAAAACTGTACCAAGGTCCTAGAACCAAAGAGTAAAATAGTCACTGAAAGAATCTACCAATCACCCCCTGAAAGAGATCCAAATTGAAAAATCCAAGGAATATTGTAGCCAAATTCCAGAATTATTAGGTCAAGGAGAAAATACTGCAAGCAGCCAGAAAGAAACAATTCGAATATTGCAGAACTACAATCAGGATCACACAGGAACTTGCAGCTTGTATATTAAAAGATTGGAGGGATTGGAATATGATATTCTGCAAGGCAAAGGAGCTTGGACTACAACTAAGGATCAGCTACTCAGCAAAATTGAGCATAATTTTTCAGGCAAGGAGATGGATATTCAATGAAATAAGGGAATTCCAGATCTTCCTGAGGAAAAGGCCAGAGTTCAATAGAAAATTTGATCTTCAAATACAAAACTCAAGAGAGACATAAAAAGGTAAACAGGGAGTAAAAAAAAAAACTTTGTTATTCAATAAGTACAAATTGTTTACATCCTCATATAGGATTATATTGTTTTATATACGTCACATATATGTTAATCTTGAGAATGGTATAGTTATTAATGACAATCAAAAGGGATTACATAGACAGAGGCTGTGAGTATAAATTAAGTGATGTGATGACAAAAAACACAATTAAGAGGTGCAAAGGGATTGTTCTGGGAAAAGAAGTAAGGAGGAGGTAGAAAAGAGTAAATTACATCACATGAAGAGGCACAAAAACATATTATAGTAGAGGAAAAGAAGGGAGGGAGAAGAGCAATGTTTGAGCTTTACTCTCATTGGATTTAGTTCAAGGAGAGAATAACATACTCTGATAAGCATAAAAATCAGACTTGTCCTACAAGCAATAGTGGGGGAAAGGGGAAAGAAGAGGTGGGTTACAAAGGAAGGAAGAAGTAGTAAAAGGGAAAGGGTAAGATGGGGTGGGGCTGAAAGGGAGGAAATGTGGAGGGAGGCGGTGGTGAAAAGCAAAACTCTTTTGAGGAGGGGAAGAGAAAAGGGAGAAATAAAAACATAAATGGGGGGTAAATAGGATGGAAAAAAGACACAGATAGTAATCATAACTGTGAATGTGAATGAGATGAACTCTCCCATAAAATGGAGGCAGATAGCAGAATGGATTAAAAAACATAATCCTACAATATGTTGTTTACAAGAAACACATGTGAAACAGGAGGGATACATACATGTTAAAGGTAAAAGGCTGGAGTAGAATATATTATGCTTCAGCTGAAGTAAAAAAAAAAAAAAGCAGGGGTAGCAATCCTAATCTGAGACAAAGCAAAAGCAAAGATAGATCTAATTAAAAGCCATAAGGAAGGACACTACATCCTGCTAAAAGGCACCATAGACAATGAAGTAATATCATTATTCAACATACACGCACCAAGTGGTATAGCATCCAAATTCTTAAAGGAGAAGTTGAGGGAGTTACAGGAAGAAAGAGACAGCAAAACTATACTAGTGGGGGACCTCAACCTCCCCCTCTCTGAACTTGATATATCTAACCTCAATATAAACAAGAAAGAAGTTAAGGAGGGGAATAGAATTGGAGGAAAGGTAGATATCATAGACCTGTGGAGAAAACTGAATGAGATTAGAAAGGAACATACCTTTTTCTCAGTGGTACACAGCACATACACAAAAATCAACCATGTCTTAGGGCATAAAAACCTCACAATCCAGTGCAGAAAGGCAGAAATAGTCAATGCATCCTTTTCAGATCATGATGTAATAAAAATTATTTGTAATAAAGGGCCAGGGAAAGATAGACTAAAAACTAATTGGAAATTAAATAATCTAATCCTAAAGAATGAGTAGGTAAAACAATAAATCATAGAAACAATCAGTAACTTCACTCAAGAGAATGACAATAATGAGACAACACACTAAAACTTATGGGATACAGCAAAAGCAGTTCTTAGGGGAAGTTTTATATCTGTGAATGCTTACATGAATAAAATAAAGAAAGAGATCAATGAATCGGGCATGCAAGTGAAAAAGCTAGGAAAAGAAAAAATTGAAAATCCCCAATTAAATAACAAATTAGAAATACTGAAAACCAAAGGATTAATAAAATTGAAATCCAGAAAACTATTGAACCAATAAATAAAACTAAGAGCTGGTTTTGGGAAAAAACCAATAAAATTGATAAACCTTTGGTCAATTTGATTTTAAAAAAGAAAGAAGAAAACCAAATTACCAGCATCAAAAATGAAAAGGGTGAATTTACCTCCAATGAAGAAGAAATTAAAACAATAATTAGGAATTACTTTGCCCAATTATATTCCCATGAATTTGATAATCTTGGAGAAATGGATGAATATTTACAAAAATATAAACTGCCCAGATTAACAGAAGAGGAAGTAAAATACTTAAATAACCCTATCTCGGAAAAAGAAATTGAGCAAGCCATCAATGAACTCCCTAGAAAGGGCCAGAAGGATTTACAAGTGAATTCTATCAAACATTTAAAGAACAATTAATTCCCATACTTTATAGACTACTTAGGAAAATAGGCAAAGAAGGAGTCCTACCAAATTCTTTTTATGACACAAATATGGCACTAATTCCTAAACCAGGAAGGGCCAAAACAGAGAAAGAAAATTATAGACCAATTTCCCTAATGAATATAGATGCACAAATTTTAAACAAAATATTAGCAAAAAGATTATAGCAACTTATTACGAGAATAATTCACTATGACCAGGTAGGATTTATTCCAGAAATGCAAGGCTGGTTCAGTATTAGGAACACTATCAGTATAATTGATCATATCAACAACAAAATTAGCAGAAACCATATGATTATCTCAATAGATGCATAAAAAGCTTTTGATAAAATATAATACCCATTAATACTAAGAATACAAGAAAGCATAGAAATAAGCAGAGTCTTCCTTAAAATGATAAGAAGCACCTACCTAAAACCACAAGCAAGCATTATATGCAATGGGGATAAGCTAGATGCATTTCCAATAAGATCAAGGGTGAAACAAGGATGTCCATTATCACTCGTATTATTCAATTTAGTACTAGAAATGTTAGCTTTAGCAATAAAAGAAGATAAAGAAATTAATAGAATTAAAATAGGCAAAGAAGAAACTAAGTTATCACTCTTTTCAGATGATTTGATGATATACTTAGAGAATCCTAGAGAATCAAGTAAAAAACTACTTGAAATAATAAATAACTTTAGCAAAATTACAGGATGTAAAATAAACCCACATAAATCTATGGCATTCCTATAGAATACTAACAAAGCTCAACAGCAAGATATAGAAAGAGAAATTCTATTCAAAGTTACTGTAGACACTATAAAATATTTGGGAATCTACCTGCCAAGACAAACCCAGGAACTATATGAACATAATCACAAAACACTTCTCACACAAATAAAGTCAGATCTAAGTAAATGGAAAAAAATCAGTTGCTCATGGTTAGGCCAAGCTAATATAATAAAAATGATAATTTTACCTAAATTAATTTACTTATTTAGTGCCATACCAATCAAATTACCAAATCATTATTTCATAGAGCTAGATAAAATAATAACAAAATTCACCTGGAAGAACAAAAGATCCAGAATATCAAGGGAATTAATAAAAAGAAATGCTAGGGAAGGAAGCCTAGCCATACCAGATATTAAACTATATTATAAAGCAGCAATCATCAAAACTACTTAGTCCAGGCTAAGAAAATAGAGTGGTGGATCAGTGGAATAGGTTAGGTATACAAGATGCAGTAATGAATACAGTCATCTACTCTTTGATAAACCCAAAGAGTCCAGCTTCTGGGATAAGAACTCACTATTTCACAAAAACTGCTGGGAAAATGAAAAATAGTATGGCAGAAATTGGGCATAGACCAACATCTTACTCCACATACCAAAATAAAAGTCAAAATGGGTTCATAATTTAGGAACAAAGGCTGATACTATAAGCAATTTGAGAGAGAAGGGAATAGTTTACCTGTCAGACTTATGGAGAAGGAAAGTATGACTAAACAAGAGATAGAGAGTATCACAAAATGCAAAATGGATAATTTTGATTACATTAAATTGAAAAGTTTTTGTACAAATAAAGCCAATGCAACCAAGATTAGCAGGGAAGCAGAAAATTAGAAAAGAATTTTTACAACTAGTGTCTCTGACAAAGGCCTCATCTCTAAAATATACAGGGAACTGAGTCAAATTTATAAAAATTCAAGTAATTCTCCGATTGATAAATGGTCAAAGGATATGAAAAGGCAGTTTTCAGAGAAAGGAATTAAAGATATCTATAGTCATATGAAAAAATGCTCTAAATCTCTATTGATTAGACAAATGTAAATCAAAACAACTCTTAGGTACCACATCTCTCCTGTCAGTTTGGCTAACATGTCAAAACAAAAAAATGATAAATGCTGGAGATGTGGAAAAATTGGAACACTACTACATTGTTGGTGGAGTTGTGAACTGATCCAACCATTCTAGAGAGTAATTTGGAACTATGCCCAAAGGGCTATAAAAATGTGCATACTCTTTGACCCAGCAATAATACTTCAAGGGTCATATCCCAAAGAGATCATACAAGGGGTAAAAGGACCCACATGTGCAAAAATATTTATAGCAGCTCTTTTTGTGGTAGCAAAGAATTGGAAATCAAGGGGATGCCCATCAATTGGGGAATAGTTAAACAAATTGTGGTATATGAATGTAATGGAATACTATAGTGGTATAAGAAATGAAGAACAAATGGACTTCATAAGAACATGGAGAAACTTCTATGATTTGATGATGAGTAAAGGGAGCAGAACTAGGACACTGCACACAATCACAGACATGTTACTTCTGTGATGACTAACTTTGATAGACTTGGCTCTTCTCAACAATGCAAGGTTCAAAGACAGCTCCAAAAGCCTCATGATGGAAAAGACTATACACATCCAGAGAAAGAATTATGGAGTCTGAATGCAGATTGAAGCAAACTATTTGCTCTCTCTTTTTTTATTTGATTTGATTTTTGGTTTTGTTTCATCTTTCTCATGGTTCACTTCATTGGTTATAATTCTTCTTTACAGCTTGATTATCGGGAAAATAAGTTTAATGTGAAGGTACATGTAGAACCTATATCAGATCACATGCCGAATTGGGGGGGAGTAGGGGAAGGGGGAAGAAAATTTGGAACTGAAAAACTTGCGGAACTGAATGTTGTAAACTAAAAAATAACAATTAATTAACTTTAAAGAAATAAAATCAAACTATTAAAGGTAAATAACATTCAGACTTAGAGAATGACATAGGGGAAAACAATATAATCTCTTAAAAGTTGAAAGATCAAAAACCCTTCTTAAGGCATTTTCAACTTTTTGTCATATTGCCTTTTCAAACAAGAAGTCTGACATAGACTTTTCATAGACTGTCTTAAATTTACAGACTGATGTTTTCCTTCTTACTTCAAGACCCCAAGGATCCATGATTTTTATTATTATTTTTATTTTATATTTTATTATGGGTATTCAATCAACAAATCACAACCAACAGATCACAACTCTTCACACTTTAGTAGACAGTCTGAGTTTCTGTGGACTGCAATTTCAGTCTGATTTTGTTAAGATTAATAATATTATATAGAAAAAAAATTCATTCTCAAACAACTACCTAACATACTTTTCAAATTAAGCATTGATACAACCAAAAAGTTTCTTCATTTCTATTTAGAAAATCAGTTAGGACCATTAACCTAGTACTAGATTTGTGAGTTGACTAAAGCATATGCTATTAAATCCAGAGATTTATTAGCTGTGTGATACTAGATAAGTGACTCAGTTTCCCTGTTCTTATCTCAGAATTGTTGCTAAAATACAAAAAGCAGTATTTCCAGTCCAGGACTAAGTGGGAGTAGGCATATAGAACTCCTTTAAGGAACTAAATGTTTCAGCACTAAATGCTTCAGGACTAAACTTATAAAAGCAAACATTTTGCAAACGTTGCAATATCCTTCCTTTTCCTTCCCATTCCCATCCCCTAAATAAATAAAGAAATGAAGCAACAAAATAAACCTGGCAGAAATTTGAAATGACTCTAAACTTGAACTTTAAATCACTTGCAGAGCTATCTCTGCCCTCAGCTGCACTGTGACTCAGCATTTTACAATGCCAGAAACGAAGTGATATAAAGGCCTTTCTTTTTAATTGCAGGGCCTAAATTTGGAGCTAAAGAGCATGAGGTACCTCAAGACAAAAAGTAGATGGTTGAAAAAGTTTAGTGGTTAGTGCTCAAACGGCTTTGACTTGGTACATGGTAACCAACAGGCAACATGGGTCTAACTGAAGTAGAATTACAGTGTCTATAATTCAAAAGGAGGAGACAATGTTGGCCTCAATTTCCTAAGATTGTTGGCATATTATTCACAAATAACCAAGCAGGCTACAATGAAATAAAGGAGAAAACTATATTACCTGTAACCATTCTGAAGTTATGGACATGTTTTAGCGTTAGGAAACCAACAACTTAAGAGTTGAGAAAGTAACTTCCTCACACTCTTAATGCAAGAAAACTCAGTCAATACGGGGGGGGGGGGCGGGGAAGAGTCTTTAAAAAACTGAACAAAATTAAGTCCAATAGAAAAAAAATCCATCTCTATTCAATCTGAAAGGTAGTGAGAAAGAGACAGAAACTAATTTTGCCAGGAGGTTCTGAGAACAAGACATCAAGAAGCAGAAAAAGATTGGGTGGGCTGGTGGGGACGGGGAGGGAGACGAGAAAAGAAAGGAGACCAGAAAAGGATGAGGCTTAAGTGTGGGAGGGGAAAAAGAAGGTGCCCAGTGTGAAAAAGGATTGAGGAAAACCCCAACAGGATAAAGAAATAAAGGCTTCCATAAGGCAAGAGGTGAATATAATAGAATCATCAGGGGTGGGGAAAGGGGCAACAAATAAACAAAAGCAATCCATTAAAAAATTTAAATGAACAAGAAGTATTTTACAATTTGAGAGACAGCAAGGAAGTGCGATAGTAAAAGAGAGGGCATGGACTAGTGAGTAAAGGGTTGCCTCTGGAATCAGGAAGCCCTAGGTTCGAGTCCTGCCTTTCACACAAACTGCGACCATGGCAACTAACTCTTGGACTACAACTTGTGGGGGAGCTGACATTGCTAATCAGTGACGATCCCACATGGATAAAATCACAGGTCTGGAAGACAGTAAAAATGAGGGGCACCCCTAAGATGACCTTCCAGCCGTAATAAAACCACAAACTGGAAGGATTCCAGTAGGGTCAAACACTGCCCTTCCTTGAGCCTCAGTTTCCCTATCTGTAAATCGAGAGATCAGGTCTAGAGGGTTTCCAAAGTCTCCCGCCGCTCTCATGACGCGTGACCAACAGGATTTCCAAGTTTGAGGGAAGCTCTGAAGTCACTGTCAAGTTTTACCCAGTATTTTCCCTACACGACCAAAAAACCAGAAACCTCCGGGATATTTTCGGCTTCTACCCCACCGGAGCCAATGCCCCAACATAAGCCGGCTCAACCTCCCCGCCCCCCCGCAGCCAGCCCTCCAACTGCTCCGATGGGAGGGGCTTGGCTGCGCCGCTGCGTCTGGCATCGAAGGGGGCGGGGCTAGTTTCGACGTTTACGTGGGGTTGGAGTTCAGCCCCTCCTCTTCTTCCCTCCTCCTCTCGCTTCTTCTCCTCAGCCGCCGCCGCTGCCGCCTCTCGAGGGCCCGGGTTCGCCGCCGCTTTCTGCAGTCTCCCGCCCTCTTCCCCGCGATGGCGAACGTGGCCGATACGAAGCTCTACGACATCCTCGGGGTCCCTCCAGGCGCCAGCGAGAACGAGCTGAAGAAGGTAGCGGCATGCAAGGGCGGTGCGGCGCGGGGCCGGCCGGGTGGCCGGCGGGCGAGCGGGCGGCGCGGGGCCGGGACTCGAGCTCGGGCCCCGGCGCGGGGCAGGTTTAGAGCTGAGCAACCCCAGCGGGGAGAGCGGCCCGGCGGCGCGAGGTGTTGTACAACGTCCGGGACTTGAGGCCCCGCCGGGGCCTGCCGGGGAAAGCGGAGCAGGCCTGGCTGGGGCCCACATGCGGCGCCCGGGCCTCGGCCTCCAGGCGGCTCCCTTCCTCCTCCGGCTTCCTGCCGCCGCCGCACCGGTGCCCCCCCCCCACCCCCCCCCCCCCCGATCCTGCTCATCCCGCTGACCTTGGGAGCAGCGATGCCGGGCGGAAATGGAGGCCGGGGCTCCCCGGGGAGCCGTCCTGGGGCCTCCCACTCGCTTTTTCAGGCTGTACCTTCCCCTAAACGAGGAACACCCCCGAGGCCCAGGCACAGAAACCTCCACCCTTAGGCCGGCCCCGAAAGCCGCCCCACCTCCCTCGCATCCCGGTGCCGAGGTCACCACCCCTGGAAGAACAGGTTGAACCAACGCACATGGGTGCATCCTTAGCCCGGCCTTTACCCCTTTCTTACTAAGGCAGCCACAGATAAAAGGGGTGTGTGCGTTGGGACGAGGGAGAAGGCTAGTTGGGAAAGGATCTTTACACTGTGTTATCAGTGAGTGGCCGAAGCTTTTTCCCCCTCTTCCGGGCTCTCTCTACTGATGGTCCTAAGGGCTGAGGACTTAAGGTCTCGTGCTAGGAAAACGCTCCTGGCATCACCTGGCCCCGAGCTCCTGCTGACATTGGAGCAGCTGTGAATGATGTGAGAACTGTTTTCATGGGCGATGTTGCTGCTTCGTAACATGCTATGCCTCGTCGGCATGGGTGACTAAACAGGGGCGTAGCACATGGGCACGTTGGGGTGCATTGTTGTGAAGCCTGGTCATTCAAATTGTTGGTTCTAGTGGTATGAAACTAGCACTTGGTCTGAAATAAACACTTGAAGCCCTCAGTAAAGAGAAAAAAGAAAGAAAGAAATGGAAGACCTCATTACTTCCTTGTAGTACTGCAGTCTTTCATCCCAGAATTTCAGAGCACTCAAGATATTTAATTAATCCTCACTGCATCCTTCGGATGTAGAATCCAAATTTGTGTGCCGGCTGAAATGGAATAGCCCTAGGCAATGAGGCTGAGGACTGCTGGGAGTAAAATCTCTGAAAGTGGGCTTCCTGTCACCTTACCGGAAGTGGTTTGCTATTATATAATTAATTTCTCTGCGTGAAGGTTTTAGTAAAATATATGTTTAACCATATAGTTTGGCATGTATTTCCAACTCCACCAAGCTAAAGATCACAGTATGATATAATTACCCAGAGCATTCCTGTATGAAAACGAGTTGTAAACCTATTTAGTAGTTTCTGTTCCTGGTATGGGGAAGGGGAGGGACTCAAGGCAGTCGCTTTGGACATCTACTTGAGCTTATTTACAGTCCGTTCTGAATATTCATAAACTACTAGCACTTATGTAAATGATATAAAACACTCAGGAGTAAGTTAGATACTGAAACAATGTTCCATTATTATTTTATTCTCACTGTATTATTTGTATCTCATTTTTAAGCCCTTCACTCCAACAGTAATTGTAACTGGGGATGTTTTGGTTACATAAGCAAATAATATAGAAACTGAAATTATTAAATAACTGTTCTAGTGGAAAAGAGATGTATATATTTAGGATATAAGCTTAGTGGATTTTTTTTTACTTAAAATTCTTCCTCAAAAAAGTACAAGTTAAAATAGTCTTAACTATTTTTGTGAGTAACTTTTCCTTGTCCTTTCTCAAAGGCTTATAGAAAGTTGGCCAAGGAATACCATCCCGATAAGAATCCAAACGCAGGGGACAAAGTAAGTTTTAGATATTTGGGATTTTGTCTTTTATCTTCCAAGATGTTTAGCTTTTAAACTTAGATTGGTTGTGCTCCTTTTGAAAAGAAAATCTAAAAAATTGTAGCTTCTATTTCTTTAGACTGTAAGACTGTTTGGAGGCTATTGTGTATATAAATGACTCTTGGATTTCCCTTCCTCATCTTTATAAAGTAAATGTCCCTATCTTCAGGGTATTTATAGTCTACAGACTATAGAGGCACACAAAAAATAGCTAATACATGATAATGCATAAGTACATAAGATTTTCAAGGAAGGGTCATATTAGGTCTGAGTTGGGGTGAAAGAAATTACTGAAGGGAAAGAATTGTGAAGTTTTCCTTAGGAGTTGATAATTTGCTGTGGGCATTAAAGGGTTGGTCAGTAATTCTTTGGGTGGAGAAACAGCACAAGCAAAAGTACAGAAAGAGACATCATAGTGTAATGGAAAAACTTAGATGTATTACCTTGAATGAGTCACTTGTTTTCTGGGCCTTAGTTTCCTCATGTAAAATAACAGGCTTGGATTAGATGACTTAGAAGATTATTTCCAGTTCTGCATGCTATAAATTTCGATTAATGTTAGCCAAAGCAGAATATAATCGAGAGAGTCATTTTGCTGCAGTGGGAAAAATAACAAAGCAAAATGAAAATATTTTTAGCATCAATAGTTGTTACCATGAATAATGGAGAGTTGGTTGTTTTTTTCTTCTAAAAGACTGAGAAGACAGATAATAATAGAGAGCTTTGGAAAAAGTTAGAGGCGCTACCTTCTAGTCCTGTTTCTGTGTCCAAGTAGAAGAACTCTAACGTCCCTTCCAGCACTAAAATTCATTTTGTTCTTATTTTCTTTTGCAGTTCAAAGAAATAAGTTTTGCATATGAAGTTTTATCAAACCCTGAGAAACGGGAGTTATATGATCGATATGGAGAACAAGGCCTTCGAGAAGGTAGTGGTGGAGGCAGTGGCATGGATGATATTTTTTCTCACATTTTTGGTGGAGGATTGTTCAGTTTTATGGGTAATCAAAATAGAAGTCGAAATGGTAGAAGAAGAGGCGAGGACATGATGCATCCACTCAAGTGAGTATTTTTTTTAATAACCCAGTTATTATAAGCTAATATACTCATTGAATAAAAGTGATTTCTATAGAACTTTTATTGTGTTATCAGAAAAAGTATTTTTGTGTGTGGACCCTTCCAAGAAACTGATTTTATTATACAAGGTACCTGGCTGTACTTTAGTTCAGATTTTGATCTGTATTTAGTCTCTTTCACTTTGTTGGAAGGTGCTTTTGTGGAGTGCTTCTGAGGCTGCTTGTTTATATGACCTGAATCTTCAAGGCTGTTTTGTTTTGAAGTAAATAAGTGTTGGTTAGGAACCATCAAGTTGATTGACTTTCATATGAGGGTTGGTTTTTGTTTACAAGTAAAATCACAGATTATTTGATCCTTAGCATAAGCCCCTAAATTGGTTTCTGGTGGAGTATGTTGGCTTTTAGCCTACACTAACCTGCCAGCATATGATTAGCTTCTGACCTTGATCTTACACTTGGAACCTAGAAGTCTTCTAAGATTTTAAAATGGAAGTTTCATATTATGTAACATAGAAGGTTTTATTACCTGTTAAATGTTATATGGACTAAACTAACTTTGGAGAAATTCTAAGTTTCAGAAAATTAGGTATTCTGTCAGTGTTTCCAGTACCTAGCTAACAACTTGGATTTAAAGGATGTGTTTTCCCTTTTTTAATTTTTTGGGAAACCATATGAAAATTTTCTGTTCCAGTGGGGTATGAATTTAGTCCATCATGTTTTTGTTTAACCTTCATCTTTATCTCAGTCAAGATACTTTTCCCCCCAAATGATTAAAAATACTATATCTCTTGATTTTAAGCTTCTCTTATGTTTTCTTAGATCAAACCTTTGTATCTATACAGCTTCCAAGTGTGAGACTAGGATTTCTTTGTACTATCTTGGAGATAACTTCAGTCAGTTGTGATATTAAGGTAATTTGGAGTATTGTGGAGTTTTGGTTTTTGTTTTTTTCCCAAATGACTGAAAATACTGTACCTTTTGGATTTATGATTCCTTTACATTTTCTTAAAACAAGCTTTGTATCTGCATGGTTCCAAGTTTGTGACTAGGATTTCTTTATAGTGTCTTAAATGTTTAGTTTCCTCTATTTGTAATATTAGGGTCATTTGGAGACGGAAGAACATGGTTACAATACATTTCTTCACCATATATTTTAAATTTACCTTTAAACCATTAGATATTTTCAAATACAAAATATTGTCTGAGCTATAGTGGTGTCATTACCAGAAACATTTCTTCACCATATATTTTAAATTTACCTTTAAACCATTAGATATTTTCAAATACAAAATATTGTCTCAGCTATAGTGGTGTCATTACCAGAAATGTAGTCACTCACTGTTTTTACCTATAGGCCCTTTACATGCCAGTAGAATATATTGATAATTTTGACCTAAATAGTAAATCACTTAGGACCAACTTGACTCCTCCACTCAAGTCCTTTTTTTTTTTCAGTGGGGTTTGTGGTGGTAATCTATTCTGGTAGAGTACAACTCTAGCAGGTTCTGTCAAGCTAGAAAGTTTTCTAGTATGGGTTCAGACAGATCCTCCATTGTGAGAACCAGCCTATCTCATCACTAAATTGACTTGCAGAGTGATTAATTTTTCAGCCTTAAAAACTGACAGTCCACCAAAAGATTGTAAAGCATAACAGGACATAGTTGGTAAGAATGCATCTCAAGTATTACACGTTTGCTTTTACTAAATGCTGGCCCATTTATAATTATTTTTAAAATATTTCATTGTATATAGACTAGCTTAAAATTGGCTGGAATAGAGTGGGAACTTTAGGGTTTCTTTTGTTGAAGTTATATCTACTATAGCCTTCAAAGGCTTCTTCCATTACTTGGGTGAAAAAAATTTATTAAGCCTTTACTTTATGCCAAGTACTATGCTGATTGCTGAGAATTAAACTAAAGTTGAAGACTACCTCTGCCCTCAAGGAATTTACAATCTAATGAAAAGTGGTGGCCAAGGAATGGGGTTTTGGTTTGAGAAGCCACAGGGATGTGAAGAGTCGATTGATTCCATTGTTCTTTCCAGAAGCAATGAAAGTATTGATTTGATTACTATTCCCAGAGCAGCAAGGAGAGGACAATAGTTGTAAATGCATGTAGGAAGAAAGGTGATGAAGGTGAAAGGCTAGAGACATGGTCTGGAGCCACATAGATTACAGTGAATTGTTTGAGTTTGCCCTCATTGACTCACCAATCAGAATGGCTCAAACACAGGATGTGTGTCCTAAAGTTGAGTCAGTCCATTTTGGCTCCAGTGATAGTGCAGCATTTGCAGTGTGCTCTGATTGCAATTTGAGAAGGTATGCCTTTTTCCTCTACTGTGGTTTTGTTGAAAAGGGTTGGAAAACAGGAAATGGAGTAAATTGGCATCTTTTTGTTTTAATCTGGAGGGTAACTTTCATTGTATCTATCTGTACTACAGACTAAGGCCACTAAGCCTCCTATATCTGAATGTCTTTCAAGGGCCCCCTTCCCTCTCCACCTTTCCCCAAGCTGTAGTGGAATTTGGTTCCTGTCAACAATCTTATCAGTGCATTTAGAAGAACAGAAACCAGAGAGCTTGGCTTTATACTCTCATATGTGGGAAGTCCTGCTTATCATATTCCATGGGTAACAAAAAAAAATCTGGCTTCATATTCTGGCCACAAAAATAAAACATCAATTGAATTGATTTTCAAAGGATTACTTAGTAATTCTCTATTGTAAAAAGTTTTAGTGGAATTGGATATGAAAAGACATCTTAGTTCTTTATGCTGATTAAGCAATGCTGGAAGTTGATCTTAATTTATTTTTATATTTTCAGGGTGTCTTTAGAAGATCTTTATAATGGCAAGACTACCAAACTGCAACTTAGCAAAAATGTTCTTTGTAGTGCATGCAGTGGGTAAGTGTATTTTGTCTTACTAGGAAGATTTCCTTCAGTTATTTTAATAACACATCAAAGTTCTATACCATGGGCGTTTTTTTTAAAGTCTCTGTAAGAAATTTGCTTCATCTTTAGCCAAGGTGGCAAGACAGGAGCTGTTCAGAAATGTAGTGCGTGTCGGGGTCGAGGTGTACGAATAATGATAAGACAGCTGGCTCCTGGGATGGTACAGCAGATGCAGTCTGTGTGCTCCGATTGTAATGGAGAAGGTATGCCAACATTTCTTTTCCTTTGCTTTTGTTGAAAAGGGTTAGAAACAAAGCAAATGGACTGAGTTGCTCTCGTTTTGTTTTTCAGCGTTCTTATTCACCTATTGCCTATAAACCTAACAGCTTTAGTACTTACAAGAAGAATAGATAGTACTGTAATCCATTCTTCATCAGCAAAATAAATGACACTATTACCATGTGTTCTAAACTGGTTTGAGATGTTTCATCTCCAATAAGATAGATGATAAACAGTTCTATTTCCTTCTTGAAGTACAAACCCTAGAATAATTTCACTCTTCCGTTTCATTTTAAAGGTTATTTGAATGGAGTGGGTGACAGCAAATTGATTCAGTTAACATTTTGATAAGTAGAGGATTTAAAATTAGTTTTTACTTCCAGGAAGGATAGATATTAGCAGAGGGAGACAGAGTAACACTTTCTAATTATGATTAAAATGCTTAGGGTTACAAGGTGGAATGTGCTTACCCACCTCGTGAAGGAAGAGAGGTGATAGACTCAGTCTTAACTGAGACATTAATTTTTTAGATGTGACCTAGTAGAATTCATTTTGCTTCCTTATTCACATTTGTAACAAGGGTTGCTTTTTTTCCCTTTTTTTCAAAGTTGGGGGGAAGGGGGAGGAGATCAAAAAATTATTTAAAAATACTTAGGGTTACTGATTTGTCCATGATAAAAAAAAATCACATAAAGGTAGGTCACTACTTTTTTTTTTTAATATGATGGGGTCCTTAAGCCATAGAGAACTGAAGGTTTTCTATTTCATATATATCATAGTATTAACCATCAGAATGAGTAACTCAGTCCTCAGTGGTAGGCAGTAAGAATGTTTCTTTCTCTTTGATAGCCATAATGGCACCCTTTTAACAGAATGTATATGTTAAAATGAAATTCCAGGCAAAGGTTGGTTTTTTTAAACCAACAAAAATATGAATAACTTATTTATACATACATGCTTTAAAAATACTATACTATTTCTCCTTCATAAGCTCAGCAGTTTTTCCCTTTCAATCTTTGTAGGAGAAGTAATTAATGAGAAAGATCGTTGTAAAAAATGTGAAGGAAAGAAGGTGATAAAAGAAGTGAAGATTCTTGAAGTCCATGTAGATAAAGGCATGAAACATGGACAGAGAATTACATTTACTGGAGAAGCAGACCAGGCCCCAGGAGTGGAACCAGGAGACATTGTTCTTTTGCTACAAGAGAAGGAGCATGAGGTAATTTCTTTAATTGATATAACTAGATTTGTGGCATTGAGCATTTCAGTTTTCTCTCTAACAAATTGTGTTGGCTATGGCAGCCAGATTACTTTGGTTGAGCCTAAGGGGAAATTGGCAAATGGTTCCTGTTTCGGAAAGTGTGGAGGATGGTTTCAGTTTGAGGTGATAGGATATTCTCAGCACCTCAGTTTAGCTATCATCATTAATGGCTGCCATTAGTGCTGAATAAGTAGGTGTTTAATAAATTTATGTTGAATTGTGGATGCAATATAAACTAAATGTATATTTTATGTTCATTTAGCATTTATTTTAAAATATTAAGTTAGTCATTCAAAAATGAAACCCTGTTGTCACATCTTACATCCATATCTAGTTTGAGTGAGTCTTATTTGCATTGTTAGTCTAAGACAAACATAATGGTAAATAGGAGGAAAGTTACCTTTTAAAGTTAATACTGGCAGATTGTTCACCCTAGAATTTTTGCTTGGTGAAGAGATTAACCAGATCTCTAAAGTAGAAAACAACAGAGAAGGTTAGGATAAAGATTACCCTGAATTTTGACTTACCAGAATGATAAATTGCAGTGCTAAAACATACCTGTTTTATTTTCCTTGTTACCTCCTATTCAAAACCAATGAAAGGAAATTGAATAGTTGGTCAAAATTGGAGCGTTTATTACTCTCCGAGGAAACCAAAACGCTCTGAATCAGAACATGCAATAGCAATGTTTTTCATCATAAACTTAACTAGCAACAACAACAAAAAAATCAGACAAATCAGAGGTGGCATCTCACCCTAAATCCTTATCCTTTAACATGGCAAATGGGAGTGAAGGAGAAGGCAAAGAAAATACTTCTGTTATTTGGCCACTTTGGGAATTACAAGTTTTACCATCTTTGACCCTGGTTTGGATTTCACTCATTATATATCATTTCATCTAATTCTTTATGTGCTTTATAGTTAGTATTATTCATAGCACTGTAATAATTCCAGCATGATTTAGTTATTCTCTAATAGTTGGACCTATGGGTTGACCTAATTACAGAAAAAATACAAATATTTTTGTACAAATAGGGCCTTTTCGTGATTCTTTATAGAATCATGAGGTTGAAAGTATGCACAATTTTGAAATTATTTCATATTGCTGTTCTGGGTTTTTACATTAGTCTCACCAACAAATTAGCATGCCTTTCTCCCCATCATCTCATTAAAATCTTATCCTTTTTTGTCCAGTTTTGCCATTCTAGTAAATATAAGATATCTTGAGGTTTTGATTTGCATTTCTCAGATTATTAGGCAACTGGAGCATCTTTTCATATGATTAAGTTTATATTGTCTCCTTTGTAAATTATCTTTTTATGTCTTTTGACCACTGCTGCATTGGGAATTTTATGTTAAGCTTTGTAAATGTATCTGATGTGGATGCAGTTTTTTCATGTTTGACTTATAACAGTCAGCCAGCATTTATTATGTTCCAGGAAATGCTGAGAATACAAAGAAAGGCAAAAATAATCCCTGTATTCAAGAGTCCTCCCATCCAAAGAGGGGAAGACAAGACAACATGTAGATAATTACATACATACAAAATATATACAGACTAAATGTAAGTTAATCTCAGAGGGGTAGGCAGTATCAGTTGAGGGGACGGAGAAAGGCTTCCTGAAGACAGTGAGATTTTAGTTGAGTCTTGAAGGATAGGGAAACTGAGGCAGGAGTGAAGAGTATGTATAGTGGGCATGGGACAGCCAGACAGTGGCAGAGAGGGCACAGCAAGTAGGCCAGTACAAATGCATGGAAAGAATTAAAAGTGTAAGAAAACTGGAAAGGTAAGCTGGTAGGAAGGAATCTGGTTATGAAGAACTTTAGATGGCAAACACAGAACTTTATATTTGATTCTAAAAGTAATAAGGAGCCACTGGACTTTTGAGTACAGGGGAGTGGCATGATTAGGCCTACCTATGCTTTAAGAAAACCATCTTAGCAGCTGAGTGGAAGGTGGATTGGGCTGATACTGGACTTAAGGCATGGAGAGCTTTTGAAAGGCTATTGTGATAATTCAGATGAGAAGTGATAAGGACCTCATCTAAAGTGATAGTTGTGTAAGTGGACTGGAGGGGACATACAAGAAACATTGTGGGGAAAAAGCAGCTGTAATGGAAGGAAAGAGGGGGTAGATGAAAGGGAATGAGTGAGTCCTGCTCTCATCGTATTTGGCTTAAGGAAGGAATAACATACACACTCACTTGGGTGTCTTGCCCTACAGGAGAGTAGGGGGGAAGAGGATAAGGGAGTGGGGATGATAGAAGGGAGGGCAGATTGGGGGAGGTAGTCAAAAGCAGACACTTTTCAAAAGACACAGGGTCAAAGGAGAAAATTGAATAAAGGGGGATGGGATAGGATAGAGGGGAAAATAGTCCTTCACAATGTGGCTATTTTGGAAGTGTTTTGCATATCTTCTCAAGAAGGGGTGGGTAGGGAGGGAAGAAGGGAGAGACTATGGAACTCAGTTCTAAAAACAAATTTAAAAAAAAAAAAAATGTTTTTACATGCAACTGGGAAATAAGGTGTACAGACAATGGGGTATAGAAATCTATCTTGCCTTACAAGAAATTAAGTGGAAAAGGGATGGGGTGGGGTGAGAGAAAGGAGGGCAGACTGTAACTCAATCTTGCGGAAATGAATGTTGGAAACTATATATAGATAGATAATTTTCGTTGTGAAGGTAGAAAGAATACTATCTGGCAGTGGATTAGGTATGAGGGATGAGTAAGAGTCCAGAGTGACACCAAGGTTTCAATCCTGGGTGTAGGGAGAATGGTAGTGCCCTCAAAAGTAATAGGTAAGTTCAGAAAAGGAGGATTTGGGTATAAAGATCATGAGTTCTATTTTGGACATTTTGAATTTGAGATATCAGAGGACACCCAGTTTGAGATGTCCAAAAAGCAGTTAGTGGTGGTAGATTGTAGCTCAAAGAGGAGAGGTAGACCTGAGAATCATCTGCATAGAGGTAATAACAGCCCAAGGGAACTGATGAGAACACCAAGTGAAATAGTATTATACAGAGAAAAGAGAAGAGGGCCTGCTTACCTAGGACAGAGCTTACACTATGTTGTGAGGCCAGAAGTAGTGAGGGCCTCCAGGGTTGGAATGTTGTGTTGTAGCAGAAACAAATTTGAATAGCTCTAGGGATTATTTACTGTTTTTTTAAAAATGTAGTTTTTGATTGTGTTTGTTTTTTATGCACATAAGAAGTATGGCTTTCCTATCATTTTCAAATAATTTCTGTCAAGAGGAAAATGTGACCACAAGCTGTTTATTAGTCTTTTGTCTTAGAAGACAAAAATGTCTTTAGTAACCATGGAAAAGCACATTGAATACATGTACTATCACTTACAGACAGACATCTCTTAGCACTCTTTTATAGCACCACCATGATTCCCTACCAAGTCTGCTATAAAAACAGCAGACAATACATTCTATGAGATTTTTAAAAATCAAGATCTGTTATTTTATTGCATCTGTTAAAACAGTATAAATAGTCAAGAGCTGGTCGTGTTAGGTATTTAGCTTTCCTCTGGGTTCATGTAGCAGGCCATGCTTTGACCAAGAGAGATTCCCTCACTTCTTTTTAGTTTTTCAGAAATGCCTTATGCTTACTTCTCTGGTTTATCCTACCAATAGGATAAAGTGAAATAAACAACCTTCTTTTTCAGAAGACACATATATTAATAAAATCCAGGTTTAAGGTACTTTCCATATTTTATATACTTTCACATAAAGTTCAACAGCTAAAACTTAAGCAAGTAAAAGCAAAAACAAAGTTTCTCATACCACAACTCCTATATTGTGTGTTGCACAGATATGAAATTTGTTGATGCTTCTTGTAGTGCCCAACATTATTCCTCCTACACACACCAGAAGCTCAAAGTGGTTTGTACATTAGCATTGATCAACCCAAACTACATTAAAATAGCTAAACTTTGTACTTCAAACCAACAGCTCCTCTGAAGTAAGGAAGATTGCACATTCATTGGATTAGCATTGTAATTGCTCCTTATTTCTCCTTCCTTGAGGTTGCATCACTCATACAAACAAGCCTCTCTTTTGATTTGGGGGAGGGAGCAGTGTATACTCTATTTGGAATTGAGTCCAACTGTCTTATTTTATAAAGAAGAAATCAGAGGCCCGTTGTAGGAAAGAGGATTGCCCAAGGTTATACATTATACAAGCAATAGCAAAACTAGATCTCTAGATTTATCTCTGTCCATTCACTACCTTATTCTCTAATTCAAATCTTTTTCCTAAAGCATTAGCATTCAAGATAATTTTTTTTCTTGGCCAGTTTATTTTATTCTACGCCTAGAAGCTAAAAATACAGCAATATTGTTTTCTAATATTTTTTCATATTTCACCTATGTCACGAGAGGCAGTGTAAAATAGTGTGTAAAGAGCTGGCAGGAAGACCTGAATTCAAGATCTACCAAGTTTAAGATGACAGTACTATCTTTATGTCCCTTAATCAAGTTGTTCAACTCTTAGTACTCCTTATAATTCTTCAGACTAAGTAAACCTTGAAGTAGAGGAGCTGATCAACATTGGTATTTGTTGTATATAGTTCCCTATACTAGACTGTTTATAACTTTCTTATTTTTTTCAAATGAATTCAGAGTTTCAGTGTTGTGAATTGGATTTTGGTAGCCTGCTTGTAAATTGGAGTCTGTCTATATTTCTATTTAAAATGAGGGCCTCTCTAATCCATCTCTTAACTCAAAGGACTGACTGTAATGGTAGAAATTTCAGGCAATAGGAAAATAATCAAGATCATTTTGGTATGTTTGAGAGATAGCATCATTTGGTGGTGTAAGCACTGAACTTGAAAATGAGGAGAGATTTGGGTTTGAATACCATCTCTGACACTTAACCAGCTCTGTGACTATGGACAAGTTATTTTGGCCTTCTGAATCTCGGTTTCTTTCCTCTTCTGTAAAATAGACCTAATATCTGTAGTACTTGGAGGGGACTATATAAGAATGTATTCAAAATGCTTTGCAAACATTAAATTACAAAGGAAATATTTACTGTTGCTGTTTATGTTGTTGATTAATATGCACCTATCCACTTAGAGCTAACGATAGTTTATAGTTCAGGAACTCTTGTTCATTATTCACAAAAGTTGTAAAATCAAATTTGTGCAAGAATTTGGAACAAATCAGGTGCTATATTGTATAAAAATAATGGCTAACATATATAGCATTTTAAGGTTTGCAGAGCGCTTTATATGATAGATCATTTGATCCTTCAGCTCTTTTTTGAGGTAAGTGCTATTAGTCTCATTTTACAGGTGAGGAAAACAGACTGAAAGACTTTAAGTGACTTGCCCAGGGTCACACAGCTAGTAAGTGTCTGAGGTTTTCCTGATTTAAAGTGTTCAATGCACTGTGCCCCCAGGCTGCTTGTATACCTTGAAATTTTCAATCAGCATGTTAATATATTGGTGTTTTGGATAAAATTAAAATCCTGCATTCCTTTGACAATAGACTGGGCCCCTAATACTCCACTGTTGTTTTATTGCAATGGCCTTCTTGTTGCCCTTTCTGCGTTTTTTTCCCCTTCAGTCTGTCTTGTATCATGCCATCAGGCAAATCTTCCTGATATATGAATTTATCCTGTCACTTCTGCTCAGAAACCTTTGACTCCCTATTTCCCGCCACTTCAGGACCAAACTCTTCTGTCAAATTTTCATGACTCTCCATAAATCACACCTTCTCTACATTATCTCTCCCACTCTCTAGTCTCTCTTCTGTAGTATATGCAATATGTTCTTAATAAATGTCTCTAAGAACACATCTTAATTGCTCTCTTGCCTTGGTTTTTCCTCACATTATCTAAAATGTCTTCTTCCAGTCCCAATCCTATCCATTCTTTTAAGAGATACTTTTCCCTTATCTTTTCTAGCCTTTGCTGATTCCCTTCTTCACTTGCTTCATTACCTGGAATGTATACCACACAGTTTAGCTCTTATATAGTTATATGCTTATATTCTCTATTTGTTTCAGGTCCAGTTCTTATTTCCCAACCCCCACATGTGACTGCCAGTTCCTTTAAGGCAGGGCAGTGTATCATGCCCTGTCCTTACTAATCCCCACTGTGACTTGAACACAAAGCTGGACACATGGGTGTTGAACAATTAGTTATTATTATTAAGTCTCCAGGTCAAGGAACCTGAGAAAAACTGGCAATAGCTGTCCTGCTATTAAAAAAAGTAAATGATAACAAATAGAGCCCTTCACTACTTTGCTTCAGAATTGTAACTTCTGCCTTCAAGATGTGAATGAACCACTTCTTGTTAGAGCTTAATTAGGATGAATTGAGCAATGATGAGCTCAATCTGGATCCAAATATGTTTAACTAATAAAGGTACCTGCTTCAAGTCCTCCTTCCTTCTATCTCTGAGGAAAACAGGCAAAGAGGCACTGGGTTTTTCATACACTGAACTCTGTTAACCAAACATTAATAAAAGTTTTCAGAGCATTTTTTTTCCAACCTTTGTATATTTCAATATACTTGCTAGCCCGTGATTCTACAGTTAATGGTCAAGTTGTTCTCCCCCTGTTTTTCAATCCACAGGTGTTCCAGAGAGATGGAAATGATTTACATATGACGCACAAGATAGGACTTGTTGAAGCACTATGTGGATTTCAGTTCACATTTAAGCACCTAGATGCCCGTCAAATTGTGGTGAAATATCCACCTGGCAAAGTAATTGAACCAGGTATTTTGTTTTAAAGACCTAGTAATTAGATATAATCCTGGTTTTGGTGTGTCAATAAAGATGTATAGTTTCATCATTTTAAAAACTAAGCAAATATGTCTGGAATATGTTAAGCGAATTCTTTGAGTATCATACTGATTTATAGTTTTCCTTTTGGGTTCCCAAATATAAAGGCTGTGTCCGTGTAGTTCGAGGAGAAGGAATGCCGCAGTATCGTAATCCCTTTGAAAAAGGTGATCTTTACATAAAGTTTGATGTACAGTTTCCTGAAAACAACTGGATTAGCCCAGAGAAACTTTCTGTAAGTGTTTTACCAACTAATTTAAATAGTGATCTGATATTGTATCATTAATGGGTTATTTTTACTTAGTAGTCTTAGTTTCTGAATTTATAATAATGCCAAGATTATGAAAATCTTTCTCTTCACATAAAATTTCTGTATTTGAGTGTTTGCATTCCTGCTTGGTGGGGTTTTATACTGGTAATTGCTCCATCCAAGATCAGTAGTCTGTCCCTTTTCATTTAGTAGCACTTTAAGAAGGCATTTCCATCTAGATTATGTCCAGAGGAAGACTGGAAGTTGTCACCTTGAAGAATTTAACATTTTTTGGTTTGTTTGGGTTTCTTTTATTTTCCTTAAGGAACTTGAAGACCTTCTTCCAGCTAGACCTGAAGTTCCTAGTGTGATTGGTGATACAGAAGAGGTAGATCTTCAGGAGTTTGATAGCACTCGAGGCTCTGCAGGTGGCCAGAGAAGGGAGGCTTATAATGACAGCTCCGATGAGGAAAGTAGCCATCATGGACCTGGAGTACAGTGTGCCCACCAGTAAACATTGCTTTAAAAAAGAAGAAAAAGAAAAGTTGCACAAGAGGAAATACTTTCCAGTTTTGCTTGATTTGTTTTCAGCGATCTAGCTGGATTGTCTAAGCAATCCAGATGAACTGATGGACATCTATTGCTGTATGTGTAACTTTTAAATTGGTTATAGTATCTACAGAGAGTGTATAATTTAAACTAACCACAAAGCTTTACATCTTCATTTTGACTGTTCTGTAGCAGAATAAAGCACTTGAAAGGAAAAGATTCCCTTTCACATGGGTTCTAAGT
>CM053625.1:105780004-105799263 GCA_028646595.1 Phalanger gymnotis | reverse complement strand
ATCTAGCTGGATTGTCTAAGCAATCCAGATGAACTGATGGACATCTATTGCTGT
Source organism: Phalanger gymnotis (assembly GCA_028646595.1). Lineage (NCBI taxonomy): Eukaryota > Metazoa > Chordata > Mammalia > Diprotodontia > Phalangeridae > Phalanger > Phalanger gymnotis. The sequence goes on along the minus strand of CM053625.1, from coordinate 105,799,209 downwards.
ATGTGTAACTTTTAAATTGGTTATAGTATCTACAGAGAGTGTATAATTTAAACTAACCACAAAGCTTTACATCTTCATTTTGACTGTTCTGTAGCAGAATAAAGCACTTGAAAGGAAAAGATTCCCTTTCACATGGGTTCTAAGTTTCAGTACTGGTATCCGTGCTTGATTTTTACAGTTGTGTAGATTTTGTTTCCTATTTTAAATTCAACTCCTACATTGTAAAGTTTGTGTACAATTTGTCCTGAGGCTTTGTATTTGGCTGCACTTGCATAAGCTGCTACAAATAGAATAAAGAATTTCATAGCCTGTATCTATCATTTAGATGCATGGTCAATGGGCTTTGCACACAATGGGTTTGGAGCTGAGTGGGAACAATGGAAAAACTACATTAAAAATGGTTGTGAAGTTTTGGGAGGTTTTTGTTTTGTTGTGGGGTTTTTTTTATTTTTTACCATCTTGTAAAAGTTTCTGAACTGAGTAATAAAAATAGTTGGTGGAAATTATTCCCATGTGTCACATTTTTAGAGGGATGCACACACATTGAGAGGGGAAAAAATCTTGTTCTGGTTCTTAAACAGCCCTTTAAAAAACCCATTGGTGTAAAGTTTTTGTGCTCTAAGCACCTGCCCATTTTGTAGTCATAAATGACAAAAGTCAGATTTTGGTAGAAACAGGCTTTATTGATATAAAAATGAGACTTTGTAGTGTGTGTCAGCCAAGGATATCTAAGTTATATAACCACTAAGTCTTGATCCTCCCAGCAATGCTGGCCAGGCTAATGCCTTTCTATACTCCCTTTTTATAGGGCTCAACTAAGGTTACAGCAAATCAGTAGTAGAACCATGTCTATATAGAACCTATTACAGTGCTGTATTCATAAGTGTTAAGTAAGTTAATAATGATCTGTCTTCCATTTTCAGTTAAGTATTTGAAACTGGGGGAGCAATGATTGTTACTAGAATTTTAGCAAAGTAAGAAGGTTAAACTGGTATAAGAGAAATCGGGTAAACTATAACATGAAGGTATAAAAAAAATGTTTTGAAGTTATTATGTTTCTGTTCTTTCTACCCTTTGATCTTTCCTTTACTCCCAAGTAGATGTTCATTGAACACACTGATTTGAGGGGGAAAAGGTAGAAGTCAAATTATCTATTACATCATTTAATAGCTTCTGTAAATGGGACACATAGGAAAGGAGGTGAAACAAAGCCAAACTATTGAATTATGTGTTATGCCATCCATTAGCCTGGCTAACCAAGACTTTGGATTCATTCATTCCAAGGTCTAGCAAAATCTGAAGGAGTGAAAATTTCAGGGAAATATTCCTGACAATAATCAGGGCCTGTGAGACTTAAGTTATTACCCAACAACCTCCACTGTACCAAAAAAATAAAACCAGCCTTGGCTGGAAATCAACAAAGTAATTTTTGTATCCAAGGTTACTTCCCCACAAGCACTGAGCAAAAGAAATACAGTGACTTAATATTAAAGTTTGTGGCCTTTCCAATAAAGGTTTATAAAACAGTGTTTCAGTGTAATCTTTCTTTCAGTCTCCCACCCGGGTAAAGATGAGTAGCATGAAAGACAAAGAACATCTTCAGAATTTGAGGTATTAGTATACTTTAAGCATATGGGTTTCTTTAGAAGATCTAAATTTCATCAGGACATGAACGAATTCTATAGACAGCAGCCTGACTCCTCAGATGGTTTCCATGAATTGCTTTGGTCAGTCTTCTGAGAATTTCATATTATTCCCTCAAATGCATTCTTTGTCCCAGCTAAACTAGACTAATTTTCCCCAAGTCTTGCCTTGCCCTCTCCTACATAAATGCGATCCTGTCGGCCATCCACCTCAGCTAGAGCATACTGGTCTTTGTCTAGTGACATCTTAATTTTCCCTCAGGACCCAGATCAGGTGCCACCATCTTCATTTAAGCCTTTGTTCATCCAGGCCCTACTAAAAGTGATCTCAATTCAATTCAGGAAGCATTAGTTTATAAATTTCTGTAAAGATGAAGTAATCCCTATCTTCCATGAGTTTACATTCTACTTAAATTTGTAGTTTACCTACATCTCTTCCTCAAACTTTCCTTAGAGTACTTTGTTCAGATCCTATCCTACTTTGTGTATTATAATAAGAAAGAGCATTAGATTTGTAATTAATTAGAACATCTGAGTTCAAATCCTAACTCCTTATTTAACCTCTGTGGGACTGTGGACACATCAGTTAACCTTTCTTGGACTCTCACTTTTTATGAGGGATTTAAAGTAGGGGTAAGGCCCCTTCTAGCTCTGCTCCTACATTGTTTCCATCTTTGATTCACAATGCTTTGCCCATAATGGACACTAATAAATTTTTCCTGAACTGAAAGCATCTGTCAGTTTATACTTTGCTAGCATAACCTTTTAAGATTACAGAATGCAGTATGATGTTCCTGCCACAATAAAGTGTCAGGAAAAGACTCAGTGGTTAGTGAATCAAATGTCACAGTCATTGAAAATTTAGGTAAAGAAAATGACATAGCTTTGATTAATACTGTGTTACTATTACCCAATTTGACTTTGACCTAAGGAAAAAAGAGACTTATAAAATTACAAATCCAAAATGAGCAGTCCAGGCAAGCTGGTTAGGATCTTCACTAGAGTGATTGGGAAGCTTCTTTTTCCTACAAAAGGTTGTAGAAAAGTGGGATTAATCAATACTAGACCACATGGTGCATGCTATTCCAATTTTAAATTTGTCAGGCCAAGTTGCAACTGAAATTGACCCAATTGTTTAGCCAACTGTCTGGAAGCATCTTCATTTTCATCTCATTACTTTCTTTGTGTTACATGAACTTGGGAGCTCTCGTTCAAAGGATAGGTTGCTAGTTCAAAGAAACTCAAGTTTCTTGGCTTGCTAACTGATCATTCCTAGGAAGGCCTTATATTTACTATCATAGGGAAGCACTTAATACCTATCTAGAATGTGGAAATTTTAGGGAACTTGAAACAGCAATTGACCTAATTAAATCTTCTGCATTATCATTAAAAACACTTGAACTTTAAAGGAATATACTGCTTTATTTCTTTGTTTTTCAATCATATCTGACTCTTCATGACCCCATTTGGGGTTTTCTTGGCAAAGACAAGTGGTTTGCCATTTCCTTCTCCAACTCATTTTACAGATGTGGAACTGAGGCAGAGTTAAAGACTTGCTGCCTAGGGTCACACAGATAGTGAGAACAGATTTAAATTCAAGAATCAGTCTTCCTGACTTTAGGCCCAGCACTATCCACTGCATAGCCTAGCTGCCCTTGCTTTACTTCTTAGTTTATGTTAACATAAAATGTACCTAATACTTAGTGCTAGGGACCATGAATATTGTTTACAAGAAGTTGAGGAAAATAGGACATATGATCATTTCAAGTGGGAAAGACTTTAGTAATAAATTGGGTAGAATTCTGAAGCCTGGGTAATGTGATACAGGCTTTCAAAGAGTACAATGTGTATTTCTGTTTGTCTTTATCATCCAAAAGTTCAATTAAGCTTCAGTCAGGATAGAGACAATTAAGAAATTTGGAGAAAAAATGTAGTATTTACTCTAAACAGAAGATGCTTCCTCAAAAAGAGTTTTGACAACACTGGTAAGCATTCTCAGCCTCTTGTTTATTCTAGGTATGAAGTTTACAAAAAAAAAAACATTCTCATTCATTGGTTTTGTACACAAAACCAGGACTTTAAGGGACTAATGACAAATAAATGCCCCAACACTTGACTGAACTAAGTATGTCTAAGGCCTTGAGAGTCAAAAATTAAGAGATGAACCCACAGGGTGAAAAATACTGCAGGAAAACATTGGCATCCCATTGGTAGGGGTCTAAATTAAACCCTAACAAGCTAGGTTGGTTGCTGTAGATAGCTTTCAATTTTTAAAGCCAAAGAACCCAAATTTATGAAACAACTTTAGAGAAACAGCCACAAAAAATAAGACCTACTACATAAACTCATTCTTATGACTTAAAAAACTAAATGTGGATAGCAGTGGCTCAGTAATCAACATTCACAACCTCTGAAGGGAACTTGGAGGTCATCTAATCTGACAAATGTCTCTTTGATGTTGGAATCCTTCCTTTGTCTTACACAGTCATCTAGCCCCCACTTGGATACCTCCAGTGACTGGGGAACTTGCTTCCTGACAAGGCACCCATTCTACTTCTGAATAGCTCTAAATGTTAAGAAATTCTGCCTAATATTGAGCGGAAACCTACCTCTATAACTTATCCCCATTGGTCCTAGTTTTAGGGGACATGCAGAACAAGTCTAATCCCACTTACATATGACAAATCGTACAGATATTTAAAGATACCAATTCCTGCCTAAATCTGAAAATCCAGATCCTCAGTTCCTTCAGCTGATCTTGATAACATCATGAGAATATTTGCAAACAAAAGATTCCCCTTTTATTTTCAGTGACAGTGAGAGATTTGAAAGTGAGCCAATCACCTGTGTCACAGTCTGATTTTAAAAACAAATAGATATATACAGCAAAAGTTGCCTAGGACATTAAGAAGTAGTTACAGATAAGTAGAATGATTTGCTCCAGTGCAGGAAGTTTAACATACCAGAAAGTCTCTACACCAATCAAATCACAGGTCCAATGGTCCCCTTATCCTGCCCCTCTGCCCCGCCTAAATTCTCCTACATGACATCATGAAGCATAAGAGTTAAGAAAAGTAACTCCTACTCCACTATACAAGAAGATATTGCCTTAACAGAAGGTGAAAGTTAGACCAATGGTGCCACATGTTTTCCATTTACTCCAAGGGAAGTAAATTGCTAATTAGTCAACAACTTCAACATGTAAGCATATCAATGAATTTGTTTAGTGACTAGCAAGAGATCAGAGAAAAGTTGCTATAGATCAGTAATTTCAGGGGACCTTGGGAGGGGAAAGCAGGAAATGGGAGTGTCCCAAGCTCCCACTGAACATTGCCCAGGGCGGCTAGGTCTCACATGCTGACATGGCCCATCTGCCCATTGGCCAATGGAATATTAATGAATGGAAAGGTTTCAATGCAGATTGGAAAGTTTATTTTCTGGGAAGAACAAGGCTGCCCTGGAAGGCATCTCAAAGAAGCTGCTCCTCAAAGAACCTCATGAGCAAACTCTACCTCCTCTAGCTCAATGCCCTCCCTCAGCAATCAAAAAACATTTATTAAGTACTGTTGGTAGGGTTGAGAGCAATTTGGAACTATGGCCAAAGTGCTATAAAATTCTTCATGCCCCTTGACCCAGCAATACCACTACAAGCGTCTGTATCCCAAAGAGATTTTTTTTAAAGGGAGGGAAGGAAGAGAAGGACCTATTTGTACAAAAATATTTAGAGCAGCTCTTTTTGTGGTGGCTAAGAACTAGAAATTGAGGAATGGCTAAATAAATTGTGGTATGTGATTGTAATGGAATACTATTGTGCTATAAGACATGATTTCAGAAAAACCTCGAAAGACTTACATGAACTGATACAGAGTGAAGTAAGCAGAACCAGGCAATAACAATAATACATAATAATAACAGCAATATTGTACAATGATCAACTATGCATGACTTGGCTATTCTCAGCAATACGATGATCCAAGATGATCACAAAGGACTCATGATGAAAAATACAATCTGCCTCCAGAGAAAGAACTAATGGAATCTGAATACAAACTGAAGCATACTATTTTTCATTTTTTTTCTCAGGGGGTGGAGGTTGAGTTTTCTTCCACAAAATGACTAATATGGAAATATGTTTTACATGATTGCACATGTATAAACTTTATCAGATTGCTTACCATCTCAGGGAGGGAGGAGAAAAAGAGGAAGAGGTAGAGAATTTGGAAATCAAAATTTTTTTAAAGTTGTTTTTACATGTAATTGGGGGGAAAAATAAAATAGTATTTTTTAAAAGACATTTATTAAGCACCTCCTATGTGTGAGGCATAGTGCTACAATGACCAAGCCTACAGAGAGTCCCTATCAGGGATCCTATAGGAAAATAACATCAGGAATTAAAGTAAAGGAAATGCATTCAGTTGGGCAATTGAGAATAGCACTGAAAACTCAGTTCTCTGCGAGTGAATTATCTACAGCAATTTAGCAAACTGAAGCAAAGCACATTTAAAAATGAAAAAGTCACAGCCAAACCCAAAAGAACAGACTGGAAAGAAAAAAGAGAGTAAAGAGAAAAAGAACATCATTCAGAGAAAGACTATGTTTTAGTAAGCTGGGGTGTCATCTTAGAGGTACCTGACCCTGACCCAGATGGAGGCTGGTTTGGCAAAGGCAGACCTGGCCGCAAAGCATCACCTGGCAGGTCATCACCTGGGTTAGTCAGTTCAGGGATTACCCAGTCTTCCCTATTTCATCTCAGTTTGGAGGGGATGCAACTATCCAAAGTGTACAACTCAAGTAGGGAAGCTTTGACTCATCATTCCTTAAGTCAGCTGTCTGGGAACTATGTACAGTCAAAAAAAAAATCATAAACACCAGCACCTAAATTCCAGTTCCTTGGAAACCCAAAAGAGAATAGAGCAAAGAAGGAAAACCTAAAGTCGAGAGAAGCAGGTTATTCTAATCCTCGCTTTGTCAATTAGGGTTGCCCTGTGATGTTTTATAGAATCATAAACCTTAAAAGGCAAAGAGGGCCTTAAAAATTAGTCCTGAACCTACCTGATCCATGAATCCCCTCTGCAACATAGGCCAAACTATAGCCTGAGTATACAATACATCTCCCTCACTATGACACAGAAAGCCCATAAAGTAAGATGGTATTCTGGTGCCTAAATTATTGGTGTTATATAATATTCTACTATACTGCTGGTTATAACACTGAGGCCGGTACACTGAATGTAGACAAGGTCCTCTTGTAGCTCTGGAGAGAAGTGCTTGGGGCCTTGCTAGCCTCAAATTAGGAGTAAAAAAAAACCAATAAACACGTACTAATTTTGTTTAAAACATGTATTGCCTTTTACAAACCTTAAAGCACTATATAAACACTGTTCTTAATATTATTATTTGGCTCTAGATATTCTGCTTCTGACTAGGGGAGAGGATAAGAAGCAAAAGAATGCAACAAAATGGACTGGTAAATTGCCAACACTCCCAATTACAACGTTGCTTTGATCCCTCATCCTATTAACAAAGCTCTGAGTTTGAATTAACAACAAAAAATGAAATAGTATTTAGAGAAATTGCCAATATTGTTTCCTTCTCCAATTCCTACAGCCAAAACAGAACCGGGTCCCATAATACCAAGCATGACAAATCTATTTTTCATCCCAACCTTAAACCTATGCAAATGTCTTCCCTTTCAACTGAGGCAAAGAACTATTCTTCTGGACTGCTTTGGAAGACAACACAGGTGACTTCCTCTTGGCTTCTTTTCAAAAAGCAGTGGGAAAGTGGAGATTGGGCTAAGAACAAAAGACCTCAAACTGGCAAGCGTAACACAATTCAGGCTGGACACTGAGGATATGTATCTAGCTTCAGTTTCCTGAAGAAGATATTCTGAAGATGTGAGTAAATGTGCTCATCCTCAATGTCAGGATTACTTTTTGATGCTCATAAGACTTGAGGGGAAGGAATAATGAATGTTTCATATGACTTGTAACACATAGGGAGGGGGGGTTTTAAAAATATTTTCAATATGTTTAATATGATTGTACATGTATAGCGTATATCAGATTGTATGCTGTCTTGGGGAGGGGACAGGGAAGGGAGGGGAGGAAATTTAGAACTCAAAATCTTATAAAAGTGAATATTGAAGACTAAAAATAAATAAATTCTTAAAAATAATAATTTCAAAAATGTTTACATTTTTATACTGAATTTAGTTTCACATCGAAAGAAATATGAACTCATTCTTTTCTCTCTCTTCTAAAATCACAGCACACAGTCTCTCTCTCTCACTGATCCTCCTGTTCCATAACCTTATTATTTTAATTTAGGGGTATAGTCTATGGCCATGGAACATACCCATGGATTAGACATGTCATGACCCTGAACTCCTTAACAGACCCTGCCCTCAAGAAACTTACAATCTAAACAGAAACTTGTCCCAAACTATGTCTTAGCACCTGCTAAGCTCTTAATCAGAACTGTGGTTTGACCACTGCAGAAAGAGAATTTACGAAACCATGCCAAAAGGGGTGATTTGATCAAAACCCAACAAGGTATAACTTTTAAAAAGGATCCTTACTTACGAACAGGAACGTGGCTTCAAGAGACTCTTTGTCCCAAGAGGCCAGTCCTGTTTGGGTGAATCCTGAGACATTATTATGTCCTGGACATTCACCTTCAAAGAGATAGTCTTAAGGTGCAATACTTCAAATTGGGATTACTTGTACATTCAACTTCATTTACAAACTTCCCTATGGAAGCAAGAAATGAAGAAGTCAGCACAAGAGAAAGAACGAACAAGAAATATATTCCTCCAAAGATGCCTATGTTTGTAGCCAGTGACATATTAGACCTTTCCAGGGCTGACCGCCAAAACTAGATGTTATTGAAAGTTTTTACTGCCGATCAGTTTTCCAGTTTCTGTCTCATCCTGCCCAAACGCATACTTTACTGTTCTTTCACTTTCTTCACCTCACCATCAGAGTCGGTCCACCACAGATGACAAACCCCGGCTGAGAAGAAGTTCCAGAGTTTTGGCTTGCATGGGATTACAACATGTTAAGAAATACACACCAAATGCCCCAAGATTTTGTTGTTGTTCAGTCATTCCAGTCAAGTCCGAGTCTTTGTGACCCAATTTGGGATTTTCTTGGCAAAGATACTGGAGTTGTTTGCCATTTCCTTCTCCTGCTCATTTTACAGGTGGGGAAATTGAAGCAAACAGGGTTAAGTCACTTGCTCAGGGTCACACGGCTAGTCAGTGTCTAAGGTCAGATTTGATTTCAAGTTTTCCTGACTTCAGGCCCAGCATCTCCATAGCCACCAATATCTCTTCCTGGGGTTAAGGCCATTTCCAACAATATACCTCAGGTACTCTTGAATCTACATTAACATTCACCACCCTAGTTAGGGTTTTTTTCCTCTTCATTGAGTCCACTGCCCTCCTCAATCAAGCTTTCCTCTTCAGGGCTAGAGTATCAGGGGCTAGATATCTAATTTGGGAGATACTCTATAACCATGTATCCTCCACAGAAAGGTAACATGTAATTTGGACCTAAGACATGTGAGCTCTCAATCCAGTTCCGGACAGTGAAGCATCAGGATCTACCTTCAAGTTAAGGGTCAAGACTGATGCAGGAGCTACTTAGTGTCAGCTGGGTCACCATGACCAAGTCACTTTGCCGGGTCACCACAACAAATTACTTCATCTACCCAGCCCTACTTTCCCTGTCAATCAAATAAGACAGCAGATTTAACAGTCTCTAGTTCAGCTTTGTCTGTCATAGCCCACTCAGGGCTGTGACCAAGAAGCTTCCCTCATGCTCTGCCTCAGAGATATCAATGCCATCAAAGATAATCTACATGGTCTAATAGAAAGAATCCTGGGCTAGTAGCAATAAACCTGAGTGCACGTCCCTGCCCTGCCACTGGCTGAATGACCGGCCAAGTCTGATCACTTCTCTGTACCTGGATTTCCTCATCTCTATCATGGGGATAATAATTATTCTTTCCTATCATGAAGATCAAACAAGGAAGTGAACGTGGGGAAAAAAAAGAAAAACTTGTGGTTTTGTTTTGGATTGGATCTGTAACTTCAGGGACATAGGAGGAAACTCCCTCTGCCAGTGCACATTAGCGACTGCTCTGCAGCCTAAATCGGGCTCTCTGAGGCTCTGAGAGGCTAGGGACTTGGCCAGGGGTCACAGAGCCTGTACATCTTGCTGACTCTGAATCTAGGCCTTTATTTACTACATAACACTGCCTCTCCTGAAAACATTTCATCTCTTCAAAACATTATGCTAACACAATGAATTGTTAATATTAAGGGGTCCTAACTTCTTAATTGGCCTAGCAGAGAGACTGGGCCTCTCCTATTATATACTCTTCTTTGTGTACTCTACAGACAGTAACAGGTAGATGGGACAGTGCCTTTCGCATCAAATTCCCCCCCTTTCTGCTTGGGACTTCTCCCCAGAAGACCATAGAATCATGCCAGCAGGTGGTAGCAAACTCTATGAATCTACTTCCTAGGATTACCACAAAATTCCATAGAATCAGACCTATAGAATACCAGTTCCAGAAGGGACAAGGTCATCTAATCTGACCCCTTCATTTTACAGATGGAGAAACTGAGGCACAAAAAGGGGAAGTTACTTGCCCAAAGTTACACTCAAGAGTCAGTGGCAAAACTGGGACTTTAAGTCAGGTCTCTTGACTTGCAGATCAAAATAGTTTTTTACTACAGACACCATCCCACCTCCATTCATAGAAATGAAGGAAGTCTCTGGCCCAGACTGTTACTGCTAGGGTTTAAAACCTTGTGTCACACTTTTCCTCCCATTCCTGCTAATTTTGACCAAATGAGGGTGTGGGGTGTGTGGGTATGTGTGTGTATTTCATGGAGAGCACTGAGGCCTTGTCCTTCCTTCATTAGACTGTGGACTTCTTGAAGGCAGGGACTATCTTTTGCCTTTCACTGCAAACCCTGTAATTAGCACAGTGCCTGGCACAAAATGGACTCTTAAATATTTAAAGAATGACTGACTAATATAGAAATCTTTAGTCAGAGAAACTGGCTCCTGAGCTTCTGACCAGGCTAACTATCTTCCCTCTTCTCCATTTCCCTAAACAGCCAAGTCAAAGCAAAGATGCTGAACCAAAAGATGACCCTTCCATGAAAACCAAGAGATTTGTTAAAGGGGTAGAAGTTGTGATTCCAAGAGAAGGAGAAAGAAGAAAGGGAAGAAGAAAAAAGAGAGCCTGTACTCAGGCCTAATGTATCTATTTAACCACCTTTCCCTTTCATCTCTCCCATCAAAACAGCTTGTTGGCCGCTTCAGATAGAATGGTGAACCTGGAGTCAGGAACACCTGAGTTCAAATCCGACCTCAGATACTTACTAACTGTGTGACCCTGGGCAAAAGCACTTAAAGGCTATCTGCCTCAGTTTCCTCAACTGTAAACCGGGGATGATAATAACAGCACCTACCTCCCAGTTTGTTATGAGAATTAAATGAGACTTATTGCCTCTTTTTGTAACCCCCAGCTAACAGCACAGTGCAGGGCACAGTAGTCTGACACCTAAGTGCTTAATAAATGTTTATTGATTGATATTTTTAAAATGCTTAAGACTGCCTGGAACATAAATGGCAGTTAATAAATGTCTGTTTCCTTCCTTTCTTCCCCACCGCAGAAGGAATGAGAGTGGATAAGGGAAGGAAAAGGGAAGGGAGACGTAAAGGAAGAAGACAGAGGAGCTGTAATAAAAGGGATAGAATAAGGTGCAAGGGAAGCAGGAAGAAAAAGGGCACGTGGGGAGCTAGAGAAACTAGAAGACATAGAGAAGGGAAGTGCTCACTGAGGCTCCAGATGGATTCACTCTATCCCATACAATACCTAGTCGCGCTTCACAATCTCCTACTCCCTAATTCAGGTCAACTCCCGATCTAGGAACACACCAGGGAGCCTGAAATCCCCCACCCTCCAAAGGCGGTCTCCCCATAATTTCCCGGCTCCCAATAGCTGGGCCTGGGTCTCCCCAAGCCTCCCACCACCACCCACGGGGGGCGTGTCCAGGGACACTCCAGAGTAGTTGGTCCCACGAACCTCACCTTGACCATCAAACTCTTCCAGAAAAAGTTCGATTCTGTGTCTCTGAGTCACCAGCCCCACTGGTGGTGGTGGTGGTAGTGGTGGCGTTGCTGCTGCGGCTGCCCCGGCCCCCGTTCGAGCTGTGGCCGTGGCCGTGGCCGTGGCCCCGGGAGCCGTTCATCCAATCCAGTTACTCCCGAGTCCCCGCTTCGCTTAACGATGCAATCCATTTGCTCTCAAGCTTTCTGAGGGAAGCCTCCGCAGAGGCGACGCAGCCCCAGCAGCCGCTTTACTTCTAAGGACTGGGTGATAGCGCTCCGAGGCCCCGCCTCCTGACTCGGAATTGGAGCAAAGGCCTCTCTGACCCCTCCTCCAAACCCATCCCACCCCAAATCCCAAAGACAGAGGCGGAAGCCTGGGCTCAGACAGAGGAGAGCAGTCCCTAGGCAGGAATCATAACGGGGTGGGGGAAATGCATGTTCATCCTCAGAAGGCCAGAGCAAGAATAATCCACGTTAGCATTTACATAGCGGTTTGCAAAGTACAGTACAAATAGCCTCACAAGAACCCTATAAGGTAGGCGCTATTATCATTCTCATTTTACATGTGGGGAAATGGAGGCTGGGGAGTTGTCATTTGCCCAGGGTCCCACAGTTAGCAGATATCTGAAGTAGGATTTAAACCCAGGTCGTCCTTAATCTAAGTGGCCTACATCACCGACCTGTTGCCATTCTAGGAGTCGAGTGGTTCCAGAATGAGCCATAGGACAGGGCTGGTGGCATTCCTCGTTTCTTATCCTCTCCAATCTGACCTCATTCATTTCTTTATGTGGCTTTCGTCAGAGTTAGTCAGTCATTGCCACCTGTTGCAGTTTGCAGGGGAGCATCCAGAAACACTGGTTCTCTTCAAAATGTTCCATCTCTGAGAAGCAACTTGTGTAGGACTAGGATGCCTACCTTGGGAGTTACTTAACTTGCCTTAGCTTCCCTTTCCTTATCTGTAAAATCAGTGCTATGATCCCATAGCTTTTTAAGGTCCCTTCAAGCTCTATGAGCCTGTGAAGTATAACTAGACCTGGCCAAAGCCATGTGAAGAATCTTCTCTCACTTTGTATAATGGAAGGAAGACTGGACTTGGAGCAAGGTGACCCGAATTTGAGTCCCTGGTTCCCAACTTCTGGACTTTGTCACTAAGGTTGTTGCTTCCCTTCTCTGACCCTCAGTTTCTCCTTTTGCATGACCTCCCACAATTGACATTGGCAGGTTGGATTCCCCTCCTCCACTCCAGGACAACTTCCCCAGGTTCAAGGTACTTTATGTCTATATTTGATGAGCCCCCAGTGATGTGTCTGCCTCCAGTAGCCAGATCAAAGCATAGTTTAGTAGCAAAACACCTTTCCCATAAACCCAGGGCACATTCTCCCACAAGCACACACAACAGCAATAGAAAGAGTAGACACACAAAGAGATTATAAGTAGAAAGAATAAACTATATCAGATTGCTTACTGTCTCAGGGAGAGAGAAGGAGAAGGAGGGAAGGAAGAAGGGATAGAATTTGGAACTCAAAACTTTTTTTAAAATGTTTAAAAATTGCTTTAACATGTAACTAGGGAAAAAATAAAATATTATATTAAAAAATAAGTAGAAACACATGTAGGATACATATATAGCCAGGGTGCATATGAGGAGGTGTGACTCGTCTTCAATATTGCAGTACCAAAGAGATCTTTGACCTGTTCCCATTGACCTTGGTCTTCTAGTGTCTATGGGCTCTATGCTATTCTGGGGGCTACTGCTCTAATGGTCTATTGGGTCCACTTTGTGGGGCACAGAGCACTGATTCTGGAGCCAGTTGGAGGTGCATTGGTTAGAGTGCTGGACCTAGAATCAGGAATATCTGAATTTGGGTGTGGCCTCAGACACTTACTAGCTGTGTGACTCTGGGCACAGTGTCCATTATCTCCAGCATCAGGCTCCACAGAGACTCGGCTCTGGGGTCGGTCTGTCTGTCTGCCTGCCTGCCTGCCTGCCTGCCTGCCTGCCTGCCTGCCTGCCTGCCTTCTCCTGAGCAGCAGGTCCCAGGCTTGGGCCTTGGGCTCTCTGTTGTCTTTCCAGCCCCCGCTTAACTCTTGAGCTAGACTCTTTTCACACTATCTCTGTACATAGAAGGTTAGGATGCAGGAAGCAATGTCCTTGGCTTTCCCTTGTAGGCTGCATGTAAGTACTTGTCTCCTACACTTATGTGCCTCTGGCATAAGATGTCATTGCCAAAGATGTGGATGAGAGAGAAAAATCCCCCATCCCCACACCCTCTCGCCTCCTCCTTGCCACATTTTCCAAGAGGCATGAAGGAAAAAAAAAGTACCATTTTCTCAGGACCAATGACTGAATGAGGGAATGGAATAAGCATTTATATAGCACCTAATTTGTGCCAGGCACTGTGCTGAGTGTTTTTTTTTTTAAACAAACACTATTTATCTCATTTGATCCTCACAACAGCACTTTAGGGTAGATGCTATTACTATCACCATTTTACAGGTGGGGAAACTGAGGCAGGCAGACCCTTGCCCAGGGTCACACAGCTAGTAAGTGTCCGAGTCCAGATTTGAACACAAGTCTTCTTGACTCCAGGCCCAGCACTTTACCACCAGACACCTCTGAAGCTTGAATACCAGCAGAAGCTGCCCTTCCATTTTTAAACTCTCATTCTTAGCAAGAGGGTGAAGAAACCAGTCCAGGGTTGCCCATTGTCTTTGCTAATCCTCAACTGCTTTCCTTGACCCTTTCCTATCTAAATGTAAGGTCTCAAGGTCTGAATGGGACAGATCCCATTCAAAGGCAACCACTCCAGAGCTGGAAAAGGACAAGCTCTGACATCTCACTGTTTCTGTTACCTGCTCCTTTCATTTTGTATACTCATCAAGGGGACTGGGGGCATCAACTGACTTCCTAATTATTTATACCACCTACCTCACCAATTGTGAGGAAAATGCTTCACAAGCCGAAGTGTACTCTCTCTCCTTTCTCTACACACATCTACATACTGGCTTTAAAGCTAAAAGACTTGAGAGGGCTAATATAATCCTTCCATTTTACAGAGGAAGAAATGAGGCCCAGAGAGGGAAAATTACTTACCTAAGGTCACACTCCTGTCTATGATTCCCCTTGGGGCCTCTGAAGCCATTGATTGGGCCCTGATGTTTATACAGCCCACTAGTGGCAGAAGTAGCACCATCTGAGTGGATTATCATTAACCCTCCTCAAAGCCAACTGGACTCAAGAAGAAGTTTGTGTCACCCTCTTTCCAAATGACTTGGAACAAGCCATAGCATTAATGCAGCCTCAGAAGGAGGCAATATCATACAAATATCAATCTTAACAGGGTTAGAAAGAATCTTAGGGACCTTTTGAATGAAAATTAATTAAGACTATGAGCACATAGTGTTTGCACTCTGATAACAGGAAAGCTAAACAGGTCCTCCTTCCGTGGGGTTCATATTCTAATTTGATGGAGACAACACACGTAAGAAGCTCCAGCTACAGGGAAGACTTCAAGGCCCAGAGAGAGATCCGTAGGGTACATCAGCAGGTCAGGCCACGCAGTGGTAGATCAGTGGAAAGCTGGGTGGTTCTCCATCTTGCTGAAAGGATTGTGGTTGGTTCTCTGCTCACCTGAGTGGTGTGAATGGCGATGTCTGATCCACAGCAGGGAAGGGGACAGTGGGCCGAGGTTGGAGTGAAATGGGGACTCAGTTCTTTTCCCATGTAGATAGAGATGGAGGTAGGGGACAGAAAAAGAAAAGGGTTTTGGTGAGAGAGTTGGAAGGAAGGGATCTCCAGAACATTTGCTTTACTGGTTCCTTGGGTGCCGAGTTCTGGAATCATTTAGCCCAATCTGATCCCATCCCCACTTTGGAAGAAGAAATGAGGCCAAGAAAGGTGAAGTGACTTGGCCAAAGTCACATGGTGAGTTAGCTGGGACCTTGGTCTCCTAAACATCTAGTCCAGTATTCATTCCCTTAAGGATGCTAAGAATGAGATTGCAAATAGGACATCAGAAACTCATAGGATACTGTACTCTCACCAACCTCTGGGCCCATCCCAGTCTACCTAGATACTCAATAATCCTTTAAACTGCCTTATAACTGTGATTCTCTGACCTCTTAACTCCTTTCACTGTCTGCACCTGGCCCACCCCAAGCTACTTGCCACTCCTTCATCCCATCCAGATCTTCTCACAGTCTTTTTGTATAAAAGTATCTGTCTTTTCCTTATCAAATTTGTAGACTCACTAGGAACTCTGTCTACTCCTATTGGTGATACAATAGCAAAGATTCTTAGAACCTCACCTGCTTCTATTGGTGATACAATATGGCAAATTTACTAGGAATTTTGCCCACCTAACAGGTGTTATAATAAAATTTCACTACTCTGACTGCAACAAGGCTTGAGTGGTCGAATTCTTTCAAGGCAGACTCCCTGTACTCTTGCATTTCAGGGTTCCCAACACCCCAAACCACAACACAGTGGGCAAGATATATAGATCAGGACAACTGATTCTGGCCCTGGATGCAGTGGGAAAGGTTGGCCTTTTTTAAGCTAAGATCTTTCCCAGGTCTCAATTTTTCTGAGGCAATACCCTTTCAGTGATTAGAGGTGCATAACTCTAGTGGTGGATAGATCACCAGACCTAGAGTCAAGAATACTCATCTTCCTGAGTTGAAATCTGTCCTCTAGCTTTGTGACTCTGAACAAGTCACGTAACCCTTGCCTCGGTTTCCTCATCTGTAAAATGAGCTGGGGAAGGAAAATGGTAAACCGCTCCAGTATCCTTTCCAAGAAATGGGTCACAAAGAGTCAGACACAACTGAAATGATTAAACAACAATTATTCAAAGCTTTCTTGACATGGAGCCTAAATTTGCCCCTTTGCTCATCATTGTGCCCTCTGAAGCCAAGCAGAACAAGTCTGTCCCTCTTCTAGGTGACAATCCTTCAAATGCTTAAAGACATTAGGTTCTGAGTGTTTTCTCTGTGCTGAACATCCCCAGTTCCTTCATTTGATTTGGATTATGAACTAACTCAAACTAGTCTACTATTTCATCTCAAATTAGCAAACTATTAAGTGTCTAGCATATATTGCAAGATATCATGTCAGGAAAAAAAATCAGTCCCAGTTCTCAATGTGCTTACAATTCAAGAGGTGAGGCACAAAGTATACACAAATAATCCATACACTTAATTGTGTTCTGATTTGGATTATAGTTATTTATGAATGTCTTCTTCCTCCTCTAGATTTTTATAATTAAGTACATGGGAAGAATCAGTGACATGAATAGGAGAAAATCACCTCTAGCTGGGGGTGAGAAGGGAGAGAATCAGGGAAGATTTCATGGATTGAATGTCTGAGCTGGACATCAAAGGATGTGAAGTTTGGGGGCCTGGGTTCAAATCCCACTTCTACTACTTACTATTGTCAAGCTGAATTCAAGAGAAAACAGCCAATGTAGCAAAACGGACGTCTTTAATAGGGGCAAATGAGTTGCGGCAAGTGCTGGAATACCCATGAGGCGGCTGGGAACTGGGTTTACAGAGGGTACTAAGGCAGGGGGAATGGCCAAGCTGCAGGTGGGAAGGGTTGGGACTTCTAGAAGTTTCACCTGGTAAGTTATTTTACATAACAAAGTCCTTAAAGAAAGAAATATCTGGAGGGGAAAGTTTGAGGCATTTACAAAATGAGTCTGAGGCTGGTGGTGATAATGTCTGGTTAGCCTCAGGCAGTTCATGGGTCTGGGAATGGGGACAAGGTCAGATTCAGCCAGCTGAGTTTGATGCTGTGTGACTTTGGATAAATCCCTTCTCTTATTTGAGTTTCTTTTTCTTTAAAATGGGGCCTGGTGGGTGGGGGAGTGGCCCATGTGTTCCTTAAGATACTTACGAATTTTAAATAATATAATTCCACAAGGATTCCAACTAATAGAATGAGGCATAGGGGAACACAGTGAATAAATCAGCAGGGTTTGGAGAATACAGAACACCAGAATACTCCAGTTTTGCAGGACTATATTGTGTGAGAAAAGGAGTAGCGGGGGGTAAGGTTTTTGTTGTTAAGTTGTTTTTTCAGTTGTGTCTGACTCTCTATGACCCCATTTGGAGTTTTCTTGGCAAAGATACTGGAGTGTTTGCCGTTTCCTTCTCCAGCTCATTTTACAGATGAGGAAACTGAGGCAAACAGGGTTAAGTAACTTGCTTAGGGTCACACAGCTAATAAGTATCTGAGGCCAGATCTGAATTCACAAAGATGAGGCTAGAATAGCACAAAATAAAATAAGTAGGAAAAAATAGAGAAGCATAAAATAGGTATTTTTTTTTTGTTGCTCTAAAGTCCCAGGTTTAAAAAAAAAAAAAGACAGCAGAGCCCCCAGGATTCTTTGAGGATGGAATAAACCAGCTTCAAAAAGGAGGTCAAAATAGCATGTAATTTGGAGATTCCAAAATATCTCAGTTTTTAAATGGAGATAAAGTACCAAGCAGGCATGCACTTCAAAGTACTAGGAAACAGAGAATTCTGTGTTGAAACTAAAGAGATGCCCATCAGTTGCCCAGGGTTTTCTGTGAAGTCCCCAAACCACAAAGTTAGAGTGACTTTCCAAGGCCATGGAGTGATTCCAAGACTAGTGTCCTAGCTACCACAACAAGCCTCCTCTTTTAGAAAAGATGGATGAGTTTTAAAAGGGTCAGCTTTCCAGACTGCCTGTATAGCCTGTGGTGACGGCTCTAACACTTACTGTAGCCTGGTTTCACTTACGGCTCATCCTGGAAAGCTCAGCACCCCAGAGGCTTCAGGAACAGTTGATAGAGTAGCAGGGTTCGAGTCAGGAAGATCTGAGTTCAAATTCTGCCTCGTGTACTTAGAAAATATGTTATGGTGGGCAAAAATCTTTACTTCTTGTTTTTGCTAAGTGGTCATCCTGCTGGAAGACCTCTAGAGTGACGGGCAACTCACTGCTTCCAAAGGTAATACATTCCATCCGAAGGCAACTCTTGAATAGCTCTATTGGGAGCCTAAACATGCTCCTCTGAAACTTCTTGCTGCTCTCAGTTTTATCTTCTAAGGCCAAGCTGAGAAAGTTCATTCCCTCTTCTGTATAACAATCTTTCAGATGCTTGAAATGCAGTCAGCCGTGCTACAGAGACATTCATTCCTACAACTCACCAAGCTATATTAAGTGTGTGATAAAAACCACAGGGCTCATGGGGAAAATGGGGTTCAGGGCGCAACACTCAAAAACTTCATCAGTGACACATTTTAAAAAGAAATAGGAGGGGTGGGGAGCCAAGATGGCAGCTGGGAAGCAGTGACTGGCGTGAGCTCCCTACCAAGTCCCTCCAAAAACCTATAAAAAATGGCTCTGAACCAATTCTAGAGCTGCAGAACCCACAAAGTGGCAGAGGGAAGCAGGGCTCCAGC
>CM053625.1:105753707-105779504 GCA_028646595.1 Phalanger gymnotis | reverse complement strand
TAGCATGAACTTTAAGGAAAGAGAGGTTACTGAGTGAAGGAGGTAGGGGCTGAAACTGGAAGGGGGCAATGGGGAGCAAGGAGTATTCCAACTCCCTTTCTCAACCAGTGAGCCAAGGAGAGAGAGTGAAGGTGCAGTCAATCCTGGAAAGGGTGGCCAGGGAGGCTGTCATCAGGGGGAAGCCATGTTTCAGTAAAAGCTACTAGATGGTAGAAGTGGGAAAGGAAAAGGGATTGTTGTGAGGACTAAATGAGAACATGCATACCTTCAGATTTGGGGCCCAGCTATTCTGTAACATCCTTCCCCAATGGAGGTGGCAATCTTTTAAGCTAGACATGCTTAGCCTAGGACCTATGAACTAAAAAAAAATTGATAACTGTGTATTGATATAATTAAGTTTTTATAGTCCTATGTATTTTACTTTAAAAAAATATTATTCTGAGGTCTATTGGCTTCACCAGACTGCTAAAGGGGTCCATGACAAAAAAAGTTAAGAAGCCTTGTTTTAAGCCATGACCCACTAAAGCAACCCTACCCCACTCCTACCTCTTGCCACATCTCTATGCATCTGGGGCTAAGGGCAGCCTGATCAGAGGGAAAATCCCCCACAACTGTCTGTTGTTGACCAAATTAGAGCAAATCTTAATAATGGTGGACTATGAAGGCTTTCTCCAGGTCAATCACTTCCATATACCCATGCAACATTTGCACTGGAGAAGAAGGAATGAGAGGGTGGAAATAATCTTCAGTTCTACCATCAAGCAGCAGTTGGCCTTCCAGATGTCTCCCACCTCTCACAAATTACTCACTGATTCTCAGTCAAGCTACCTCAGACACACAACCTCTCTCCCCAACCCATGCTCCATTCCCACCCCCAAAAAGAAACATGTACTCTGGGGAAGCATGGATATGTAAATGTGGGTGTCAAAGACACTTTTCTCCTTTCCCTATTAGATTCAAAATACTTTGATTTTCTACAAAGTTATCAGCTGTTTCATCAACATAGCTGGAAGACAATTTATAAATTTAACTATTTGGGGGAGCTAGGTAGATAGAACGTCAGGCCTGGAGTCAGGAAGACTCATCTTCCTGAGTTCAAATCTGACCTCAGACACTTACTAGTTATGTGACCTTGGACAAGTTGCTTAATCCTGTTTGCCTCAGTTTCCTAATCTGTAAAATGAGCTGGAGAAGGAAATGCCAAACCACTCCAGTATCTTTGCCAAGAAAACCCCAAATGAGATCATGAACTGTGGAACACAACTGAGCAACAAAATTCATTTGAAAGGCAGTTTGGCATAAGACAGCTAGTTCTGAAGTTAAGAAAACCTAAGTTTAAGTAGTGTCTCGCAAAGAAATGGCTGTGTAACTGAAAAAGTCACCTTATCATTGCCTGAGCCAACTCTAAACCTTTAAGGTGGAGTGAGCACATTGGCATTGAATCCTGCCTCCTCAGACACTGGTGGTGAGACCCTGGGAAAGTCCTGTAACTCCCACTTTCTATGTAAAATGAGAAGAACGGCACCTACCTGACAGAGTTGTGAGGATTAATGAGATAAACGTGCATAAAGTGCTTCACAAATGTTAGCTATTATTATTGGTTGAGGTATTTCTTCACTGGGAGCTCCTTGTGCCAATGAAATCACAGGTCTGTCCAAAAAACAAGTATCCCCAGGCAGCTCAGAGTGTGCTGGGCTAGAATCTGGTTAGGGGGGATGGAGGCCTGGGCTTAGAGTCAGGAAAGCCAGGGTTCAAATTCCACCTCTGAGACTTACCTAGCCATGGAACACTGAGCAAGTCACTTAATTTCTATGTACCTAAGACAAGTAATTCCCTACAAATTAACCTAAATCAGGGGAGGGAAACCTGCAACCTGCTGCTTCAAGGCCCATAATGGGTTGTACTCCTCACTGGTGGAAGGGGTTCCCACATGAGGAAGCCCCTACACTGAGAGAAAAAGGCATTTATAATGAAGTATCCATTACATGGAAATCCATGTAGAGCAGTTTTTAACATTTTCTTGGGTCGTATACCCAGTCCATGTATTTGTGGTGAAGCCTATGGACTCTTTGGAATATTTTTAAAGGCATAAAATAAGAGACAGAATTAGAGGAAACTAAAGGTTAGTGCAAAGTTTTTTTCTCCAACCCAACCCAAGTTCATGAGCTCCCCAAAATCTATCCACAGAACCTCGTTATAACCCCCAATGCAGTTAGTTTCTTTCTTTTCATATCAGGACTAAGTGAATTGTCCAGGGTCACACAGCTAGTAAGTGTTTGAGGCCAGATTTTAACTCAGGTCTTCCTGATTCCAGGACTGGCACTCTCTCCACTGCACTGCCTAGCTACCCCTCCCCGATATAGTTTCAATACAATAGGTTAGCTGTGTTTCAGGAGGTGAAATTCCTTTGAGGAGACTACCCCAGGGGAAAAAAAAAAGAGGTGAGAAAACCAGGCCTGGTGTTTGTATTTGAATAAAATCTCATTAACCTTTTTTGGAACATTAAGACAAAGCCCGTCTGTTGCATCAGGGGCTTCTGCAACAGACACACTTAAATACAACCACCTATTTTGTACGTGTTTTATTATTTTAAAACTTCCAATAAAATAACTAACATCATGAAAGACCAGGAGATCCCTGTGAGAACCCAAACTGGAAACATGCAGAATGAAGTCTGTATTTGCTCTTGGTGGCAAGCTACAGTTAACAAATGGAGACAGCTCAACAACCCGGGCTTGCAACTCCAGGGACTTACCTCTGAGAGTGAATTTTCTATGTGTGAAGTTGGTTTCTCTGGTTATATAATACAGACAGATGTGGTGAATGACACAGTAGAAAAACTTACATTTTTTAATTAAAAGCTCTCCTTGCCTCTCCCCCAACTGGTGCGAGAAAAATTAAGGCACCCAAACAAAAGGTGCATAAAATTCAAATGTCTAAGAGTTCAGTTCTTTCAAATTAAGTTAACTTCCCTAGAAGAGCTTGTGTTTATTTTTTAACTGTATTTTGTGTGTGTGTGTGTGTAATCTTAAGTGTAACAAATGTATAGCATCTTTAAAAATCATGTAAACCTTGCAAAGTTTTTTAGGGCTGTTGTCTGAAGGGAAATATAAAAATCTATTAGACTCATCAAGACTAAAATACGAACCTGCCCCACCCCATGAAAAAAGCAATTGTTACAAAAATATAAAAAATATACTAACTTCTCCAACATTAAACCTTTTCTTTCAAATAGAGCATATTTAGTCGTAGCCGCCTTTTCTAAGCAGCCAACCAGAAGTCTCCAACTACTTTTGGACGTTTTGCTATCACACACAGCATGTGTTAAGTGCAAAAATTCTTAAGCAGGAAAAAACCTTCAGCCCTTCTCTTTTGATATCTAAGAATTTGGCTACTTTCTTCAGAATGAATCTGATGCTCATGAATAATGTCCCCAATCAATATCCCATTGGTTCTCTTCTCCCTGCCCTACCCCCAACCCCAGCCCATGTGACACAGAGAGGAAGCTTCATTAAGGAAGAATGCTTTCAAGCTTCTATCCCAAGTTTCTGTAACCATACACTGAAGAGGGTTAGGATTAATAAAAAATAACTGTATCTTATGAGAACAAGATAGGGAACTGAGATTACCTATGTGAAGGCCCTTCTCCTGGTTGATTAAGCCTTCCTTGGCTGCCCAACATGAATACTAAGATGACTGAGCGGGGCTGGGAATCAGAGGAGGAAAGAGGGGAGATTGCTTGCCCACCAATCCCTAACTCTGGATCCTGTCTACAGCTGTCTCCTGGGAGGTATCAGATCTGTGTCTTGACTCAAATTCTCCCTCCACCCTAATGAACTGCATCTGGAAATCTCCCAAAGTAAGGGGAAACAGGTTATATTGTGTGAAGCAGTTTCCAAAGGGAACAGACTTAGCCTCATATTAATTTAAAAGTCAGACAAGGGAAAAAACCTTGTAATCAATTGGCCCGGTTTTTTGTGTTTTGTTTTTTTTGGGGGGGTGGGGCACGGGGAAGGAGTGAAAGTTACTAGGCTCTCAATGCTCAAGACTTTTTAGCCAATAATGAGGTGTTGAAGGGCCTACCAAACACAGCCTCTACCGTTATCACCATAATTGCATTCTTCTGAGTCCCATTTCCAGCTGTGCTGAGAGGAAAGTCAGACAGTCAGTCTTTTACATCCCAAGAATTTGCAAAGGAGAAGTGAAGAGGAGCTTCTTTTGGAGCAGTAAAATCACAGGGTGGCAAACAGAAATCCCTTTAATCCCATGAACTTCCTCAGTAGGAGTGCCAGGGTGGGTGTAAACCAAGAGTCCCTCAGTCCATCATCCCAAAATCCCTAAGAGAAGCCTCCTATAGAATAGGGTTAATGATCCCTCTGTGTCCAACAAGACATTTAAGGTGGCCTGAAGCTCTTCATGGGGACAAAATCTGCATCTCATTTTTCCCAAGTGGTATTATTGCTAAGTTCAGAATTCCAAGTATCCATCTCCTTCCTCTTCAGCCGCACCCTTCCACAAGCCTACTGGGCCCCCATCCACTTAAGGCCTAGACCAGTCAGGCCTTTACGCTTTCTAAACTCCACTGACATATTTAAGGGAAAGGTGGTCTGCCTGGGCCTCTACACTTGCAACATCCTCAATCTTATCTCTGAATACCCCTCCTCTCGAATGACTAGATTCTTATAAGGATAAGTGTTTTATTTTATAGATAACATCAAGCAGAGCCTCAAACCTCAGCTACCCCATACTTACTGAAGTTAAGACATTCTCTGGCACCTGCTTTTTGCCCTAGACCTGAAACCACTTAGAACATAACTTTTTTTTCTTTTGTTTTACAAACTCAAACAGGATTTTCAAAACAAAACCAGAGGGCACCAGCTGGCCACATCTGCTGATCAAGTTCATGTGTCAGCTCTGTGGATATCAGGGCCTATGTCGCTTTCTGAATTGTGACCAATTCCCAGCTTGATTGGGAACAGAAACATGGAAGAGAAGTATTCTCATCATCAAGGCACAAAAAGTCTCCTACAACAAAACCAAAGATGAACATCACAAAGTCTCCCAGGTGAGACCTTGGCAGAGCTGTTGGGGAAGATGGTTCTGGTCTGACAAGCTTCCTGAACCAAGGCTTCCTTCTGTGGACCTGGTCAAATCAGAAACAAACCCCCAGGTCTCTGTTCTTTGGGCAATGCTGCCCCAGGCCTCACGCATACTTCTCAAGAAACTTTATGTGGAAGTCCTTCACCTTCTCCAGGACAATCTTTAGCTTCTCTACAGGAGGGAGGATGGTCATTCTAGAAAGAAAGACAGAAGATTATAATAATTCCTGGTTATCCACAACCTTATAGAAGTGAAGCTGGAAGCAGCATGACAGACCACCTAGTCCAATGCCCTCACATTATAAGGGAGGCTGGGACATAAAAGCCCTTGGAGCAAAGGAGGGAAAGTCCTGAAACACTTCTGTCTATGTCCTGCTAGTTGATAGCTAAAGGGTACTCCTATGTCCATGATCTCACTGGACCCTCAGTCAGCTTGTGAGGGAAGGAATTAACCCCATTACACAGATGGAAAAAACAGTTCAGAAAATTCATAGGATTTCAGTGCTAGAAAAACCTTGAGATATTATCTAGTCTCATTCTTTCATTTTACAGATGGGGGAACCGAGGTAAAGGGAGGGGAAGTGGCTTACCCCAAGCCACATAGTGAATTAGTAATATAGCTGAGCTCAGGTCTTCTGACTGCCCAGCCTGGGCATTACTTTATAACATAGGAAAGTCAAGTGACTCACCCCAAATCAAAAAGGAAATTACAGACATCCTTTCAGAAAACCAAACACACGTGCTCTATAGCCAAAAGTTCAGAAGAACTTCTGGCACCAGCTGACAAACTCACGCAATTATTTAAAAAATATGTGCTGACTGACACATTTATGAGCAATGCTGCTCCAAAGCCAAACTCCTTCCTCCAGGAAGCCCTCTCTAAACAAACATATCCCACCCTGATAGCTTTTATATTCACTGTCTTTCTTAGAGCTTTTGGTTGGTTTATGATATGGTCAGCCCACCATCCTTGGACTCTGAAATACAAATGGCTAAGTCATAGTCACAGCTGCCACAAATTTCAGTCTCATGAGGAGAAAGAGACCTTAATGGTTATCTAGCTAACCCATACCTGAACAGAAACCCCCTTTTACAAAATTCCTGACAAATGGTCATGTTCGGTGGAGGGAAATTCACTCCTTCCTAAAGCTACCCAGTCTATGGGCAGTTATTATCTGGAAGTTTTTCCTTTCACTGAGCCAAACATCCTCTTTATTATAACACCCACCCTTTGCTACTGATCACACCCTCTGGGTGCATCTGGGGCCGAGCAAAACCAGCCTCCTCCCTCTCCTATGTGACAATATTCTTCAAATACTGTACTTGAAATACTGTAAGACCTTGTACAAGTCACTGAACTGTGTGTGTCTCAGATTCCTCATCTCTGAAACTGGTTATCAGTAGCTGCCCAGCCTACCTCACAGGGCTATTGTGAAAATCAAATGTGCTCAACAGTTTTGGGTAAGTTTTGTCTTCCTAACAGTTGTAAGATCCCAAAAGGTAAGGGCTGTCTTTTGTTTCTTTTTAAAATCTGGTCCTAAATGTGGTTAATAGGCTAAGGCACAAGGTAGTTGAATCCCTCACCCAAGATCCCATAGCAAGGTGGCTCTAGAGCTCTTGGCTCCCAAAGCTTGGTGACACGCAGTAACTACCACTAGGCCTGGAATCAGGAAGACTGAGTTCCAATGTGGACTCAGACACTTACTATCTGGACAAATCACTTAACCTGTTTGCCTCAGTTTCCTCATCTGTAAAAAGGGATAGTAATAGCACCTATCTCCCAGGGTTGTGGTGAGATAAAATGAGACAGCAACTATAAAGCATAATGCCTAGAATAGAGCAAGTGCTATGTAAAACATTAGCTAATGGCAATTATCATCGCCATCATTAATATTAACAAAGGGCAAGAATAAAGCAAATCACCATCCAGAAGAGGATGAAAATAATCATGTTTTTGACCTTTCTAGGCATAGGACATACTTTTTTCTGATGTGAAAAAAATGGTAGTGGGGTGGAAGATGGTCTTTCTCCCTGGCCTATAACTTTAGCTCATGTTGGGGCTGCACATGAAACCATAGTAGCACCCCAAATTCAGAACCACCCCACTGAGCATGGAGAGCATGAGGTACCTTAAGTGGTAGGTCCCTTCCCTCTGGCCAAAGCCGCTGCCAGGCACCACACAGATTCCAGTTTCTTCCAGAAGCTTCATACAGTAAAACATGTCCGGGGCCATCTTATGGGCCTGAGGAGATGGAGCAGAGTTAATGAGTCATTGTTTGCTTTTTATATACACACACACATGCACAATCCAACCCAAAGAGACACTTCTCTACTCGTACAAGATCACAGAATTAGCGATGGAAGGAAGGGTCCTGAGTCTCTTCATCTAATCTAACCCCATCATTTGGCAGGTGAGCAAAGTGAGGACCAGGAAGGGACAGTGATTTGCTTAAAGTCACGTGAGTGGTGAGTGGCAGAGGGAGGATTCAAACCGACGGCCCCTGACTCCAAACCCAGCATACTTTTCTTGTACCGAACTGCTCTCTCCCACATGCGTGAGTGTTAGGTCCTGGGAAGAGGTGGGGTGAAGAGTAAACACGGCAGAAGAAAACAGACACATATACTCTGTCTCCCAAAGGCATCAATGGGATGTAGTGAGTCACAGTGCAAAGGTCCTTAGGCTGACTGCCAAGGAATCCGAGTTCAAATCTTAGCTCTGTCATTAAATATCTGATATTGGGACAATTCACTTCTCTCAGGATCTCAGTTTCTTCATCTGTAAAATGAGGGGTTTGGATCAGATTAACAGTGGTTCATGAAATTAATTTAAAAAAATAACTGTACTTAGGTATAATAGTTTCCTTTGTAATCCAAAGCATTTTACTTTGAACATTTAAAAACATTATTCTAAGAAAGGGTCTATAGGCTTCAGACTGTCAACGAGGTCCACGACACCAAAAGGGTTAAGAAAGCCTAGATTAGATCATCTCTCAGGTTCCTTCCAGCTCTAAACCTATGTTAATGTGATTTGTCTTCTCCAAGCCTCAGTTTCTCCATCTGTAAAAGGGGGAAAGTAATACATGTCCTGTAGACTTCACAAGATCACGGTAAGGCTGAAGTGTGATAACTAACAGGTAGGAAGGTACCCTAAGAAGGAAACAACACTACACGCAAATGTACTATGCTCTCCCATGGCAAGAATTTAGCAAAAATTTTGAGGCTTCTAGGGGTAGGAGATTCCCCAAGAAAACAGCAGCCACACATCTGAAAACAGCTCACATGGGTCTTTTGCTCCAACAAGAAGTATCTCCACAGATGAGAAAGTCTGTCAACCTTGTAGCTGATAAAGAAAATTACCCAACCCCCAAACATGCCAACACCTTATCACCCAACAAGTGAATCACACAACAAAATAAAATGTCATTAGCTTTGCCTTCATGGTCATTTGGACAGCTACTGAGCCTCTACATTAATCTAGAAAGAAAAAGGTCTGTAACCCTGACTTGAACAATAATGCAAGGGGAATGTTTAAATTATAAAAGAAGCAAACTATTTTCAAATTCTAACAAGCACAGCAGAGGCATTTATATGTTCATAATTCCTATCTGGTCATTAAAGCAGGTACCATATACTGTATGGTCCTCAACTTTCTAAGCCTAGTTCAGGTTACATAAATGTGAATTTCTTTAGAAAGGCTAGCCTGGGAATTGGGAGAATTTGAATAACCTGGAATCCACAACTAACCCCCAAAAGAATTTTGCCCAACCTCAACTTCCTCTTCCAACAAAATTTCCACCAGGGCCATCAAGGCCTATATTAACTAGCTGAATTTCATCACTTTGCCCTTTCCCATAGGAAGTTGTAGTGGAAAATGCACTGGGTTTGGAAGTAGAGGACCCAGACTGGAATTCCAATTCTGCTACTGTGTGTGATTTTGGGCAAGTAATTTGACCTCTCTGGGCTTTGGTTTTAACTCTTATGAAATGCTTAAGATAGTTTCCATTATGTATCTACTCTTCTTTCTGGCTTCACTATTTCTTCCTATTGTGGTATTATTGCCATTCATTCTTCCTCTCATGTGTGGAAGTCTAGGGTCATCTGTGGTTTTATTTTCATTATATCCTTTATTTCCAATTAGGAAAAAAAAAAACAAACCAACTCACCCCCCAATAGTATACAAAAGGGAAATAAAACAAACTTCCCCTTCCAAGTCATGTAAATGTGATACATTATAGATATACACACGTTTGTGTGCAGATATGCATATGTATATATTTTTGTCTATTTATTTGTTTATTTATTTACTGGGGCAGCTTTATGATGTGGTGGATACAATGCTAGCCCTGGAGTCAGGAGGACTCGAGTTCAAATCCAGCCTCAGACATTTAACTAAGCTGTGTGATCCTGGGCAAGTCACTTAACCCTGTTTGCATCTATAAAATGAGCTGGAGAAGGAAATGGCAAACCATTCCAGCATCTTTGCCAAGAAAACCCCAAATGGAGTCATGGAAAGTCAGACATGACTAAAATGACTCAACAATAACATATGTGTGTATGTATGTACATATGTGTTTGTATATATGTATCATGTGTATATATACATGTATATATGTATATGTCCTCTGGAATTAAGGTTGGCAATTACGATGATCAGAGTTCCTAACGCTTTCAAAGATGTTTGTCTTTACCATATTGCTATCATTGTATAAATTGTTCTCCTGGTTCTATTCCCATTACTCTGCATCAGTTCAGACACATCTTCCCAGGTTTTTCTACCATTCTTTGGGGTTATCTTTGACTTCCTTCCCCCTCTCCCTCATATCACTTGACCCTGTTGATTCTGTCTCTGTAGCATGTCTTGAATCTGTCCCCTCCCCTAAATTCTCCCTTCTGTCATCCTAGTACATGCCTTCAATACCAGTAATTTGGAGCATACTGTAATAGTTTCATTATAGTTTCCTTAATTCTACTGACGTATTTTGCACCTTGTACTCATCCACATACTGCCCTACCCCAACCCCTGCCTTCTCTACCTCCTCGAAACAGCTACCAAAATAAGCCTTCCTATCTATAGATTTGACCATGCCCTCCTCTGCTCAAAAACAGTCAGTGGTTCCTTTCTTCTTAATGACTTAAGTTCAAATTGCTTTGGTCCAGTATTCGAGGCCCTCTAGAAATTCACCTTCCCGGCTCTTGCTCATATTCTGATTCCTCTCCTCACATGCAGTACTCTAGCCAAGCCAGACTGCTCTCTGCTATGAACACACGTTGTGCTCTCCTGTCTCTCTACATTAGAATGTAAGCTCCTCGTGGGCAGGGCTTTTTGCTTTTTCTCTGTAACTCCACGCTTAGCCCAGTGCCAGGCACACAGTCAGCACCTAAATGCTCTTTGATCCACGAGCACCATTCTCTTTCTCTGTAATGTCAGCTCTTCTTTCCCCTAATCTCCTAACTACTTATAAAGCCTGACACAAATGCCCCCTCCTCCATGAAATCTTCCCCATTCCTCTCAGTTAGTGACGATCTTGCCTGTCAGACCTGATGTGACCCTCTGGTTTACATCTAATATGCTTGTCAAGAATATTGTTCACTGGGACAGCTAGGAGGCACAGTGGATAGAGCACCGGCCCTGGAGTCAGGAGGACCTGAGTTCAAATCCAGCCTCAGACACTTGACATTTACTAGCTGTGTGACCCTGAACAAGTCACTTAACCCTGACTGCCTTGCCAAAAGAGAAAAAAGCAGACTGTTCATCATAACAATCTGCTTTGTGCTTTACCTCCCCTACTAGAAGGTAAGTTCCATGACAACAGCAACTGTCTTGTACCTCTACCTCCCTCTAGCCCTTAACACAGTATTCTACACACAGTGGCTGCTCAACGACCCAATGTCAGTTTAATTCAGCAAGGATTTATTGCTCACCCACAGTGCCAAGCATTGTGCTCGGTGCTATATGTATGGTTTGACAATCAGCTTTCTCCTCTCCTAGTACAAGCACCAACCAGAAATTCAGGCTGAATTTGAGCTTTCTTTCATTTGGATTTGCCAAAACGAGACAGCTAAATATACCCCAGAGCACATCTAAGCCGCTGACCTGCTTTGTAATCCAAGAGCTGACCCAGCAGAGGAACCCAGAGACCAAGAAGAAACATCCTTTCCTGTGGGGGCAAAACAGACCCTGTCTAACGGTAGCCCCTGCTCCAGCTATCAGAGCGATGATAATCACCATAGTAACCGCTAACACTTCTGTAGCGCGTACTGTGTGCCAAACACTGCGCTGAGCACTTTACAATCGTTGTCTCACTTGATCCTTACGACGCTGGGAGGCAGGTGCTCTTATTATCTTCATTTTACAGATGAGGAAACTGAGGCAAACGGGGGGTAAGTGACTTGCCCAGGGTCATGCAGCCAGCATCTGAGGCAGGATTTGAATTCAGGTAAGAGTCAGAGCAGGAAGGACCAACACACCTTAGCTGTTTCAATTGCCTTTGGTGGGATGAAGATCCTGGGAAAGGCATACATTGCTCCTTGTAAGGGATTACAGTGAATTCCTGGGACCTGGTTAAACAGATCTTCTGTGAGCTTCGCTTTTTGTGCAAGATTGCTCAGGACAAATTCCTTCTCCTGTGGAAAGAAAGAGAGAAAAGAGAGGAAGTGAAGTTCACTTTGGGCAGCGATAGAATGACTAGTCTCTAGAACTGGTTCCTTCTGTAGGAATAATACCGACAAAACTCTGGAAGGGGCGTTTTCCTCCCAAGGATGGAAGGTTCTCATCCTCCTGTAGGGTCACCTGAGGGTCAAGACCTCGAAGGGACTTTTCAGATCACCTAGTTGTGTCTCCCTCCCCATGTTACAGAGAACGAAGGTGGCCAGGGCGAGGACCCAAGAAGCTAACTGGAACAAGTCCAAAGACACCTAGTGGAGAACCCAAGCCAGAAAGTCACTGTGACTGTTCTAAGAATCAAAGAGGAGAGTGATGAAACCACAGCATATGGCTGTGTGGCAGTGACAAGAGCACTTGATTTGGGTCCTGGAGACTTAGGTTTGATTCTCGGCTCTGTTCAAGGTCTACTTGACTTTGGGGCAGTCACTTGCCCTCTTCAGGCCTCAGTTTCCTTATCTGTAAATGAGGAGACTATTATATTAGAGGATCTCTGAGGCTCCTTCTGGCTCAAAGTCTTATGATTTCATGTGTCCTAGAGAAGTCCCGCAGGATGAAGGCTACAGCGTCGGCCAGGCAGGTTACCGTTGAGCTTCCTTCCTCTCCATCCCATGGCTCCGCTTCACTCACAAGGGGAGAGTTACTTCTTCATCCTGCTCCACTTGGAATGCCCACATCCTGCCCCTAGCTCTGGAATTAGGGCAGAAAATACATGTTTCTCTCCTCCTCTCAGATCTGCAGTTGAAAATGAAGCTGCCATATTTTCCTGGAATAGCCCATGATGCCTCCAGGAAAGCTTCTCTGGTTCTCAGTATAGCAACCAGACTATGGACTCAAATGGCAAAGCTAGGGATGTAGGGTTCCCTACATAAGAAAGCACTCGAGCCACTGGGAGTGGATTTGAATGGACTTTGCTCTTAGGTTTGATGTCTTCCAGCAGGTGATAGTTGCAAAATCTTTTTCTGGTATTTTTGACCTCTCAGAAACCTGTAAGAACCACATGAGGCAGACTGCCTCTGCTTTGGACCTGCCCCAACTCACTGGGCCTTTTCTAGGAAGTTCCATATCGTGGCTTGCTTCCCCAATTTGATTCACTAACCAATCACAAATGGATCCTGAGCATCACCTTTCTTTTGACAGCAGAGAAGGGAGAACCAATGGTATGTGCCTAACAATCTGCGTCTCTCCCTATAAAGCCATTACTTTCTGTTGCCTTGTCTAGGTGCCCTGTAGTGAAGGCAGTGGGAAACTGGACATCCCAATATAGTCTACAGAACCTTGGCAAAACCAGATGTGGCCAGTCTGCAGGATGAGTCTCTCAACGACCGTCATTAATCCCAGAATCCACAAAATTTGAGAGTTGGAAAGGTCCCCCTCAGCGGCTATCTAGCATAATCCACACATGAAAGGAGCCCCACTGTAACATACCCAGCAGATGTTTCATCCAGTCACCACTCAAAGACCTCCAAGGATGGGGAGCCTAGAAGCTCATTCTAACTGTTAACAAGTTTTCTTCCTAGATGCCAAGTCTAAATTTGCCTCTTTGGGATGCCCACCCACTGCTCTTGGTTTTGCCTCAAAAAGAACAAAGCTAATCTTTCCTCTACATGCCAGGCCTTCAAATATGAACAAGTTAACGTGCTTCCCCTGACATATTTCCTCTGCTAGTTTCCTCTGATATAGCAGGATGATACAGAAGGAAGACTGAAATATCAGAAGACCTGGGTTCGAGTTCCAGCTCTGTCACTTATGACCTTGGACAAAGCATTCCATCTCTCACATCCCCCTTTTCTTTCTTTAAAAAACTTACTACTGGTTCTGCCTGCTGGGTTCACAGGGTTTCTGTGAAGCCTAAAGGAGAACAAGTCTACAAAAAAAGTGCTTTGGGACTCGATATAGCTCAGGATCTGTGAATGTAAAACAAGAGTTTTGATAACTGTATTTCACTGTAATTGGTTTCCTTTGCAATCCTGTGCATGTTACCTTATGCATTTAAAAACGTTTTGAGAAGGGATCCATAGGCATCACCAGAATGCTCAAGGGCTTCGTGACTCACAAAAAGGTAGGAGCCCCTGCTCTAGATAAACCTGAGTTATTCTTCTATGCCCCACACCATGCTAGGCACTATGAAGGAAGGATATGAAAGGATATTTTCAATGAAAGTCACTCTCTTGAGGCTTCCAACAGCTCTAAGAGTGTACGAGGTTTGGGAGGTGGTGGAACCTATGGCTGTGCGGTGCAGTGAGAAGAGCACTAGATTTAGGTACTGGTGGTAGTGATGCTGCCCTAACCCTGACGAGGAGGAGTACACAACAGCACTAAGTCCTTTGCATGCCAGGTAAGCTCATCCTCAGGAGGCATGTCTGCAAGAAGCCTGATCAGGGATTGGGGGGGAGGGTCAATGCTCCATTACCATGGAACAGAATTTTTCCTCTGAAGCTAACCAGTCTACACCAACATGGAAGCCATGACCATGGCCTCTCTCCTATACCAAGATGGAAGGTGTGACCATGGTCTCTCTCACTCTAACCAAAGCAATTGCAATGGAATTTGGGAATAGGACTGGATTTGGAGTCACAGGATCACAGACCTGGAACTGGAATCAACCTTAAGAGGCCATCAAGTCTAATCCCCTCATTTTACAGATAAGGAGACTGAGGCAGAGAGAGGTTAAGTGACCTGTCCAGGGTCACAGACCTTTTAAGTGTCTTGAGGCAGAATTTGAACTCAGGTCTTACCTCAGGCTACCACTCTCTCTAGCTTGGCCCAGTCAGAAAAGAAGAGATTCTCAGCTTTACTACTTACTATCCTGTGTGACTTTGGACAAAACACTTCCTCTCTCTGGTCCTTGGTTTCCTTACCTACACGATGGAGAGTCTGCATTCGATAACCTCTAAGATACCTAACAGTCCCAATCTAGAATCCTATTTGCCTATCAGGACATAGCCAGGACACCGGAGGTAAGGAGGTGCCATTTCTACTCACCCTATTGAACTGCTCAAAAGATTCCTCTCCAGGCACAGGGGGGTTCACGACAATGTCCATGGCTGCCTGTCCAGACACTGGGGGGCAGAGCCGCACAGAGAGCATTTTGACGAGCTGTCCCTTAATCTCTGGATGTAAGTTGATCACTTCCATATAGCCCCCTCGGTAGCCACATCTAGCCAGGGAAGGACAAGAGGGCAAAAGTTAGGGGAAAGCCTTGAGTGACTGAAATCCAGTTAACCAGAACACTCACTCCCATCTTTATTATTCTAATAAATCAGTCCACAAACATTTAGAAGGTGTGCCAGGCACTGGGGATAATTTCATGGAGTTTATATTCGAATTGGGGATATACCAAGTGCATACTTGAGTATACACAGAATAAACACAAAGGAGTTTGAGAGAGAAGGCAATAACAGGTAGAGAGATAAGGAAAGGTTTCACACAGAAGGAGCTGCCTCTTAAAGGAAGGGAGTGATTTCTCTGGGCAGAGGCAAGGAAGGGGTGCACTCTAAGCATGGGCACAGCCAGGGCAAAGGCATGAAGGCCGGAGATGGGAGTCATATGCGGGAAGAACTGAGAGAAGGTCAGTATGGCCGATTGGCAGAGTGTGTGAGGGCAAATAACACATATTGAGGCTTTGAAACATCGGTAGGAGCCAGATTGTGAAGGGGTTTAAAAGCTAAAGAGGAGCTCAGAGTTTACTGCAGAGGCAAGAGGAAGCCACCAGTTTCCTGAGTAGGAGTGTGATATGCTAAGAGCCAAGCTAAAGTTAAATTCCTTCGGCAGCTGTGTGGAGGATGGACTGAAGGAAGGGAGAGACCCGAGGCAGGGTTATTGCAAAAATTGAGGCAAGGAGTGATAAGGGCCAAGCTAAAATGTACAGAGAAGGCTTCAGGTGCGAGAGATGCTGTCCAGGTAATTTTAGGTTCTACATTCCAAGAGATATCCCAAGTCAGTCCGCATCTGGCCCAGTCTCCTAATTCTCCTCCATCTCTAGCCACAGACCTGAAAGATGATGACTAATGTGCAGAGGGCAGACCCTGAGACCCAGAATGAACAGGGACAGACCCTACTACGGTGCTTCAACTAACCTTTCTGGTGCGGGGGCTGACGTGGCCGCCTATGAAACATTTTTTAAGCAAAAGGTTAAAACTACCCAGAACAGCCCATTCCTGGAGCATCCCAATTGTCTGAGGTTTATTAGGATAATAAACTGATTGTAACAGGCTACAATTTGTGACAACAATGAAGCTCATTAGTTTTAAATTAGATAAAGTAGGTCACAGAAGGAGCTTCCTCCCTGCAGTTCTCTTATCCACCTGGGGTTTAGTATTTATTAAAATCAATAATACTTTTTTGGGGGGAAGGAAGCTTAAAATCACACGGAAGTTTGGTGTGGACACAACTTCTGTTAATACAAACAGCCTAGGGGGCTTGGAACAGTTCTTCCCAAGCCAGTTCAGCCAGTTCAGGTTGTCAGCTGTGCTACCGAGTGTCCCCTTCTTCCTGTCACCTCATAAGTCACAAGCCGCTCCCCATCATATTCTATCCACCATGATCCTGCTACTGTTCCCAACTGGCAAACTTGCAAAAACGCCAACGCCACCTCTGATTCCCAGGGGAACTCCCAGGGGTTCACTTGCTAAGACAGCCTTGTAGCTAAAACATAACCTTCTATTGAACTACTTTGCTTTTATTCTCTTTATACAGGGTGTCCCAAAAGTCTGAGTGCAGTTTTAAGCGCAAATGATTTCGAATGACTCCTTGTATTCATTCTGTATATACTCACTGATGTGCCTTCTCTCTCCTGTTAGAATTGTAGGCTCTCTGAGTTTATCCAAACTGGCCTCCTCTAGGTTCCTCACTCCTGACACTCCAACTCCCCCCTCCCATCTTTGCTCTAGCCATCCCTTGTGCCCAGCTGCCTCACAGCATCCTTCCTTCTTTTATGATGCAGTCCAGGCACCATCTTCTGATCCCCCTGCCTGCTGCTGCCTTCCCTCCCAAACCTACCTTGGATTTACTTTGTGCATGTGTGTGCATTAATTTTCGAATAATACTAGCATTTACATAGCAGTTTGAGGTTTGCAAAGCATTTAATATAAGTTGTCTTATTTGATTCTCACAACATCGCTAGGAAGTAGGTGCTGGTACAGGGGGATTTTATTAAGGGGATTTGTTTTGTGAATTTTGGATTCAAAGGGCCACACTCGAGGTTCTAGAGGGCCACATGTGGTCTTGAGGCTGCAGGTTCCCCACCCCTGTACTAGTATTATGGCCATTTTATAGAAAAAGAAACAGACTAAGAAAGGTTAAACGACTTACTTGCCCACAGTCACAGAGCTTACAAGTGTCTGAGATGGGATTTGAACTCGGGTCTGCCTGACTTCAAATCCAGCACTTTACCCACAGGGCCACTGAGTTGTTTTTCAATTTCTGCTGCATACCTTTACATATATACTTGTTGCCTCTCCCTTAGAATGCCAGCTCCTTGGGAGCAGAGACTATTTAATGCTTTGGACTAACATCCCTAGAGCCTAGCATAGATCCTGGCACAGGGCAGGCTCTTAAACACTTGTTAATTAATTCACCAAATCTACTCCACCAGGAATGACCCTCATACAGCCAAGACAAGCGGCTGAGCAGCCTCCGTCAAACCTGCTATCTTACGGGGCCTCCTTCTCCATCTCTGGAAAACTCTGCTAGCAAGTTTTCCTTTCAATGGAGTCCAAGCCTGCCTCTCTTCAGCATTCTACCATCGCTCCCTGTTCTGCTCTCCAGGGTCAAGTGGAACATGTCTAAGCCTTGTGCCAGCCTGTCCTACCTGAGCTTTCTCTTTTCCAAGGCTAAACACCCCTACTTTCTTCAACCCATCTTCTATCTTGGTTATTCTCCTCTGCTTACACTCCAGAAACAGTCAGGTAATCAGAAGCACCCCTGGCCAAAAGGATTCATGGCTGCCGTGGGTCTGGGTCTTCCTTCCTATGGCCTGGTTTTTCTGAAGTGAGGCTTAATTGTACTAGGGCTCCAGACATGAAGGTTTCTGGGCAGAACTGCTCCAATATACAATCCAGGAGTAAATAGAGAAGGGCTGGTCTGGCGTCCTGACATGGCTGCCCTGCAGTTTCCACAGCTAATGGCACTAAAGGATCACCTGCAGCTTCCCCCCCACCCCATCTGCGAAGTCCTTCAGCAGGGACACATAAGGATTCTTGGCTCCACAGCTCACTGTTCTTAAGGTCATCATCTCTGCTGCTGGGTCCTGCCTGATCCTGGACCTCTAAATTTCCAGTAACTGGGTCCTCCATTCCCATATCTTGAGTCCCTGCTCTATAAACCAATCCTTCCAGGACCTACACCCTAGCTCCATTCTCCAGTCCCAGTTCTTGGCTTCTCGCTATGGCCTGCCAGAGCTCATGTCAACTAAACCTGCTTGGGCCTTTGTCCACTGTGCCTTGCACAGAGCAAATACTTAATAACTTTTTAGTTGCATCTGTCTATTGCCTGTGACAAGATGCTACAACTGAAGCTCTCTGAGGCTGAGTACTCAC
The DNA here is from genome assembly GCA_028646595.1 of Phalanger gymnotis. Classification (NCBI taxonomy): domain Eukaryota; kingdom Metazoa; phylum Chordata; class Mammalia; order Diprotodontia; family Phalangeridae; genus Phalanger; species Phalanger gymnotis. The sequence goes on along the minus strand of CM053625.1, from coordinate 105,761,205 downwards.
AAGTCAAGAGATCCCCATTATCGCCCAAGGCTGGGCAGTTTCTCACTTACATGTTCCACTTCCATGGGTAGGTCTAGTCTCCAGAACGTACTAAAGCTATCCCTCAGTTCTAACAGTATGGAATTGCATCCTCATATACATGCATTTTTCCTCTTGCATCCATAACTTTAAGAGGTAATACATGGCACTCCAACTCTCACGTTAGGGCCCTGTGCTCTGGATGGCTTTGTCATACCCACCAGAGGCCTCCCATGATGCACTCTGGCCCTCTTCCTGCCAGGCTGCCATACATTCATCTATCTCTCCTCCTGCTTTCTACTGCTTGCTCTGGGGACAGTGATCAAATCAACACTATCATTCCTAAAAAGCGTGTCAAGCAGTTTTCCATAACTCCACTTACGGTCCTCGTAATTTCCCAGTCCAAAATACTTCTCCTTGCAACTACTCCCTTAGGGGGCTTCCTTCATTAGAATACAAGCACCTTGAGGGCATGTATTGTCTCGCTTTTTATATTTGTATCTCAAGAGCTTAGAGCAGAACCAGGCATATTGTAAGCATTTAATAAATGTTTCTTCATTCATTCATTGATTCATTCATTCGTGAAGGGAAAAAACTCCACTAAAATCCTCCTCTGATGACTCACAAAACTATGGAGGGGATTATGGATTCCCAACAGCCATGTTAGCATAGCGTAAGCTCTGGTATTTACTTTTTGTCATTCAGTCATTTCAGTTGGTTTTAATCTTGGTGACCCCATCTGGCATTTTCTTGGCAGAGATACTGGAGCAGTTTCCATTTCCTTCTCCAGCTCATTTTATAAATGAGGAAATTGAGGCACATGTGACTTAGCTAGTAAGGGTCACACAGCTACTAAGTGTCTGAGGCCAGATTTGAACTCAGGAAGATAAGTCTTCCTGACTCCAGGCCTGGCAATCTATCCACTGTGCCACCTAGCTGCCCTGATATCTACTGCCAAACTGGAAAGACTTTGAATACCAGAGTAGTGATAAACTGCGGACAAGCCTATGTAAGTTTGGGGAGGCTCATTATCAGGTCACAAAAGCTCTGGAAGACTATATATTAAGATATGAGGTATTGCAATGTGCATTAATGGAGGGAGGGCTCATACTGATAGAATCACAGATCTGTAAAGTAAATACAACTTTTTGAATTATCAGGAGCACAAGATTAGTTGATTTGTTTTATGCTCAAACGGGTCAACCCCAGGATAGTACAGGTGAAGAAAAGTTTCTCCACATCCCTGAAGAAATAGCAAAAAAGCCAATGCTGACATACTCGCCCATGTAGCCTTTGGAGGTGGAGTGGAAGGATGCAAGTTCCACATTGCTTGAGTACTCTGGCCCCATCTCATAGAGAACCTTTTTGAAGGAATGAAATTGGCAGTCCTTGGGATATACGTTGTCCTGGTACACCTGAGCAATCAACCAAGGGGAAGCAAAGTGAGTCTGTGCATGAACTCATACAGATTGAAATGAGCAGAAGTAGATCCACTTACATACAACAGTAACAAAGCTCTAAAGACAAACAACTCTTGAAAGATTTAAGAACTCTGGTCACAAACGGGAACCGCGATTCCAGATGACACATGATGAATCATGCTGCCCACCTCCTGACAGAGCTGCTGGACTCAGGGCATGGACTGAGGCATGTCTTTTGGACACAGACAGCATGGGAATTTGTTTTACTTAGTCATGCACGTTTGTTATAAGAGTTTTGTCTTTCTTTTTCAAAGGGAGATAAGCGGGAGGGGAGGCAGGGGGAGGGAAAAATTAGACATCTGTTGATTGAAAAAATAAAACATGTCTGAAGATGGAAGCACCACAGGATCACAGTTCTGGAGCTGAGAGGGACTTCAGGGACCATGCAGTCTAGCTCCCTCCATTCACGATTAGAGAGCTGAATCCTGGGACAGTTAAGGGCCTGCCCAAGGTGGCACCACTGAGCTCCGTGGAGGCTGTGTCATGGCAAAGCAGCATTCCTGGGATGGGAACTGCCGAGTGGCTGAGTGGGAGACCATCGTAACAGAATGATGACACCCACTCAACATTCCCACCCAGTCCTGAAGGGACCACAATCCAAGTGTCATAAAGGCAACACAGAGATCCTGAGTGGAGGAACCAAATCTAATGTTTATATAACAACCATGAAGACTCTCTATGGTAAAGAGCAGGCCTTAGCTAATGGAAGTACTTCTAGGGGTTAACCTGAGTAGGACGCAGAAAAACCTGGGGGGAAGGGAAGAAGACTTGAAATGTCTATTTCTCTAGGTGCACAAAGGGCTTTGGGAACACACTGACAAAACCACAGAAGCCTGGGCTTTTTTACCACTTTATCTAACCAGGAAATTCATTGTTTCTAAGAGGTAATATGGTGGCCTGAAAAGACGCTTGAACTTGGTGATCAGAAGACCTGGATTCCAATCCTGTCTGTGACACAAGCTGTGTGACCTGATGTGTTGGTAAGCAAAATGGGCTCCTTAGCACTTAGTGCCCTTGAAGAGTTTGGCTTTTGTTTGCTTTGAGTGATTCAGTGTATTTCATTGAGCCTTACTAGGTGCTAAGCACCAGGCCCAAACCCCTATTAGGTGTGGAACCTATGTGGGTGTAGATTGGTGACTGGGGTGGGGCTAGCTAAGGAGAGGTGCTAACTCCAGAGCCATGCCCTATTAGGTGTTAACCTAACCTGTGTGGCTGTGAACCTCCCAGGGTCCTAAGGAGAGGGGCTAACTCAAGAACCAATCATAGCAGCCTAAATTCTGGTCATTCAGATGACATCTGATGATGTCTGAAGCCCTATAAGAAGGGAGGACAGAGCCATTTGTGCAGGGCTCTTAAGATGGTGTTGATGAGGAGACTCCGGGCAGCTGTAGCTAAGGAGCCCTCCAGCTTGTAAACCCAGATGCTGAGACTTTGTTGAACTCTGGTAACTATGTATTGGGATTTGAATCAGACAAGGTCTGCCTGTTGATGTTTGTACTTTGTTTGTAATTTGCTCTGAAGTTCAGGGTGCTGGCTTTTTTTCCCTGAATTAAGTGAATGATATTTGTGTGCTGAATTAAAGTAAGCTTGTCAAACCCCTCCACCTTGCTTTCCTTAGTTAGGCAGATCAAAAGCACCTGTGCTGTCGGCAGCTTTCTGGGTGCTGGCTGGGGGTGGATCTTGCACCCCCACAGAAGCTGCTAGCCGGATTGTGGAAACACCTGATGAGCAACTTAACTTAAATTTGAGCCAGAAACCCTCATAAAGTTATACCTGTAAGCACAGACAGCCCCATCACAGGGTGTTCATGAGGAAAGGACTTTTACTGACAGCCATAAAAGTACTAACAGAAACATCCCAAGCCTCGGTTTCCTTATCTGTGAAATGGGGTAAGAATCTGCCCTTCCTATTTCGAAAGGGTGTCATAATAGTAACACATAATGGATGTAAGATACTCTGAAAGCTGGAGAGTACTGTACACATATAATTATTTATGTGGCTCCACACCCAGGACCAGTCTGAGAAACAGCCCAATCGGGGAAGAAAGTGTCTAGGCTTCTCTTACCTCATCAGCCAAGAGGAAGAGTTTCTCTTCCCAAGCAAAGTGAATCACTTCTTCAATGCATTTTCTGCTCTGGACCTGACCTAGAAGGACCCCACCCAGTAAAAGAAAACAAAACCAAAAGTCAATTTAAATTTGTTTAAACTGGCACCGGGCCCAGCTTTCCACCCAGAACCTCCACACACTTTCCAGTCACAGCAATGTCCAGGATCTACCCTCCTCTCTCCTGTCACTGTCATGCCAGAGTCAGCGTGGGCTGCCTTAGACGATACGCCTTGGGGCCCTCCTTAACCTGCCGGAGCCCAGCTCCCCTCAGCAGACAGGGATGACTAAATTACTAGTCAGATTGTCATATACCTTTGTGGAATAGGGAGCAATGTTGCAACCGGCAGGAGGGGCAAAAATTGAGGGAAAAAAACTGAATTAACTCAGCTGTCTTCTTGTGAAGCCTGACCGCGTCATATGGATTCCCTTATTCCCAGACGACCACAAACCAACCCATAATCAGGAACAAATCATTACAGCCCCCTGATCACTAAGAGTTTGGGCACCAATTCTGGAGTCTCTTCTGAAGGTTTTAAGTTCTTATTCACACCCTAATCTGCCTATGGTATTAGCACAGGGGAGTGTTCCAACTCTAAGAGAAGGTGCTTAGAAGTCACATCGTGTTTTGTTTGCCTTTCACAAAAAGACTCAGCACCTTAGACCTAAGTTATTTACCAGGTGTAACTTTTTAAAGTTTGAAAAGCCCAGGCTTTCCACAATTCATCAATATTTATTGGCAATTCAAGTTGCTTGGGTTGCTGTGAAGAATCAAAGCCCCTACTGGCCCAAAACAGATAGGGGGCGTAGTTTTTGAGGTGAGCTTCAGGGCATACGAAGGTCTTGTTTAGGGCCACTATTTAAAGAAAAAAAAAAGCCACAGAAACATATGGCCAGCATATCCTTCCTGCTAAATGATAGGTGATCTTCATTTTAAATGTAAACCAAGTGAACAACCCCTTTCTACATTTAACCTGTCTGTCTCAGTTTCCTCAACTGCAAAATGGGGATAATATATAAAGACCAAATACTTGTCAAGTGCTTAACACAGTACTTGGCACATAGTAAGGGCTATGTACATATTAGGTGGTATTATCATTATTTCTCCCAGAATCTCTTTACAAACTCAAGTGATTTCTCCCCTTCCTTTCAGGTAGCTGTGGACAAGGAAAAGTATTTTTCCAAGTAAATTGGTTAAAACTAAATATATCACAGCTTATTGTGGGAGTAAAGAATTGGAAACCAAGTGGGTGTCCATCAACAGAAAAATGACTGAATAAACTGTGGTATATGAAAGACGGAGGATTTACTGTGAAATGACCATGTGAGGAATTCAGAGAAACACTGCAAGACTAGCATGGACTGATTCAGAGAGGAGGAGAACAATAAAGAAAAAGACCATAATGTAAATGAAACCGAAATGAAACAAGTTAATTGCAACAAGCAGTCAGCTTTGCTTTAACAACTTTTCTTTGTTACGAACTGTAGTTACAAAACAAAACCCCACCAAAAAGAAAAAAAATATCAAAACCAAAAACTTTGGAATGATAAAATAGCTGTGTCCATCAGGAATTCCAATGTTGCTTTCACCTGGGTGGAGCAACAATTTATGCCCCTGAGAAAAGACTCCAGAATGAACTCAGACACATTTTATCTCCAGAGGGAAAGGGAACAGTGATCATTTAATGGATTTTTCAAGCTGAGGAAAAAGAATGTGAAGCTAGCAGCCAGGACAGACTCAGGCAGTGGTGTGTATAACACTGTTGTTTAAAATAACAACAAAAGAAAAATAGATACCATTTATGTTACTTTTCAACCCAAGAAAAATCTGATTTTTTTTCCCAAATAGCAAGTCCTCCTCCACCCCCTCTCACCCATAGTTAAACACTCTTGTGATACTGAGGGGGAAAAAAGTTACACAATGCAGCAGACTGGTTATGCCACATTCTGTACCTGTAGTCCCCTACCTCTTTAGAAAGAAGATAAGTCACATGACATTTCTTATTCAGATCTCAAAACACATACTAGGTTCTGGGCCAAGGAGAGGACACTGCACTACCTCCACTGTGAATACCAGCTCATAAAAAACAAGTAAGAATTTGAAAATGGTAGGAAAAGCATGTAAACTTTTAAACAGCCAATTAAATGATGCCTTAAAAGACAAGTTTCTGCTTAGCTGCCTTGTTAGTTAACTGTTTGTGAAGGCAGGCAAGAGACTAGTCTCAAAAGCACAACCCTGCCCTGAAAAACATCCCTATTAATTTGCTCAGTGACTTAATGGATGTATAGAAGCCCCATCAAAAGAAGGTGGCTCCCTGCTGGTTCCAACATGTACTAATAGTCTATCTGACTCTGCAGAAGTCATTTGGCCTTGGTGAGTTTTAAGTCCCAACTAACTTCCCACCTTCTATAGGAAGTCTTCCCCAACCCCTCTTAATTCCAGTGCCTTCCTTCTGTTAATTATTGCCTAGTTATCCTGTATATAGCTTGCTTTATATATATATATTTGTTTGCATATTATGTGTCCCCCTCTCATTAGATGGCAAGCTCCTTGAGAGGAGAGACTGTCTTTTGCTTCTTTTTGTATCCCCAAAGCTTAGTGCAATGCCTGGCACACAGTAGGTGCCTAATGAATGTTAAGAAAAATTTTTAGGTTTTAGTGTCTTCATCTGCAAAATGCATCCAATATTTATACTACATATCACATAAGCTTGTTTGAGGAAAAGGCCTTGAATAAACTATAAAAGCTCTAGAAATGTGTACTGTAAGTCAGGATGGATTTTTAAAAATCACTTACTCTCTCTACACCACAGATTCCTCATCGGGAAAATGAGAATGATATTTGTACTGCCTACCTCATAAGGTTAAGCAGTGGATCTGGAGTCAGGGTACTTGGGTTTAAAACCCAATTCTCCTACTTCCTCAGTTATATGGTCCTGGAAAAGACACCGAGACTCTCTGAATCTTGGTTTGCTCAAGTGCAAAATGGATGAGAGGCAGCAAGGTACAGTATCTAGTACTTAGCTGTTACTGACCTTATACACAGTAGGAGCTTAAAAAAAAAGTATGAACTACATTTTAAAAATTACTTTATAAACTATAAAAATGACATATAACACAAGCTTTTTGGGAAGCCTAGACTTATGATTTCACTTGTGGGAGAAAATTCCTTCCACCGATGAAGATTAGCACCTCTTCTGCTGAACTCAGAGCCTTGCAGAGTCGCCTGGGCCCCTGACAGGTTACGGGACCAGCACAGAGCTGCTATGTTTCAGAGACAGCACTTGAAGCCGGGTTATCTTGACTCTGACGACAGCTCTCTACATGATTCACAACATCATACTGCCTTTCTAGGCTGTGAGTATATATATACTTATATATATCTATAATTATTATCCTACCCACACCAAACTCCCTTGTGGTAAAATAAAAGGAACCTCCTGCGGCCTCAGGATTCTAGGCCTACCACATGCAAGGTCTACCATTTTTTTCTTAAATTATTTTATTTATTTTTAGTTTTCAACATTCACTTCCATAAGATTTTGAGTTCTAAATTTTCTCCTCCTCCCTAAAATAGCATGCAATCTGATATAGGCTCTACATATATATTCCTATTAAACATATTTTCACATTAGTCATGTTGTAAAGAATTGGGACCAATGGGAAGAACCATGAGAAAGAAGAAGCAAAACAAAAAGAGAAAGAGATAGCAAATAGTCTGCTTCGATCTGCATTCAGACTCCATAGTTGTTTCTCTGGATGTGGATAGCATTTTCTATCAGGAGGCTTTTGGAGTTGTCTTAGATCAAGGCCTACTACAGAGAGGAGGGCAGACTGGGGAACGGGGCAACCAGAGTGTACGCCATCTTGGAGTGGGGGCGGGGGTGGAAATGGG
>CM053625.1:105719386-105753607 GCA_028646595.1 Phalanger gymnotis | reverse complement strand
CTATTAGTGAATTAAATACTACCACGAGAAAATCCTTTCTTCTGGGAAACTCTGCTACCTCCACGTGGAACAATGCAATGCCTTCATAACTTGCTGTCTGTGGCTGCTGGGCCTTGGTCGCTCTACTTCATACCCCTCCAATATCTGTTCTGCACACCTCCAATTAATCCTGAGACCCTCATTTGATTTCCTCCTTCCCTCAAAGAGCATAAAAATGTTTAACCTCACATAGCACTTAGACCTAGCTGAATACTTGCTCATTATAGCCATAAGAAGTAAAGCTATGCTTTGATTAAGCTGAAAAATCATAGTTGTCTCAGTTATTTCTTCAACATCATTTACCTGTAGGGTTCCCAGGGTTGATGATGCAGAGGACTTTGGGGTTACAGTATTCCTTGGCTTCAGTCACTGCCCGCCGGAGCTCATTTACATCCAGAGCCCAGCAGTTTTCTTCATCCAAGTAATAGTTCACCTGGATGGCATCCAACTCTGAAATGACAGCTGAGTACAGGGGATACTGGGGAATGGGGATCAACACTCCTGTCCGGGACTTTCCTCCGCCGGACACCAGAATCTTTAGAATTGTCTACAAGGGGGGAAAGTGAAGAGTAAGTTGAATTAGAGTCTTTTTTCATCACCCACCTATTTTTGTCACCTTTCACAAACTTAGGCCAACCAACCAAACTAGAGTTTTGTTCCAGTTGTAGAAGAAACCTCTAACACTTCCATACAATGCCTAGAACTGTATGCAGCTCACAGACTATTAGAAGTAAAAGAGTCTTTGAAAATCATCTAATTCAGTCCTATCCAGGAAACCCTTAGGGTGTGGGCTGACCTCTTCCCTTTCAGATCCCATGAAAAGACAAATGAAAAAAGCCTTGGCTTCAGAGCAAAAGTGGCATATCTAGTCTCTGTAGAAGGAAAAACTTCCTACTAATAGCAATAGCATTTATAAGATGGTTTAAGGCTTGTGAAATACATTACCTACATTATTCCATTTGATTCTAAAACCCAATTTGAAGATGTCCTCTTGATTCTAGCACTCTATCCTGGTACCCCCTTATCTGCCTCTATCAGGAATTATCTTGGGATGTAGAGGGGTCCCCCCCTCAGTGGAAGTGTTCAATCAGAGTGTGGATTGCTCGCTCTGCAACTAGCTCTGAAGGGGATTCTTTATGAGGGATAAATGGGCCCAGATAGCCTTTTAGGTCCCTTCCAACTCTGTGGCTCTGTAGGACTTGGACTCAAGTCCCACCTTTGCTGTCTGCCACCTGTAGGATACAACTGGATAATCTCTGAGGTTCCTTTCCTCTTAAAACCTTATGTTCTTAAATAGAAAAGACAACCTCCCTCCACCCCCACTCCATAGCAATACCACCCTGATCCACCAGAGGGAGCTATAACTCTGGTTTTCCAAGCCAGAGAGCAACGTGGGCAATGTGGGTGTAAGACACATGCCAAAACCATGTGGGAGAAAAATCCCTAATTCAGGGGCTTCCAGGGGGTAGATAATTCATTCAGTTAACAAGCCAAAACCACATTCCTAGTGGAACAACCTCCCACTCCGTACACAGGCCTGTGTTCTCTTTTGTTCCTTTCCACATTGGCTGTGTAGAGTTGGAACTTTTAGAAAATTAACTATGAACACAACTAATCAAAGGGCCATGTGTGACACCGAGTGACTGTAGACAGCTGTCTTCCTTGTCACCACCTACTCAAAACGTCTTCTAGGATGAAACGGGGTATTCCTGACAGCACAGAGTTAAAAAATAAAATAAGCCTGAATCAGGAGCTGTGGGCTCTTGTTCTGGCTTGGCTGCACACTTGCTTTGTCATCGCTGGAAAGTCCCTCCCTATAATATTTCTTTCATTCTCTAACGGAAGAGAATTTCAAAGAAATCTGGACTCTAGGCCGTGGTTCTGCCACACACCTGCTCTGTGACCCACAGCAAGTGACATTACCTCTCTGCTTATCAGTTTATCATCTGTCAAATGGGGAAAATAATATTGCCGGCCTCCCTCACAAGAGGATAAAGACCAAAGCCTAGCTATGCAAATGAAAGTGAAACTCTCAAATCCAAACATCTAGCATTCCTCCTCCCTTTCTGACAAACAAGACAAGAGATCAAAGAAAACCTCAGAAAAAGGGGAACAGTTTCTACCTCTGGACAGGTATGACAGCCTCCCGGGGACAAGGCCCTTCAAATCCTGGATTCTAGACACCACCTAATGAGTATCCCAAAACAAGTCCTCATTAAGAGCCTGTTAAGAACATTGTATACACTAACAGCCACAATGTTCCATGACTGACTTTGATAGACTTAGCTCTTCTCAGCAATGCAAGGACCTAGGACGATTCCAAAGGACTCATGATGAAAAATGCCGTCCACATCCAGAGGAGGAACTATGTAGTCTGAAGGCAGAGCGAAGCAGACTATTGTCTTTTTTCGTTTTTTTTTCTTTCTCGTGGTTCCTCCTATCCGTTTTAATTCTTCTATACAATATGTCTGATGTGAAAATATGTTTGATAGGAATGCATATGTACAGCCTGTATCAGCATGTCATCTTGGAGAGGGGGGAGGGGAAAAAATTTAAAACTTACGGAAATGAATGTTGAAAACTAAAAATAAATAGTTATTTTTTTTTAAAAAGAGCATATTAAGTGTCAGACACCTTGAATACTATCTGGTTTGATTTTCACAACAACCCTCGGAGGTAGGTACTATTATTGGCCCCATTTTACAGATGAGGCAATGGAGTCAGACAGAGGTTAAGTGACTCACCTGGGGTCACATGGCTAGTAAGTATCTGAGGTTAAACTGAACTCAGGTCTTCCTGACTTCCAGGATGGCACTATGAACTGTGCCACCAACTGGACCAGGTATACAGAAGGAAGCAGGACAGAGGCTTGGACCTCCATCTAAAATGCTAGGAGCTTCTAATCTTAGCTGGAGGCTTTGAGGGTCAAGAGAATTTTGTCAACAATCTTTTTTATAATTTTTATAAGTATCCCAAAGGAGGTTAGGGCAGCTGGGTGGCACAGTGGAGAGACAGCTGATCCTGGTCCTGACTTCAAATACAGCCTCAGACACTTTCTAGCTCTGTGACCCTGGGCAAGTCACTTAACCCTGTTTGCCTCAGTTTCTTCATCTGTCAAACGATCTAGAGAAGGGAATGGCAAGCCCCTCCAGTATGTTTGCCCAGAAAACCCCAAATGGGGTCACGAAGAGTCGGTCATGACTGAAAATGACTGAACACCAATAAGTAGGTTAGACTTGGATGGGGATTTTTGAACATCCTCAGATGGGCCTGGGAATCACTGGCAGTCTGGTGAAGGAGGATGAGAACTGGTAAGGTATGGTATTTTTCTTTTGTAAGGGTGGTAGCTAAGGAGGGGGTTCTACTCTGCCCATTGCCCAGCCCCCTTAAGAGAAAGCTGTGTCTTTCTGCAATTCCAAAGGTAGAAACTAGACTAGAGAAGAGAGTTACTTTTTCCTTTTGTTTTCACTTTCCCCCTATATAGCCTACCTTGTCCAACACCACCACCGAAGGAGTACAAGAGGACCAAGAGCCTAGGTTGGGTCTTTGGAGGCCAAGTGCCACCCTCTTATTTTACAGATGAGAAAAGAGAGGCCCAGAGAGACTGCCAGGGCCACACAGCCACAAGGCATCTAGGGCAGTCTCCTTGAAAGCAGGGTACTTTTGTCTCCATTTCAGCACCCAGTCCAGCGCCTGGACCACAGGAGGTAGGTACTTAATAAAGGCTTGCTGATTTATTGCTTGGAGTGGATAATCTCTCCAAGCCATTCCATCTCTAACATTCTGTGGCCTGTGGTTCTATTCTCTCCCTTGGGGGCCTGGTTCTGGTATGGACTTTAAAGTTGCATGCAGGTAGCAATTTATAAAGCAGGAAAAAATTCAGACCAGGGCAAATAAAGTTGTATCAATGTGTTTTTACTTACTGTCTAAGTAATAATCACTTACATCTATAGAGCGCTCTAAAGTCTGCAAAGTGAAAATAAATATATCCCACACCTAGTACCTCCTTAACCAGTTTTCTCATTCATTTATAAAATGAGGGAGTTGGGACTAGAAAGTCTCTGAGATGTATGAGATCTTTTGAGCCTTACAACTCTGAGAGATAGGTACTATTAGCACTCCCATTTTACAGATATGGAAACTGAAGCCCAGAGAAGCAAATTAAAGGACTATCCAGGCTATACATCTACTTAAGTGTCTGAGTGAGGATTTGAACCCAGGTCTTCCTGACGCTAAGGCTAACCCTCTTTTTCACTGTACTTTGCTGTCTTTCAAAGTGCTAACAAGTGCTCAAACTCTTCATTCTCATTTGCAAGGCTGCTAGGACAGGTTGGGTGGGTAGATGGATAATTTCTTTCTTTCTTTCTTTCTTTCTATCAGCCTCCCTTGCTCCCTCTCCCTCTTCCCAAGACACAGTTATAAACAAGGCCAGCACCTACAGAAATGCCGTCGCTAGCTCCAGTCGTCAGGTAAATGTTGTCTGGGTCTGCAGGCACACCGCCATCTCTCCTCTCGATGTATGCTGCCACGTCTTCTCGGATGCAGTTGACACCCTGGCTGGCACTGTAAGCACCTGGAAGACAGCAACCAAATGCTATGACACAGGCACACCTACTACCCTGAAAGCACTACATGTCTGGTCGCTACAAACTAGACCTTGGTGGTTGAATGGAAAAAGCAGTGGTCTAGTGGACAAGGCCACGTGTTTTAGTCTTGACCTTCCCGCCTGCCTCTCCACCCACCCAACTGGCTGAGTGACTCAAGGTAAATTTCTAGGCTTCAATATTTTCACCTACAAATTTAGGGATAATAATATCTGTCATATTTATCTTCTGGGATAAAAAGACCATATAAATTGCCCTGTATTGTTTTCTAATCAATTGAACAAGGATTTACTAAGCACAGAGACACAAAGACAGAAATTAAATAGTCCTTACCCTCAAGGAATTTACATTCTACCTGGGTAAGGGGAGGGGGGGTAAGGGACCTTTAATTCTTCCCAATGAATTGGGTTTTTATTTGGCCTAACCCCTGGGAGTTGGATTGACATAGTACAACATCTATAAATTCAGATGTAAGGAACTGAACCTGCCGGGAAACAGCCTTCACAAAAACTTTCAAGTCTGTAGTCTGACACTGGTTGTACGACTCTAAGCAGGTCACTTAACCTTTAAGGAACAGGTCTAAATCTCTCTCGAAGACCATAAACTGCAGTACACTTGCAGATCTGCACTGAGAGAGGGAGCTCCTTCCCCTGGGAAATCCCCCATAACGAAGAAATCACAGATTCAGGCCAAAATAATTTTTTGACAGTATTGTCACATGATGGCACTCAACTAATCCATGAGCTCCCCAAGGCAGATTTTATGTCTTCTATTTCTGTAATCCCCAGCATCTAGAACAGTGCCTACAGCAGTAGTAAGTGGTCAGTGTTGATACTGACTGGTTGGGTCAGTTCTGTTTATTAGCTCTAGGAGAGCAAGAAAGGTTGTTTCTACCCTTTGTCCTAAAGTTATCACATGCCCTTAGACAGCCAGTCATGTTAGGAGTTTCTACGGTATTAAAAGACAGTACTCATGTGGTCCAAAGTGTTCCTCTATCACACAATAAGTAAGTAATCGGCATGATATAGAAAAGGCAGAACAGCATGGCGAAGAGGAAGCTGGCCTTGGAGCCAGGAAGACCTTGATCCAAGTCCCTCCTTTGACACACATAAGCAGTAGAACTGTGGCAAGTCAAGTGACGCTCACCCCCTGCCATGGTAGGTCAATCTAAGGAACTCAGTGAGACTGTATGCCAACTGGGAGCCCCTCCCTACATCAAAAAGAAATCACAGGTCCAGTGCCTATGTCTTATCCTACTAACCTTATAACATCACCTATTTCTAGGGGGTTTAGGCTTAAGAAGTGTCTTCTTCGCAACTCTCTGAAGTATGGTAGATGCACTGTTATCCTTGTTTGTGAAAGGAGGAAGAACAAAGAGGCCTAGAGAGAATGAAGTGATTTGATCATCTGTCAGGCTCCTTCCAGTTCTATAACCAATGATGCTATAACTTGCTCCCAATCACAAAGGTAGTAAGGACCACAGCCAAGATTGGAACCCAGGCCTTTGGATTATAAGGTTGACGCTTTTTCTGGAGTGGCACCTTGAAAAAATGGAGATAAGTCCAAGACAGGCTGGTATACTTAAGAGGCCTGGGTTCAAATCCTGCCTCTGGTACTTACTGGCTATGTAAGCAAGAAAAAGTCATTTAGTATTTTTGAGTATTAATTTCCTCATTTTAAAAATGGGGACCTTGTGCATATACCCTTTGATCCAGCAATACCTAGGTCTATATCCCAAAGACATTAACAAAAAGGCGGGGTTGGGGGGAAGAGGACCTACTTGTACAAAAATATTTGTGGCAGCTTTTTTGTGGTGGCTAAGAACTGGAAATCGAAGGGATGCAACATCAATTGGAGAATGGCTAAACAAGCTGTGGTATGTAATTGTAATGAAATATTACTGTGCTGTAAAAAAAAGACAAACGATGGTTTCAGAAAAACCTGGAAAGACTTACATGAACTGTTGCATAGTGAAGTGAATAGAACCAGAAGAACATTATACACAGTAACAGCAGTATTGTTGGATGAAGAACCGTGAATGACTTAGCTGCTGTCATCAATACAATGATCCAAGATAATCTCAAGTGACGAATGACGAAGCATACTATCCGACTCCAGTGAAAGAATTGATATTGGCTGAATACAGATTGAAGCATGCTAGTTTTCACTTTCTTTTTTTCATTTTTATTCTTTTATTACAGTCTTCTTGTACAAAATGACTAGTATGGAAATATTTTACATGATTGCATATATATAACCTATATCTGATTGCTCACCATCTTCGGGAGGGGTGAAAAAACGAAGGGAGGGACAGAATTTAGAACTCAAATGTTAAAAATTGTTTTAACATGTAATTGGGGGTGAAATGTGTGTATATATATATGTGTATGTATACACATATATATGCAGACACACACACACATATATATGTATGTATATCCACACACACATATATTTATGTTTCTATGTCCTGTAGAATACTGACCTACCTCACAAGGCTGTTGTGTGGTTCAAAAGCAATGACTAAAAATCACAGTGTGCACTCTAAAGCCTCATGTAAGTGTTAGCTATTATTACATCATGCTGGCTCCTTATACTGGCTTGCCTTTATGTCTTCAATTACAGGTGTTGAGCCAAAGACCAACTGAAGGTCAAATACAAGGCCTGTTCTTCAAACAAAAAAGGAAAAAGTTATTACTGGAGAGAAATGAAAAACATGGGCTTCATAATAATATACCCTTTATCTCAACAGAGAAAAGTCACACTCCTGGCTCAGTCTGCACAAGGTGCCTGATACAGAGACAACTAACAATAGCTAGGACGTTAATAAATTTCCTATTTGTCTTGATCAGTGTCCAGGCTGATAAGCCTAAGTTAAACAGCTAACATAGGGAAGTGGGACATAAGAGCTAAAAAGGACATTTAAAGATCAGCTGGCCAAAACCCTCTCATTTTATAAGGGAGGAAACTGAGGACCACAAAGAAATGACTTGCTCATTGCCACACAGTGACTACAACAGCTAGTTTTTGTGAAGGAGCTGGGCCAGCCTGCCTGTATCCACTTTTTGGCCCTGTTCCTAACTTTCTGGTCTTCAAAATCATGCCTCTACTGCCATCTCATCCTAGAACTTCTCAGCATCTGGAGCCTCCTCCCCCCAAACATCCTACACCCCTGTGGCCTGCTCATCATGGAGGATCCCTCTGCAAGGCCAGCCCTGAAGCTCCTGGAGCTTCCATTTCATGAATGCACCAGGCCAGCCTGCTTTCATTCTCCTTCAATACTGACTTTCTGGACTTTAAAATCATGCAACCCATACCTTCATTCCTTCCCCACCTCTCACCGCCCCCACCCACCTCTTTTTAACTCCCTTTTGTGTGTCTTCTTTCACCCTTAGAATGTAAGCTCCTTGAGGGCCAGGACTTTTTTTTCTTTTTGCTTCTATGTGCATCTCTGGTGCTTAGCACAGTGACAGGCATCTAGTAAGCACTTAATAAATGTTTGTTTCCTTCTTTCTGAGTCCTCTGACCTCAAATCCAGTGTTTTTTTCTGACATTTCACACTGTTTCCTTCCATTATGTTTTACTGTTTACTGCAGGCAAATGAGCCATGCTGCCATAACTAAAGTTCTGTGGTCAGAAGGGTAAATTCTTCTATGGGCAGAATATGGTCACAGAGAGACAAGGATCATCCTTCCTACCATACTTCCCCTCCAATTACCTTCAGTCTAGTTGGCTGGTATACATCTGCAAAAAACCATTTCAAAAGCTAGAGGTCAGCCACTGAGCAGCACCACTTTCTTCCAACATGTGTGGCTCAGTGAAACATTCAACCTGAACTCTTGCAATAGTCTCTTATGGGGTCTTCCCACCTCTACTCTCTGTTGTCCAGTCTTTTCATTCATATCTGACTCTTTGAGACCCCATTTGGGGTTTTCTTGGCAGAGATATTGGAGTGGTTTGCCATTTCCTTCTCCAGCTCATTTTAGAGATGAGGAAACTGAGGCAAACAAGTTAAGTGACTTGCCCAGGGTCACATAGCTAGGAAGCGTTTGAAGCTCCTAACCCCAAGCCAAGTTCTACCCACTGTGCAAGCAGATGCCCCCTCTCTCCTCTGATTTGTGCTTTATACAGTCAGAATAATTTTCCAAATGTGTCATGTCACTCCTCTACTCAAAACCCTGCAATGGCTCCAGATCACGTACTGTTCAAATTCATTAAGCTGGCATTAAAAGCCCATGACCTGTTAACATAGTAGTACCCTAACTTTACCTTCCCAGTCTCATCGGCCATCATGCTCCAGACAAACTGGACTCCTCTGAAGATTCCCTGTACTTTTCCATTCCTGAGGCTTTGCTTATACTATATTTCCATGCCTGGAATAACCCTGTCTTTCTGGCTCTCACCGAACATTTGTACCGATCATCTACGAGTATGTATTCCAGTTGCCAGGGTATTTTTCTTCTCTCTAATAGACTGTGAACTCCACAAGGGCAAGTACCACATCTCAGCTTTGTATTATTCTAGCTCATTGGTACCTACCACAGTGCTCTTTACACAACAAGCCCTTGGTGTTTGCTGAATTAGGGTGGCAGCCTGATTGAGTGGACAGGTTTGTAGCCAGAAGACCTTAGTTCAAATCTAGCCTCTGTCATTCACTACCTAGGGGACCTTGGGCCAATCAGTGACCCTCTCTGGGTTCTTGAGATCCTTGTCTGTAAAATGAGGAAGGGCAGAGGAATGTGTCACTAAATTCTATAAATAAGGACAAACTTCTGTTTCCCTTGCAAGAAAACCTGAAGTGGTAAAAGACATGCTGTGACAGATGGAAGAGTAGCCAGAAAGGGAGTACAGATGTGTTCCTATTTGGGGGAACTGTCTCAGCACACAGTTCCCACTCTACAGACCCAGAATACACATCTGTAAGAAAGAAAAAACAAACAAACATCTTGTATGACATTTCGAGGGAACCCAGAAAAGCACCCCTGGAGTTCCAAAGGGGCACTCTAGGGAGTTCTGACCCGCGGGGTACCTTGGCCTTCACTAAGTTCCTTTGTAGTCAGGGCTGCCTGCAGGACACTGAAGAAAGAGAAGGCATAGTTTTTCCACGACCCAGGGCCTTGAAGTAGTTTTCCTCCTGCCTGGGGTCTGGATGTCAGCATTCAAGGTCAGGACATTGCAGAAGGGGTTGGGGGAATGGAAGGGAATGAGAGAAAACACAAGGACTGGGCAACTGCTTGTAAGACAATGAATATGAAAGACAAGGTCCAGCCAGCCTGAGGGACAGAGGGCAAATGGAGGAGCTGGTAATAAAAGGTAATGATTAGAATGAAAAGGCTGAGAGATGGCAGCTCATGTTCAGACAGCAAGAAAGCTCTGTCTGCTTGGATGTCCTGGTTGATATCATACTTGCAGAGAAACAACTGGATTCCGGGCTCCATTTCCGTGCTGCTTCTATTCTGCTCTAAAAAAGGCAGTTGGAGAACATCTGGGCAGAGGGGACAGGGCAGGCTTTGGTTTCACACACAATTGCAGGGTCTTTCACTAAGAGGGGCACCTCTGAGCAGGTAAGGGTACAGAAGCAGGAAAAAAAATGAATTCCAAGACCTCAGAAGCTGGACACTGGTCTCCAATGAAGAGCTGGCTGGTTATTCATTTCTTTCCCAAGGGCAAAGAGAGTATCATTTTCACCCCAACAGCTCAAAGGGGCCAGATTCTTGGCCCTCTGCTTGTGGTACATAGAATTCCCAGGCCCTCCTGCAGACTAACTTTCTCAATAAGGATGCAGCAGAAAGCAGGTCATGAGTGGCCCTGGGGTGGGAGGAACTTCAGACCCAGTGAAATGGAAAATTTAAGCGAGCTTCAAGATATACTCAGTCCTAAAAAGGAAGGCAGAGAAAAGGACAAAAGGAGATGTTTGTATGTATGCATGCATGTATGTGAAGGTATATGTGTGTGTGTATGTGTTTGTAAAGTCACTAGAATTAATGCCTGAGGTGAAAGAATAATTAGCAAAGCCAAGCAGTATCCCTACTTCTATTTACTCTCCTATTCCTAAAGCTAATAGCTAAATGCCTTCACTCTCCTTAGGGCCACTGACAAATGAAAGCTGTTTACAAGAACCTGTCCAGATGGTAAAATCCAAGCTTTATGAAACAACATTTTTGTCTGTCAACTGCCCTTTGAAACCTAAAGAAGTCTTTACTTAAAACAATTATCTTTGAATACAGAAAGTTAACCTAAGCATAACCAAGGATGTAGTAATCAGCTTTCCTCCTCTGGGAACATTACCCAGAATTTGTTACGTTAGTCATTAACATGCACAATTTAGCCTGCGGCCTTTTATCCCCTCCAATATGACACACACAAGTAACCCCTCTCCACCCTACCCCCCCCCCAGGCACATCCCATTTAAGGGCTCACCCAGGCTGTTCCCCCCACACGCCTTTAAGATCCTCCTGGCTCGGTTCTTGGCATCCTCTGGGAAGCTAGGGCTGTCCAACAGGTTTGGATATGTGCAAAGAGCCACCACCTAGAAGGGGAGAAAGGTGCATGGGCCTCTTTCCCAGAACCTCAACTTACTCCTTGACGTGCCATCCTCTTAAGTCCCAGGACAAACTATGGAGGGAGAGATAACTCTCTGAACGTGTACACATACACGTACACATACACACACCTGGGATCTGTTCCAGAGATTACAGCAATTCACCTCTCCCTGGGACAGGCTGCCAGAAGCCCAGCTGGTGGGGAACCTAATCAAAGTATAATGGCTCACATTTCTACAGAATTTTAGGGTTTATGAAGATTTTTCTCATAATTCTGATAGGCAATGCAAGAATTACTATCCGTTTCTAGAGTCGAGGAAACAGACTTGGAGCCGTTGAATGATCTGCCTACAGTTGCACAGCTAACTAAAGCTCAGAGCCAGGTTTGAACCTATAACTCCTGACCCTGTGATCCATGTTTTCCTTCTATCCCATCTCATTCTTTTGGCAGAGGAAGAATAAGAAGAAGGACAATGCAGACAGCCACTGAGCTCCACGGCACTGTCTGAACGGCCTAGGACTTGGGCAGAATGGGTGCTAAATGGGAGCGGAGAAGTAAGGTTTCATTCTGCAGTTCCTTTTATGAGTAGGAGCTGGGAAACCATTCATGGAGCTTCCTGTGGAAAAACAGGGAAAGTGCAAAGGGTTAAGGAGTTCTCAGCTTCTTGTGTCATGTACCCTCCTTGGACAATCTAGTGAAGTCTATGGAGCCCTTCTCAGAATAATGCTTTTAAATACATAAGACACACAGGCTTATAAAAGAAACTTATTGTATTAAAATAGGTAACTATTTAATATACTTTTAAAAAAGTTCACAGACCTCAGGTTAAGAACCCCTGCCAGAGGCAGAGGCTCAAACTGCACATTTTCACGGAGGGTGAACTCAAAAGCCATCTGATGGGCACTCAAACAAGAAGCATAAGGCACTGGATGGAGGTAGACCAAAGCTAATTAACATGGGGAGGGGGGTCACAGAAGATGTGTCCTATCTGTCTTCATGATCTAACACTCTTCTTCCTCTTGTCCTGCTCACCCTCACTCTCCTCCTTAACCACAGCTTTCCAAGTTGGAAGGCATAGCCAGAAGGAATATAGCATTTAGCAATGAGCTGCTGGATAAAAAAAGCTGAAACAAGCCCAGTCTGTGTCCTGCCGCTTCCTGGGCTACCGGCTCCACCGGGTAGATGTGCAGAGAGGCCTGTTCTGAGGCTGAGCCATTTCAAATCCCCTCAAGTTCCAGTCCGTTTAATGAGCCCTTTGACTTTTTTTTCCCACCCCGTACTTCTCATCCTCTCTCTCCCTGGCCCCCACTTTGTTTGTCTGTTTCTTCCAAGAAATCTTATTTAATGATTTGCCATGCCCTTGGATGCAGATCAGGGATTTTTCTGATTTCAGCAGCTTGCCCCAGCAAAAGTGAGGTGAGGCCCTGTTTGAAAAAGTCAGCAGAATAATCTGGGAAGGTATGTGGGGAAGAGAGGATACAGACAAGAGTTTCTCTGTCCCTCAGCGGCTTTTCATCTCTGGACCACCCCTTTCCCACTCCCACAGAGGCTACAGCATGACTGGGCAACATTTGATTGGGTCTTCAGAGTCAAGCTACCGTTTTTAGGACAAGAAAACTATTTTCTCTTGTAATACATATACCCGCTGTGATGCCGCAGACAAAGAGATGGACTCAGGAAACCTAGGTTCAAATCATAGTTCTAACACTTCCTGAGGGACCATTTCCTCTCAATGGGGACAATAGTGACATTTGTATGATTCAACTCACAAGGCTGCAGGAAAAAGCATTTTGTAAACCTTTAAGCGCTACAGAAATGTATTATTATTATTGTGGTTGTGGTTGTGGTTGCTATTAGCTCATGCCCAAGCTAGTCACTCACCTACCAGCCTAGGGTGAATAAAAACAGTGGTTGCCCAGTGAGGAGGAAAAGAACAGTGAAGTCACTTGTTCTCTATGCCAAGACTCCCTCTGTGGGGGAAGCCAACCAGGCTGCAGAAAAAAGGGCATGTGGGGGCAGGTCAATTTTCTATACCTGTTTACAAGGCTATCTTGGTCTCATGAACTGTCCATAAAAAAAGAACAGGGACTATGCTGTTATTTTAAACAAAAACAGATCTCGGGACACCTTTCTGGTGGTATTTTATAGGGCAAAATGAGAAAAATTCCCAGTGAGGACTGAGGGCTCCCTGGGGACTCCCCAGGATCCTGCTCAAGCCAGGTGTATTGAGACAGATAAGCCCTCCCAGCAGCAGAACCCAGCAGGGCCTCATGGAGTGCTGGATAGAGCTCCTCTCGAGAGAACGTTTAAAATAAAGCAATCCTTGTTTCCTCTCGCACTGTTAGCCCACGTGGTGTTCTCATTATCTGCTTGCCTGCTTACAGAACTAAAGAGACTAGTCTTAATTCCCACCTCCTCAGAGACTTCTGGAGCTCTATCTTCATCTGTGCATCTCGGTCCCCCCTAGGATTAGAGTTACTACCTCCACTTGTCCCCAGGTCAGCTTTCCTCCCATGACCCTCACATTCCTGTCCCCTCTTCTCAGTGACCTTGGTAATGCTAAACATGGACTCTCAAGGCCCTACCCAGGAATCCCTGGAGTGTCAGGTTCCCATCCCTGTAGCTCCAAATCTGAGAGGTAGAAGGTGTTTTCTAGTCCTACCAGTATTCAGAGAGGAAACCTCTTAAGACCCCTGAGAAATGGGCATCCAGGGCTCTGCTGAGAGACAACTCAATACCTCTTGAGGCAGCAGATTCACTCTTGGATGTTCTAATTGTTGCCAAGTTTTCCTCACATTAACCTTAAATTTATCTCTTTGCAACTTCCAGGTTACCAGGTCTACCCTTTGGAACCAAGGCAGACAAAAAATCTAATCCAGGGGTGGGGAACCTGCCGCCTCAAGGGCACATGTGACCTTCTATGTCCTCGGGTGCAACCTTCTGACTGAGTCCAAGTTTTACAGAACAAATCTTTTTATTAAGGAGATTTGTTCTGTGAAGTCTGGATTCAGTCAAAGGGCCCCACCTGAGGACCTAGAGGGCCAAGTGTGGCCTTGAGGCTGCAAGTTCCCCCCAACCCCCACTCACCCCAGTCTAAGCCCTCTCCTGCTAAGACCCTTCTAAGTACTTGAAGCCCACAATCATGCCCCCTGCCACTGTTACCACCACAGCAAGGGGAACAAGAGAGCTACAGTGGAAACAGGAACGCCTTTAGATGTGGAGGACCTGGGATCAAATCCCGATGGCCACTTATGTGCATGACCTTCAGCGAGTCACCCAGCCTACCTGGGACTGTCAAGTGAGAGGGGTGATGTGACAAGACCTCTACTGTCACTCCCACCTCTAGATCTGTGATCTGAAGTCTCCTCCAGTCTAAAACAATCAAGCCCTGAAAGCATCAGAATTTCATAAAGTCCTTGGGCCCTAGGGAAGCTTGCTGCCATCTCAGCCTATGATTCAAGGCCAGCAGAGACGTCAGACAGGGCAGGTGAGGCTGAACAGCAGGAAGGAGACGGATGCTAAAGAACAAGAGGAGAATGTTGGAAATGGGAGAGGAAGGCTCCCATTGGGGAAGATGATGCCAGCAAGTTCAAAAGCACATTTATAAGCCTCCTGCTTCCCAGGAAGAAAAGAGCCGAGTGGTCACAGACACATCACGGTAGAGGCTGTTGTTTTTTGTTTTCTCCCAAGCCCGCCCTGCTGTGAACTAAGCACCACTACTTTTCTCTTATCCCATTAGAAACAGCTTGTACCCAAGCTCTTACCTGTCGCAGGAAAGTGATTGGCTGCTGGCCCATTGCATGGGCATCGCCAATGTTGGCTTTTATGACTTCTGTGAAAGGCTTTTTGATACCCTAAGGAGAGAACACAATGTACTGGGTGGTTACTTTTAGGATGGAGGCACTGTTTTAAAACAGAAAAAACAATGACTCTGGAGTCAGAAGTCTTGGGTCCAAATCCCACCCAAAGCTTAATATCTCTGTGACCTTTGGCAAAATACTTAACCTCCCTGGACCTCAGTCCTTATCTGTAAAATGAAGGGGTTGGACTAGGCAGCTTCTGAGTTCCCTTCCATCTCTACATCTATGATGCTATGGGTAGGTAAAGCCCAGATTTTAAAGAAAGTTTTATTTCAATTTCTCCCTCCCACCCTAGCCCCGCCCCCCTTATTGAGAAGGAAAGAAAAACAATATCCCTGTTACTAACATGTATGGTTAAGCAAAACTAATTTCCGAATTGATCATGTCAAAAAAAAAGTCTCATTCTGTACTCTGAGTCCTTCACGTCTCCAACAGGGAGGGATAGCATGTTTTATCACTAGTTGTCTGCAATTGTGGATGGTCATTATACTGATCAGAATTCCTAATTCCTTCAAAGTTGTCTTTACCATAATGTTGTCATTGTATAAACTTCTGATTCAGTTCACTCCGCCCTACATCTGTTCAAATAAATCTTCCCAAGTTTCTCTGAAATCAACCCCCTTCATCATTTATTATAGCACAACAGTACTCCATTACATTTATATACCATAACTTGTTTTAGCCGTTCCCCAATTGATGGGTACCTAGGGCTCAGATTTAGAAATGAATGCTGAATGGCATTCTCACAAGAGACCCATGTTCTTGAAAGGCTACAATAATAGCTGGGGGGGGGGGCAGCAATATAATCGCTTCTCAGAGCATCCAGAAGCAACCAAGGTATACTTGGTTTGAAAGTTCCTGAGGTTTCTGACTCCTCCCCAGAGATTCACTCTCACAGCAAATAAGAGTTAGGAGGAGACACACAGGGAACAGAGGAAGATCAGGTCATACATGCCCTCTAGAGACATTTATTCTCACTGGAAGTCTATCAGTGAAGTCAGCTTCATTTCTGCCTCCTGAACAAACAGCTGGATTCTTCAGACTGCCTCAGCCCCCTCCCCAGGAAGAAGACGTAACTATGCAGGACCCATAGAGAACACCAGGAATGGAAGCTTTTGTTCACAACTTAGCTAAAGGAAAATGGATGCAATCCTCCACTGCCATTGAAGAGTGGTCATGATGGAGTGGGGGTTACTGACAGAAGGAGGGGGCATCAGGCAGAAAAGGTCTCTTGAAATGCCAAAGTGAAGATGCACCAAGGGGAAGGAGAAAAAAAGATTTTATTGAAAGTTCATGATTCCAACTCAAGCCCAGGTTTACACAAACAGTGCACAGTTATCCCTTCCACATCGAGGGGGTTAGGGACATGGCAGAGTCCCACACTCTAGAAAATCCACATAAAATTTTTTGGTCCTCCCTTTGTATCACAGAAGAAGTCTGAATTATTTTGGCATTAAAAGATAAAATATATTGATATTATATAATATTATACATATATTTTATGCATTTCTGAGTTTCTAAGCTTTTTTTTGTGTCATCTGCTGGCCTTCACATGTCATTTGCAGCTTCCACAAAACTCCCCCAAAATTCCCATTTAATTTCTTATGCTGACCCTTGATATAATATATCAAAACCTAGATGGGGTAAGTCGAGAAGCGGAAGGGATAACTGTTTATCAAAAGCAGAACTGGAACCCAAGTCAGTTATTAACCGACAAATCACCTCTCTATTATCAGAAGGATATGCATACCATCATTAATATTGCATAGAGAACTACTGTCAACACCGAGACACACAGGTTAGATAAGGTACAGCGTCTCATCATCTTAGGAGATAAGACAGCACAGATAAAGGTGAAATAGTACGCTGGAAAGAGCACTGGCCTTGGGGTTCAAATTCCAACTCTGTCACTACCTAGCTAACTTGAGCAAGTCACTTATTGGTTTTCTCATCTGTAAAATGAAGGGTCTGAAGTAGAAGATCCAGAAGGTCTTTTCTAGCTCTAATTCCTATGGCCCAAAGTTGGATAAAGGAGGTGCCTTCAGTGATCATCTCTGTGCTTTAGATAACTATCACATCTACATGTTCGGCCCTGACCTCTAGGCTCACATCTCCAGCGGCCGACTAGACTTCTGGAGCCGGATGTCCCATAGACGGCTTAAATTCAACTCTTCATCTTTTCCCCCACACCCTGACATCTTAACTTCTCTGTTACTGTTAAAGGTACCACCACCCTCCCAGTCACCCAGGCTGGCATCCGGGGTATCATGCCAACTCCTCACTCCCTCATCTCCTACACCCAATCGGTTGTCAAGTCTTGTCACTTCTCCTTTTGAAGCATCTCATACAGGCCCCTTCTTTCTTGATGCTGCTACCACCCTGGTACAGGTCCTCATCACCTCACACCTAGACCGCTAAAACAGTCTACTTATTGATCTGTCTGCCTCAAGTCCCACCAATCCCCACTCCCCCAATCCGCCCTCTATTCAACTATTAAAATGGTCTTCCTAAAGAACAAGTCTATGGCAATCAAGACCAGTGGCTCCCTATTCTCCCCAGGATCAAATATAAAATATCGTTTGGCTTTTAAAGCCCTCCATAACCTGGCTCCTTCCTATCTTCCCACTCTTCTTACATCTTTCCCACGTGTGCTCTGAAATTCGATGACACTGGCCTCTTTGCTGATCCTCGACAAGACCGTCGCTGTCTCCATCTGCTGACTTTAAGCATTTTCACTGGTTGTCTCCCCCAGGCCTGGAACTCCCTCCTCATCTCTGGTTCTCCTAGCTTCTTTGGTTTTCCTTCAAGATTAAGCTATAAAGTCTCATCTTCTATAAGAAGCATTTCCCAGTTGCTCTTTAATCTTAGCGTCTTCCCTCTGAGATAACTCCCAATTTATCCTGCTTATATCTATTTTGCAAATAGATGTCTCTTCTATTAGACTGTGAGCTCCTTGAGAGTTAGGATGGTTTTTTGACTTTTTTTTTTTAATTCCCAGGGCTTAGTATAGTTTCTGGCACACAGCAGGCACTTAACATATACTAACTGACTGATAAGAAGATAACCCTTCAATCCTCTTACCTCCAAAGCTCCAGAAGAGACTTTGGTAATAGCACAAATTGCACAGACACAAGTCCAGCGTGCCACAGGACAATGAGGCACCCTCCACTAGAACAGGGCAGAAGGAGGGTCACCATTTGGCTCCCAGATTCCTCGTCATACTCAAGTAGAAGGCTGTGAATCTGAGTCTGGGTCAGCTCACAGAAGAAGGAAAGTTACATTTGCTTCAGGGTCCCCAGAAGTCACTTGGGAAAGACGCCCCCCCCCCAAGACTCCCTTTAAGGAGCCTCAGAGCACATCTATCCTACGAAAGCTGGAAGAAGAGATGCCTCATAATCCAGGCCAGCCTGAGGGGAGGTGGGGGAAGGGTGGCAGCCTTGGGAGAGATCCAGACACATGAGAATTGAGTCCACTCTCGTGGAGATGTTTAGGAACCAGAAGACAGAGATACTAAGAAAAAGGGGCGGGGGAGTGAAGTGAGGGTAACACCCTGATGAGACGACAAACCAGCAGACTCCTCAGGGAACGTGTTCCAGGACTATGTGGTCAAGGGGCTGGCCCTGAGAAAGAAGCCTAAGCCCACAGTCCCATAGCACCTTGGAAACCAGCCTGGCTGGCTGGCACAAAGATCTTTCTGTCAGCCTGGCCCACTCCCATGGGCTCCCCAGGCATGACCAACTGAATGAAATTTCCATGGCTCCAAATTAATATATTCACTGAAAGGAAGCGAACCTGTCACTGGCATGACAGTAAGCAACCAAAACACAGCTGTAGAACTTCACTGCAGCCCCATTATCCTGCATAAGAATAACACTTGGGAACAACCTCCCCCTGGCCCCCAGCCCCCTTTCCCCTGGCCAACTTCTTCACTCACCATTTCACCCAATGGATTCAAAAGCTTGCTTTGTAGGAGGCTTGGGAATGTTGAATTTCTCTTTTCTGTGTGTCCTTGAGACAGCCCAATGATAGATGGTTTTAGGAGCAGGGAAGTCAGCCACAGACCCCTCCCTGCAACATCTTCTCCCCACTCCCCCCACCCTAAAGCATGGCTAGTTCCTTTCAAATGGCTGTTTGAGCCCTTTTAAGCATGTTGGGGAAGAGGGGGAAGGGGTACTCCAGGCTGCCCAGCTACTGAGGCAGGGGCCAAGACACAGAGATGCAAATATGAGGGAAGGGATTCTTCCCCTGCTAAACCCCTGGAGATCTGGCAGTTTGGGGAGCAACAATCTATTGGCACACCCCCTCCACCCAAATACTTGTGTCTCCCTATGCTGGGACAAGAAGATCCAGTCCTTAAGGGTGGATTACAACCCCTAATTACATACATCTTACCCCAGATATTTGGGAGACAATTACCCTTCTCCAATGCCCCATGCCCAGGCAGCACTCACCAGATAGCCATCCCCTTCACCAATTTAGAGTAGTGAAGCCACAGATGTTTACTGGGCTGGGAGGATCCCTCATTGCTCTAATCTCACCCCACTCTCCAATCCTCTGTTTAACTAGTATCCTATCAGGTTAGGGGTGGAGTACTCAACACCTATACCCAACTCTCTCTGTCTGTCTCTCTCACAGCCCCACCAAAATCATCCTGCAGCAGAACCAGCAAGGAAAGAACACCTCCAAAGCCCCCCACCAAAAAAAATTCTAATTTTTTTCCTTATTAAAAAAAGAAAGAAAAAACAAGTTTTCAGGGCAAGTAGAAAAGCTAAAAGTCCTGGCTTGGGAGTCAGGAGATCGAGGCTCTAGTCTCAGAAAAAATTTAGACAATGCAAACCAAAAGATCCCAATATAAATTTATCTTTTACAAAAGAACTTATATTTAGCTATACGATCTTGAAGGAGTCTTCTAGCATCTCTTTGCTTAAGGTTCCTTTTCTGCCAAATGGGGATGATAATTTCTGCCCTCCGTGCTTCATCTCAAAGCTGTCTGCCAGCATCACAAGAGTTGACGAATGTGAATGGGCTTTGACCCATGCAAAGCACCAGGCAGAGGCAAAAGGCTGTTGTTACAGTTATTACTACTAGCAGAGCACAGCCCCAGGTGCACTCCAATCCATCCTCCACACAGATGCCAGGTCTGACTATGCTTCAAACCAATCGATAAACTCCCATGGCTCTGCATTACCTCCTGGATCAAATATGAACTCCTGTTTGGGATTGCAACTTGGCTCCAAACTATGTTTCAGATTTGTTACATGTAATTCCCACCCTGGCCTTCCTGCTGTTCCTTTCACACAATATTCTGTCTGCCATCTTGGTAGCTTTATAATGACTGTCACCAACTCCTAGGATGCACTCCTGACTCACCTCTACCTCCTAAAGCCCCTCGTTTCCTTCAAAGCTCAGCTCGAACTTTAGCTCTCATATGACTTTCCTGATTTCTGCTAATTCTATAATTCTCCCTCCCTCAAATTACTTATTTCACATATATTTTGTGTACATGTCGTCTCCCCTAAAAGAATCTAAGTTGCTAGAGGTCAGAGATGGTTTCATTCTTGAAAGGCTTAGCAGAGTGCTTGACACAGAACATGAACACAATAAATGTTTGTTGAAGGTGGACTTCAGAAAAACCTGGAGAGACTTAAATGAACTGAGGCCGAGTGAAGTGAGCAGAACCAGGAGAACATCGTACACAGTAACAGCCACACCGTGAGAGGACTGATTCTGATACACTTAGCTCTTCTCAGCAATGCAAGGATCCAAGACAACTCCAAAAGACTCATGATGGAAAACGTCATCCACATCCAGAGAAAGAACTGATGGAGTCTGAATGCAGAGTAAAGCTGACTACTTTCTTTTTTTGTTTTATGTTTTTCTTTCTCACAATTCCTCCCATTTGTTCTAATTCTTTTATACAACATAACTAATATGAAAATATGTTTGAGAGGAATGTATATGTAGAGCCTATATCGGATTGCATGCTGTCTTGGGGAGGGAGAGGGAAGGAAGGGGGAGAAAATCTAAAACTTATGGAAGTGAATGTTGAAAACTAAAAATAAATAAATTTATTTTAAAAAAAGAAAAATAAATGTTTGTTGAGTGATCACTGTTTTTGTTGCTCAAAGAACACCTGGATTAGAGTAGACTGCCCAAGAGAAGGGGGAGCTGAATCCACAAGAAGAGGGGATTCACTCACCCTCTGACTCTTCTCTCTTGATCCTTTTTGCAAAGGCCCTAGTTCAAAAGCCCATTGCTCCTGACCAAAAGGATCACAGACTAGGAAATGCAAGAAACTAACCTGAGGCTCCTGCAGAAACCCAAGGGTCATTGCAAAGGGGAACCTCATAAACCCACACCCTCCTAAGAGCCCTGGCCCTGGGAACTTCCTACCAACAAATACTTCCAAAGGACACCAGAGAAGGGAAAGCTTCATCACAAAGAAGGCAATGGCAGCGAGGCTCAGGGCTACAAATAAGGCCCTGAAGGACACCAGAAACTGGGGGGGGGAGGTTCAGCATCTTAAATCGAAATCAAGGGGAAGAAACAAGACTTTGGATTATGTAAGTCCTCCACCCAGCCTTCTCCAGGAAGCCGAATCCCGAAATAGCCTGACCAGGTTATTAAGAAGAGATTATAGATCAGGGCTCCAAGTGTCTAATTGCCTAGTACACACCAAACTCTAGCAGCTCCCTGTCTCCAGGGGAAGATGCTCGAACTGGCCAGTTGCTGAGGTTTTTTGTCAATGCTAACTGGGAGGACCTGATGTGGCTGGACACCTAAGGTCCAGCTGCTCCCAAAAGAATGACATCTGCACCCACAGTGTAAGACTGTGGAAAGGATGCCAGACGCAGATGTCAAAAGACTTGGGTTTGAATCCTGGCTCTAATACTTACTAGCTGTATAACCTTGAGTAGTTCACGTCTATGAAACTCAGTCTTCTCTGTAAAGTGGTCTAACACCTGCACTACCTATCTTATAAAGCTGTGAGAACAGTGCTTTGTAAGTAACAGCTGTTTCTCCAGGGGAAAGGACTGGTCAAAAAGACCACTGGCCCATGCGGCAGCTGGGTAGAGCAGTGAGGAGAGCATCCACCCTGAAGTCAAGAGGACCTGAGTTCAAATCTAGCCTCAGACACACTTGACATACTAGCTGTGTGACCCTGGGCAAGTCACTTAACCTCAATTGCCCTGACTTTCCCCCCTCCAAAAAAAAAAAAAAGACCAGTGGCCCAGCCTACCAGTAAGACTACTATGAAGAAAATGTTTTATCAACTATAAAGCATTATATGTAACTGGGAACCAGTCCTCTTACTGTCTATATCCCCTTTCAAATTTCGTGAGTCAAGTGCTAGGACTTAGGGAAAGAAGAAGGCCTGAAGGAAAGGTTAACCGAGGGCAGAGGTGCCAAGAGGAACTGAAAATACGCACGTCCATCACATCAACAAGAAGTCAGCAGCCAGGGTTTGCAAGGACCTGCTGCATCAGCAGCAGCCTATAAGGAGCTCCACAGATCAGCCCACTTTACTTAAGACTGAACAGGGGAAGAGGAAGAAGGCTGGACGCAAAGGTTGAGGAGCGCTGATCTTCAGCATTGATTACATGATATGTCATGTCTTAACTCCATCTCTCCGACAAGCAACCTTACTGTTCAAGAGAAAGGAAAATCCAAGCTTAACTAAAACAAATGATTCTTTGCATTTCTACACTGATTTCTGCTTTTCTGAGCCTTTTAAAATACATGCTGTCATGTTAACTTCCCAACCATGACTTGGAGGTCAGAAGGTATGTACTGCTATCCCCATTTTACAGATGAAGAAATCAAGGTCCACACATTAAGGGAGCTGTGCAAGTTTTACACAGCACATTAAGGGCAAAAACACTAGTCAGCCAGCCAGTCGGCAAGGATTTCTTAAGCACTTACTAAGTGCCAGGCTCTATGTTAAATGCTAGGGATCCACAGAATGTCGATGACACTATTCTCCTGCCTTCGAGGAACTCATATCCTAACATAACAATATGTAAATAACTATGTGCATACCAGATACATGAAGACCAGATAAAGGGTAATTATAAGAGGAAAGGCACTAGGAGAGGGTAGACTGGCAAAGGCCTCCAGCAGGTCCCCCAATTTCCCTTTCAAAATTGAATGCTTAGACCCAGATTTGGTCTTTGTTTTTCAGATGGTCTAAATTTCAGGCTTCAAAAGGGAGGCGAAGACCTCACAGAAACATTTAATCCTCTTCACTTCCCACCTGGCATATCAACATGTACCAGTCTTAGTCTTAAGGGCCACTGTAGCAACACTGACTAAATAAACACTGAGCAAAAAATGAGGCTCAGGTTGGGAGCCTTCTCCCTTAGTTCTCACAAAGCACTTTGTTTTGTAACTCTCTAATGCACTTCTCATAACATACCCTGGAGTACTGCAGAAACATGGTATATAAATGTAGGAGCTCAACAAATATTTACTGACTTTGAATTACCAGGTCAGGTCAGAAACATCTTACCTAAATTCTGTATCTTCCCACAGTGCTTTGCATAGAAAAAGTGCCTCATAAATGTTTATTATATTTGTAATTTGAAACTCCTGTTCAAGGACAATTACGATACATGTATGCTCCCATCACCCATCTGTCAGGGCTGAAAATGCTTCAAGATGGCAAAAAATGTCCAGGAGAAACAGAAAGTCGGTGTGGGAAGCACTTCAACATTTATTGAGCACCTACTAAATGCAGAGCATTGTTCAATTCAAATTCAACAAATATCTACTGAGTGCCTACTACAGTGCAAAAACTCAGAGCTAAGTACTGGAGATATAGACATTAAAATAAAAGCAACCTAGTTCTCAAGATGCTTATATTCTTGGGGAGGGAGGGAGTAAAGATTAGGGTGGGTGGAGAAAGAGAATATATACAATAAAAAACAGATAATTAAATGCAAGGTAATTTGATATGAGAGAGAGAGAGAGAACTGACAATTGAGGGTCTGTCTTGGGGGGGTGGGGGTGGTAATCATGAAAACTTGGAACTAAGCCAGATCCTGGAAGGAAGAAAAGAGAAGAGAAAACGAGGAGGCAGACCACCTTGCTGTTGGGGTGGCAGGGTGAGGGGAATCTGTGTGAATTCGTGAAAGGAGGAAATGTAACATCAAATTTGGGTAACAGCTGAACAAAATATCCCCATGGTGCTGTGGAACGACTGCTGGATTTGTGGTCAGAAGACTTGGGTTGAAACACCAGTTCTGCCACTTGGGTGACTGGGGAAATCAATTACTTTGGGTCTTCATTTCCTCATATGTAAACTGCAGGAGTTAGATTAGATAAATTCTACGGTCCCTTCCAACTCTTAAATAAGAGATTCTCTTAACAGGCCAGTTTGGCTGGAAAACAGAGAGGGAAGGGAGAGTAATATGAAATAATCATAGAAAGGTTGAAGATGGGCCATGGAGAGCCTTAAAAAATAAGCTGGAGAGTTTGAATTTTGTTCCTACGGCAAGAAGGATACCCTAAAGGCCTTTGAACAAGGGAGTGACATGGTCCTTATTGGCTCTGCCTTAGGAAAATTACTTTGACAACTATAATGGAAGATGAATTAGGCGGTGGTAAGACTGGTAGTGGGAATTATCAGGCATCTCTTACAACAGAACTGGTGGAGATGAGGCCTGGCCTAAAGTAGCAGCCCTCAAGGGAATTAGGAAGGGTATTAGCTCCCATAATACACGTTCCGATTCAGTCAGCTTCTCTCCCATCCTCTCTCTCTTTCCCTAATATATTCTCCACCCCCCACCCCCAATGCAGTTCAATGCATGGATTTTCTTGTCATCACTGTCAAAAAGGGTACCGTCTCAGGGCTCTAAGGCCTCTGCACAAATTCTACTCTCAGTCACATTCTGAAAAGAATGAGAATCAGCCATCCACGTCCAAGTTGGATGCCAAAATCAAGTTTAAAAGAACAGAGAGGCTGTCCTTGGTAAGATGTTTGCAAAGAACTCAAAACTGGGCAGCAGTACAAAGCCCTCTGTATAGTAAGAGAACATCTAATGTTCCTAGGACATCCTCAGGTGAAGAGTCACACATATGTAATGTTCCTAGCACATCCTCAGGTGAAGAGTAACAGATATACTTGAGGGTACAGTGAAAAGATTGCTGGATTTGGAATTAGAAGACCTAGGTTCGAGGCCTGTCTGTCCCCTGTGGGACCCTAGCCAACTCACTTAACCTTCTGGTTAACGTTTTTCATTTGTAAAATCAGGGGGTTGGATCAGATGACCTCAAAGTTTCCTTCCACCTCTCCATCAATTAACCTACGGAGCACATGACATTAAAACTGGTCTTAGTGAACATCCAGTCAAATCTCTTCATTTTACAGAGAGGGAAACTGAGGCCCAGAAAGACTTGCCACAGAAAGCCAGTTATTCAGCATCACTGATTTGCCTCCAACAGGCCCTTGTTAAGGACAGTGAAGCCCTTTTTTACGGCAGTGCATTTAAACATCTTTAAACAGATTCAGAGAAACTAAAGCAGGCTCTAAAGAGAACAAAAATTATTAAAATAATGGCAAATAGGGATTATAGAGACGCATTAAAGAATGGGGGCCATTTAAGGCTGGACAAATGGACAGTGATTGTAATTACTGTCTTTAAGGGAGTGAAGAAGAGCTCTTATGAGGATAACAATGACCAATTTTCTCCAAGTTCATAAAAGGATTGAATGGAAGGAAACACGTTTAAATAAGAAACAGGGCAAGACAAGTTGAACATCAGGAAGTATCTGACTAATGGGGTTAAAACACTGGAAAAAAACTACAGTAAAAGGTTATAGCCTATCTGTCCATAAACTCTTCAAAAAGAGAACAGAGGACAATCTGTCTTAAACAGATTAAGCATGTCACGTAAATGTGACGAGTGAAGAAAATTAGAGGCCATCTAACCCAACCCCCTCACTTGAGAAGTTAGAAAATCATGATCTAGTAGAAAGAGTGCTAGATTTGGGATAGGAGAACCTAGGTTCAAATCTGGCTTTCCTATTTACCACTGGTATGATATTGAAATGTTTTTGGAACTCAGTTTCCTTCTCTGTATGTAAACTGCAGATAATGGACTAAATGGCCTCTGAGGTCCCTTCTAGCTTTGATACTAGGAAACTGAGGCCCATAGAGGTTAAGCGAATTGCACAAGATGACACAGTAATAGTCTGTTGTTGACAGAGCAAAGACTAGGGCCTAGTTCTCTTAATTACTAGCCCAGTGTGCCACAGAAATAGAAGAGGTCAGCTTTGAAGTCAGGGAAACTTGGATTCAAGTTCTACCTTGGTCAAATGCCTAGCCATATGACTCTCAGCAAATCCCTTAATCTCTCAGTGATCTAAGCAACCCTCAAGTTACACAGGAGTTGCCAAATTCAAGGAGGAAGTTTCTACACTACAGTGCCCTACACACCCATGAAATTATATTTGGCAGATAGGATCAACCAATAACAACAACAAAAAGTTAAATGATGACTCTATCGGGTTTATTGGGAGGCAAGATTCAAAGAGGATTGTCTCTGGCCTTCCAAATTACAAAGAGAAGCCAAGGACTATTTATTTTCCCCTCTGTCCCTTCCTACCACCAAGAATACACCTGGTTTAGGAAATGAAAAACAAATAGAAGCAATTCTTGCAAGAAAGCAGGAGTGATCTTTTTAAATGCCTAGAAGGAGACAAAGATGATGACACCTCAATGATGAAACTTGTACTTTGAGTGGCTGTGTTAGTTTGACTCAGCAGAACTGAGTGTCTTAACACATCTTGACCAGAATCACCATCATTAATCTTTGCTTAATGGCAGGTGGGGTTGGGGGACCAACCAGTACTGCCCAGAAGAGGGTTCCTTGCCCAGAATACAGAATAGGGCCAGACTAGTGAGAAGGGACCTTTCAATGGAGCTTTGGAGGGCTTACTTCTCAGATGGAGAACATTTAGGGTGAGGAGTGTAGAACAGAAAGGAAAGGAACAGAAAGTCATTGGTCTTCTTGCTTCACTGACTCTAACTAACCTTGTTCTCTAGTGACAGAAAGTCATTATACCATGGCGATGCTTTTGATGCTATTCTGGATTTCAACCACAGTGAACTCAAACAGTACAGCCCAACCTTGTCCTGGTCACAGAAAAAAAAAAAAAAAAGAAATGCAGAGCTGTTGGGCCCATTCTACCAAAGCCAGAGAAATCCACTCTAAGCAGACCAAGAACACAAAAGGCTAAAGAGCCTGAGAGCAGGAGAAGGGCATCAATAAAAACCTGGAAGACAACCCAGAAGCTCCAAAGATGACAAGCTCAGACACGGAAGAAAGAATTTCAATATACTTTTCTCAGCCCCACCCAGCCCCAAACCCAGCCAACATTACACAGTGGGGGGGGCAAGGAGTCCTTCACCAGCAAATTCATAGATAGAATCACAGAACCTCAATAGTTGGAAGGGACCTCAGAGGTCACAATAAGATCACCTGGCCAAAACCCTCTAGACAAGAAGAGTCCTCTTTACAATAATCTCCAACAAATGGTCATAGCATTTCTGCATGAAGACATGCAAAATACCATCAATTCACTATTTTCAGAGGTTTTCGTTCTGGTTTCAAATAGTTCTAATTGTCAGTCTGCTTTTTCCTATATTGCATTCTGCCTGAATTCTGCCTCCCCCAACTTCCAAACTCTAAGAGGCTAGGGCAGCCAGAAGGGAGAGGTCCCTCCAGATTAAAGTAAGTTTGCCTCCTGGGGAAGAAAAGTGATTAAAAAAGGCATCTCTAGCCCCAAAGGTCTCCTATGAGGGAGAGATGACAAGGAATGGGCTTGAGGAGCCACTGTGAGGTCATTTAAATGATGATCTTCAGGGTGGACACCAGAAACTTGTGGGGTTCCTGAGACTCCTACTCTGGCCGGGGTAAGTGAGACCGTGAGAAACTGGTCAGGATTTGGAACTAGAAGACCGAGGTTCTAATGGGCCTCAGCCACTTGATTCTGTGCCTCAACAGGGGAGTCACTCTCTTTCTCTGGGCCTCAGTTTTTTC
This sequence comes from Phalanger gymnotis, assembly GCA_028646595.1. Lineage (NCBI taxonomy): Eukaryota > Metazoa > Chordata > Mammalia > Diprotodontia > Phalangeridae > Phalanger > Phalanger gymnotis. The sequence continues at coordinate 105,725,518 of CM053625.1, read as the reverse complement.
TTCTACAAAATGGACTTGGTGGATGGAGGATCTCTCCAACCGCCTCCCCCACACCACACCCCGACACTTCCAGCTCTAAAACGTGGTTGTTCCCACGAGGCTCTGCTCCTCTTCCCCCTTAACAAGCACTTGGGGTGGGGGGGGGACAGGTCAGAGATGCCAGCGTCCTGCCCGGCCTGGCGCCCCCTCCCTGGTGCCCGTCTCCCCCTCACCCGCTGCAGCTCCATCTCGATCTCGCCAGCTTTGAGCAGGATGGGCCCCCGCACCGCGTACTCGACCGCCTTCACCTGCGGGTTCATGGACTCGGGCGTCAGGATCCGCTGGCGCCCGTTCTTCTCCGGCTGCAGCTTCAGCACCGCCGAGGCCTCGGCGGCCGCGCTACTCCAACCCCGGCCCCGGCCCCGGCCCCAGCCCGGGGAGCGCGGGCAGCAGCCGGCGCGCAGCCCCAGCACCAACCCTGCCGCCCGCTGCATGATTCCGGCGCTCGTCTGTCCGCTAGCCCGGGAGCCTGGCAAAAACAAACGCTCGATCAGCAAACCGCCCGCCCGCCCCCGGGCACCGCCCCCCTGCAGCCTCCTCCCCCGCCCCCGAGGCCGAGCGGAGAGGTTATTTCATCAGCAGGGGAGCGCTGACTGCGGGGCACTCTCCGGACTCCGTGCGCCTGATCCGCACCAGCGGAGCCCAGGTACCCCGGTCTGGCAAAGGAGGAGGGGCAGGACGCCACATGCCTGGCTACTCCTTCTCCCCGCGCCTAATCCCGGCGCGATCTCCTCAAGCTGGCCCTGGATACAGGCGGCAACGACGGCGGCGGCAGCAGCAGCATCACCCGCGTCGGGCTCCCGGCTCCAGGTTCGCGGATCCCGCTGCAGCCACTCACAAGACCGGCCTCTCAGGCTCCCACACCCACAAGGAGAAGCAGCCGGGGAGCCGGCTCTAAAACGCCGCGCCACTCCCTGGGATTTGTAGTTTCCGGAGTGGACTTCGCAGCGCAGGTGCGAGATCGAGAAAACTACACTTCCCGCTAGGCACTGCGCTGAACCAGTGTGGGTGGGGGGCAAGGGAGGGAGCCAAACTGGCCTTCCAGAGCTCGAGGCAAGTTCTTGGCGGGGCGGTATGGAAAAAGGGAAGAAGGGCAACTGGGGAACTCGCGGTGCCAACTGCAATGAGAACGTGCCCTTGCTTCCCTTCCCCGCTCTCCCTCAACCTACGAAGTGCAGCCATTTGAACATGCTGCTCCACCCCCACTCCCCGCCTCACCAACACACCTGCTAGGAGCTCAGCTGGTTGGGGGGTGGGGGGTGGTAGAGAGCGCAGAATCTGTTGCAGTGTCGGCGTTGATTTCATCATCCTCTGCCGTACGGCAGTGGGGACTGCGCTTAGCAGCCTAAATCCCGGTGCTCCCCTGTGCACCGAGGGACTGGGTCCAAGGTGGGCTTTCTCTGGGGCTTGGCCGAGAGGGCAACACAATACACATATACTGCCTTACTGCCTGCAAAGTACTGTACCTGGTTCTCAGGTATGCACAAACTAGATAATTGGAGATCCCTACTCTCAATGAGTTTATAGCCCAGCAGCAATGATCCACGCAACCCTAACCGGCTGTGTTCTAAAAAGACCCAGATAGAGACAGAAGATCTGAGTTCAAATGTCACATCCTTGACTCGGCTATTACCTGGTTGACCTTGCGCAAGTTACCTAAGGCGTGTTTCCTTACTAAGATTTGCTGGTTGGAAAAGACCTTAGAAGCCACCAACTCCTTCATACACATGAGAAAATTCAGGCTCCGGGGAAGTTATGCACAACATAACACAATTCACACAAACAGTGAGTGAAAGAGCTAGTATTGGAATCCCGAACTTCAGACTCCAAATTCAGTGCTGTTTCTGCTGTACCATCTCTGTAATAATAGCTGACATTTATATAAAGCTTAGTTTTCAAAACATTTTACATATATAGTCATCTGTGCCTTGATGCTTCGAGGGAACTCTCAGTGAGGAGACCAGATGGCCTAATGGATTGGCGACTGAATCCAGAGTCAGAGAAACCTGGGTTTGAATCCCACCTCAGACCTTTGTTATGTATGTGACCCTAGTCAAATCATTTAATCGTTCTGTAGCTCATATTTAAAAAGAGAGCATTGGACTTTTTGGCTTCTGAGGTCCCTACCAGCTCTAAATATATGATCAGTGACCAATTCAGATAGGCATCCTCAAAGCAATTTATGTCCTTAGGGCAATGAAAAATGAAGTAACTTGACCAAAATTACCTAGCGTGTGTTTGCCAGTGACAAGACTTGAATTGAGGTCTCCCTCATTCTAAAGCTGGTCATCTAGTCATTAAGCAGCATTGTCTCTCTACAAACATTTCACTGATGAGGAAACTGAGGGCCAAAAAAGTCTGGTAACCTGCCCATGGTCACAGATTTAGTAAGTGTTAAAGGCAGAATTTGAACCCAAGTCTACCTTACTCTAAATCCAACATCCCCCCCCCTGCCCTCCCAACCATGCCACACCACCATTCCCCATGGTTTCTTCCAGCTCTAAATCTTGTGATGCTGGAAGATACTCACTGCTGGCCTTTGGTACATGACCGTACCCCAACTGTGTGGGATGAAAGACCCTCATCAATTAAATTTATAATAAGGAGCCATCTCAGGGTGGGAACAGAAATAAATTTTATTCAATTCTCGAGAATTGGGCATCCCCCTCTAAAACAAATCCAGCAAGGTAGGCGCTTTACAAAAGGCAAAGCACCCATAATTATACCTAACACAAGAGAATTCCTGCCCACCTCTGACCCTTCTCACCATTGGCTGGGAAGTGGGCTTACAATCTCAGCATGAAAGCTAGACAAAGAACTGGGAAATTGAGGCACAGAAACTCCAATTCCCATTCTTTTAGGTTAATGATTACAACTGAGGTGACATTTATAAATCTAAAGAAGGAGGATAGGATAAGGAGGGGGGAGACCCTCTCCATTCTTTACAATAGAAAAAAAACAGGTCTTTATGACCCTGTTCTTACTGAGCCAATCTTTAAACCAGAACCACAAGAAAGAACAAGAAGTCTCAGGGTAAACTTTCCCAGAGGCTGAGCCATCAGACTCTCATGGCCTCGGAATTTTTTTTTCACTTTCCTATTTCTTGATTTTTAAACATTTCTTAGTATGGATATAGATATGCATTTATACATATATTCTCTGTGAAGTCTTCACATTTTATTTACTTCATGCAATCTCCCCCCCCCTACTTCTCGACACTATTTTTAAGACTTCACACACCATTGCTGATATGTATTATCCACCCACCTATCTTCTTCATTCATCACACCTTTATAGCACATTTTCTTTCCCATCATACTGGAATCCCCATTACCCTTTTAATAAATATGGGAAGGATTGATCAACATCTTGACAAATCAAAGGGGGCAGTCCCCTTTATAAGTACAAATACAGAGACCCAAAAGAAAACTATAATACAATTGTCCCTTTAAATTTCAAAAGTCTCTTCTATACAGCTGTCTCGCAAGGAGCATCAGTGAAGTCTTCTGGTCCTTGGTTGTTTCAGCCACTTCCACAGCTTCTTCTTGTAGGAACCAGCTTTCTGTCCATTCTCCTACAAAGGTTACCTTAGCAAAATTTTAAGTTACCATTTCTAATAATTATACCCTCCTCATTTTTACAAATTCAAAATTGAAACCTTGGCCGATTGCCATATTTAAGAAATTCACATCAGAACCTAAATTCTCATACTTCACAGTGACTCATTAATTTCCTCCCCAGGAGGATGACACCAGTACATACATAAATACATTAAATAACCATTTTTTAAAAAAAACTGGTACATATAAATCTTAACCTTTTAGTCCTTCCATGTTTCTTTGATGGCATTACAAAATAAGCCACAAACCACTGTTGTTTTAATATTATTATTTGTAACAAAACCTTAGACAAACTTGATATTAACCAAATAACAAAATAATATTCTCACAAGCCCTTGATCTAATTGTCTCCATACCATTACCAAGAAAAAAAACCCTAACTTATACAAAGTGCTAGTTCCAGTCCTATAGTAACCTAGCATGTTCCATAATCAATTGTTTTAATAGATTTGTTACTGTACTTAAAAAACCTTATGACTATAGCAATTTGCCACCAAGAGAGTAGGGACTTAGAGTAAGGGGACCATATTCTCCCCAGCTTTCTATCAACTCTAGGCAAAGGTTGTGTCAAACAGCAAGCTGCACTGAGCCAGGCCTAGTCTGCCAGGTTTCATTTAAGGGGATCAAGTCAAGAGGGTCCCACCTCAGCACATGCTGAACAGTTGCCCTCTCAACTTTGCCAAGAAAAAATCATACCACCAGCTCATGCCTGCCCTTCCACAAGGCTACTGACATCCTGGGTCAGCCTTCCTTGATACTCACACCTGGAGTTAGACTCAGAAAAACAGTCAGTTAACAGTCCCATTAAGTCTTTGAATAGCAAGTTCCAATAATTGGTTTACAATATGATTATGATCTCATATTGCTTAAGGAACATCCTTAAAGCTAGCTCTAAATAGCTTGCATGCATTTCCTCCCTTGTTCATAAAATCTTCCCATTAAGATCATATGTTATTGCTCTAACACATTTGTATCAATTTCTCCTCTATTTTTCTGTTGAATTCAAATCCACATTTTAATTTTTCCTATCAATACAAAAATATTCTACAACTTATCTCTCTTAAAGAGACTTACATTGAAATTCTTTTTCCTAAACTGCATATGTCTCTGACTTAGTTCCAGTGACCAATTACTGGTAATTAATTACCATTTATAGTAATACCCACTTGCTCTTATACCACTTTAAAACATTTAACCTTATCCTACACGGGTACAACATAACATAAAATCCCAGCCTTAATCTATGGGATAATGATTCAGCATTACATTCATATCCTTCTCCTTTTATCTAGCTGGTCCCATTAATATTAAAAAAAAATACTATCCTTCACATGACTATACAAGAGTACCAATTTAAATTAAATTTTTCCATTTCCCCCTATAAAACCTTCTAGGTCTTCGGGTATCACAACTCCAATAATAGCATTTTCTGACAAATACCTTTCCTTTTTAAAGCTTTACCAAAACCTCACAACCAAATTTTAATTTTTAAAAGAATGTCATAAAAGCCAATTAGTAAAAATTAGTCCTACTGACTTTAAAAGCCAGGTTCAGAGGTCACCTAGTTTCTGACCCCACTGTTCTCCCTCTTTCGGCAAAACTTCCAGGCTCTCCCCTACAAAACTTGGAAGTTTATAATTTTTTAAATTAAACTTCTTTAAAAGACATAGTCATGAAGATGGCGGCTGGAAAGCAGAGACTTTCATTAGCTCCCTGCTAAGTCCCTCCAAAAACCTATAAAAAATGGCTCTGAACAAATTCTAGAACTACAGAACCCACAAAATAGCAGAGGGAAACAGGGATCCAGCTCAGGACAGCCTGGATGGTCACTAGATGAGGTGTATCACACATGGAGCAGAGGGCAGTGGAGCCCAGCGCCAGCAGTGGCAGGACCAACTAGACCAGGAGCTGGGTGGAACAAGCCCTAGAGCCCTGAATCAGTGAGCTGTGGCAGTTGCCAGACTTCTCAACCCACAAACACCAAAGACAACAGAGAAGGTTAGTGGGAAAAGCTGTGGGGGACAGAGTGAAAAGAGTTTGCAGTTCGGCCACCACCCCGGGGGCAGGGGTGGGGCGGGGAGGTGCAGCTACAGAACTACAGCTGTAGTTACTTCCAGCCCCAGGCCCACCTGGTGGGAGGAATTAAGTGGCAGATCAGAGCAGGAGTGCAGAGCCTGCTTAAGATTTTCGTCAGGTCCAGGTTGGTGGTTCTTGAGGAAGGAGGAGAGCTGGTGTGGCAGAGCTGGCTGTATAGAAATTGCTCTGAAATCAACGGCACATCCCCTCAAACTTGGAATAAAGTACTCTTTACACTACAAGCAGTCATTCCCTGCTGAAAAACTCAACGGTCAAGTAAGTTGGCTGGGAATATGGCCAGGCAGTGAAAACGCACTCAGATTCAGCCTCAGACTTTGGAATCTTTGGTGACAAAGAAGACCAAAACATACAGCCAGAAGAAGTCAACAAAGTCAAA
>CM053625.1:105644150-105701776 GCA_028646595.1 Phalanger gymnotis | reverse complement strand
AAAAAAAATCGATGGCAATGGGGTTATTGCATTGAGTTCACATGAATCTTGCAAAGCGCATCAACCTTTGCATCACAAATGATGGAAATCATATTGAAGATATTATTTGTTAATATTCCAATTAAATAAAATGTTGTCGAAAATTTCTTTCATTTCATTTCTTGAAAATATGCATTTTTGCCTATGTGTCCAGACTTTAGGAACACTCTGTATAAGTCCTTTAGCCATAAATCACACAGGGTCAGAAGTAGGCCCCAAAGCTGCCACATATTCCACTGGTACCAGGAAAGACAACACCAGCATGCACTATATAATGGATCCGATAGGACAATTCCACATGTATTTATTTATATTTTCTAATTTTGACTGGGTCCTTGCCGCCACAAGGCAATTCTTTCGCTTCTCTTGAACTCATTCACCACCCTACTCAGTGACAGTGGCTGTTCCAACCTTTTTATTTCTCCAGAAGCCTCATACTTCATCAAAAAAAATTGAGGACATCCACCAAGAGATCTCCCTTTTCTCCTCCTCCTCATCTTGTATCACTCAGGTATCTTCTCTCACTATCTCCTCCTTCAGTCCTGTGTTAGATGAAGAGGTAGCCCTTCTCCTTACCAAGTTCAGCCCCTCCAAGTGAACCTTTGATCTCATTCTCGACTCCTCCAACAGATTTCCCTGCTACCATTCTCACTTTCTCTTATCTTCAAACTCTTCCATTCTACTGGCTCTTTCTCTGCTACCTACAAACAGGTCCATGTTTCCCCATCCTCAAAAAAAAATTCTCACCTGATGAGCTATCATCCTGTATCTTTCCTTCTATTTGTAGGTAAACTCCTTGTGAAAATTATGTACACTTGGTGCTTTCATTTCCTCTTTTCTCATATCTTTCCTTCCGTTTGTAGGTAAACTCCTAGAGAAAATTATGTACACTTAGTGCCTTCATTTCCTCTTTCTCATTCTTCCAAACTCACTGCAAACTGGCTTCTTGCCTCATCATTAAGCTGAGTCTTTTCTCTAGTTACTAATGAACTTTTACTTGCCAAATCTAATGACCTTTTCTCAAACCTCATCTTTGTATTTATCCTCTCTAGTATTTAATGTTGTTGATCACCCTTTCCTCCCAGATACACTCTCCTCTCTGTTCTTGCTCTCTCTCCTGGTTCTTCTATCTGTCTGACTGCTCCTTTTCCATATTCTTCACTGGTTCTTCATCCATGTCATGCCCACTAACTGTGGGTGTCTCTCAAAGTTCTGTCTTAGATCTTCTGTTTTCTCTCTATCCTATACCACTTGGTGATCTCTTCAGCTTCCAGTAGTTCAATTATCATCTCTAAACGGTGGTGGGAGTCAAATAAATTAACAACCGGTTCTCTGACCTAAGAACTGTTTTGTTTTGTTCTTTTAGTTTTATATCCACTGCTGTGTTCATTTATTTCACACTTACAAAAAGAATTGCCCTCCCCTTGTCCCTTCCCAGAAAAATAGTCCCTTTTACAAATATTTAAAAAATTAAAAACCAAATGAGGACAGGTTAATTTTGGTACACCCATAGGACATCACAACTCTAATTATGACAGCTACATTGCTCAGTAATTGTACCAAATTGTACTAAAATTAAATAAATGAACACAGCATTGGATACAAAACTCAAAAAAAAGAGTAAGGAATGTAAATTTGCACCCACCTTAGAGAGAACTCTGAATGTAAGTGCCATTTTAACAACCAGTTTGCTGAACTCAACATAAAATTAGGTATCAGTTCAGCCAAACCAGTGCCAACTAGCTGAATCCTACCTCTGTCTATGTAGAATTGTAGATGATTCCTAGATCTGTACATTTGGACCCGGTCTCTCTCTGTAGCCTGGTCCTATATCACCATCTGCCTTTTAGGTATCCCAAACTGGATTTCTTGTAGGCATTTCAAATTCAACATGTTTAACATTTTCATTCTCTTTCCACTCACTCCTTCCTCTTTTCTTATTTGCCCTGTTGTTATTGACAGCACCATGATTTAATCAGTCACCCAGATTTGCAAGCCAGGTGTCATCCTTGATTCCCCATTCTCACTTTCCTCACATACATAAAACATTTCCAAATCTTTTCATTTCTAACTTTACAACTTCTCTTGTATAAATCTCTTCTCCATTCATAAAACCACCCCTCTAGTTCAGGCCCTCATCACCTTTTGCATGGATTTTGGTCACCCTGCCTCAAATCTCTCTCCATTCAAATCCAACCTCCACTCAGCTGCCAAAATGGTCTCTTAAAGTGTAGATTTGACCAATGCCTCCCTACCATCTCCAGAATAAAATATCAAGCACTCTGTTCAGCATCTAAAACTCCCCATAACCTGAGCTCTTTCTAATTTTCCATTCTTCTTACACTTTCCCCCCCTCCTACTTGTTTTTCCTCACACAAAAACATTCCATCTCTTGGCCTCTTGCCTTTGCCCTGGCAGTCCCCCTTGGACAGAATGCTCTCGCTATTCACCCTCTTCTCTCAGCTTCCCGGGCTTCCTTCCAGAATCAGCTGAAATCCCACTTTCCACAAGAGCACTTTTCTGATGCCTCCAATGGCTATTGCCTTCCCCTTTAAGATTATCTCTTTTTTTGGAGGCAATAGGGGTAAAGTGACTTGCCTAGGGTCACACAACTAGTAAGTGTCTGAGGCCCACCTCCTGACTCCAGGGCCAGTGCTCTATCCACTTCACCACCTACCTGCCCCTCTAAGATTACCTTCTATCCTGTACTTTGGTTCTAGAACACCATAATAAAGTGAATATTGCAATAAAACAAGTCACTAATGTGACTTTTTTATTTTCCCAGTACATATAAAAGTTATATTTATACTATGATGTAATCTAGTAAGTGTGCAATAGTATTATGTCTAAAAAATGTACACACCTTAATTAAAAATACTTTATTGCTAAAAAAAAAAACGTTAACTACCATCTGAGCCTTCAGTGAGTTGCAGTCTTTTTGTAGGTAAAAGGTCTTGCCTCGATGTTGATGGCTGCTGACTGATCAGGGTGGTGGTTGCTGAAGGTTGGAGGTGACTGTAGCAATTTCTTAATAAGACAACAATGAAGTTTTCAGCATCTACTGACTGTTCATTTCACAAAAGATCCCTCTGCAGTATGCAAAAAGATCCCTCTGTAGTATGCAATGTTGTTTGAGAGCAATCTACCCACAGTAGAATTTCTTTAAAAATTGGAGTCAATCCTTTCAAACCCCGCCGCTGCTTTGTCAACTAAGTTTATGTAATATTCTTCAATATTGTTGTGTCTCAGGGAATACCTCAGGATTTCTGGCCAAAACAGAAACAATTGCTATTTACATTCACTCTGAGCCATATGGCTCTGGAGGAGAAAGAGGCTGGCGACTTTGCACAGCCCTCCCTTACTTAAATCCAATTCACTTGAAAGTCATGGCATCACTTCCCTGATATCACGGTCCTCTTCCAAGGACAAACAATAACAATAGTCTCAGGGATTAGGGAGGCCTGAGGAGAGGGAGAGAAGTGGGGGTAGCCATTAGGTGGAACAATTATCAATTAAGTTTGCCATCTTATATAGGCAAGGTTTGTGGAGCCCAAAAATAATTACAATAGTAACATCGAAGATCTCTGATCACAGATCACCATAACAGATATAATAATATAGAAAAATAATTTGAAAAATTGTGAGAATTACCAAAATGTGACATGGAGATATGATGTGAGCACATGGAAAACGGCATTGAGAGACTTGCTCAACATACGGTTGCCACAAACCTTTAATTTTTAAGAAAAACAAAACAAAACAAAAAACAAACACAGTATCTGACAAGGATAATAAAATGAAAGCAATGAAATGAGATATGCATGTATGTATCTTGTATGTAACTAGTTATTTACATGTGGTCTCCCCCATTAGGATTGTGAATTGGGACTGTTTGGTCTTTCTTGTATCCTCGGTGCTTACCACAGTACCTGGCTCATATTAAGCACTTAATAAATGCTTGTTGATTGATTTGGTGGATCTGTGATTTCATCCATGTAGGGAGTTCCCCATGATGAATTCTCTCTGTTAATGCAAATCAATGCCACTTCTTCAATGTACAGTCTTAGAGAGTTGCCTAAAGCACTGATTGGTTGAGTGACTTATCCAGAGTTACAATCAGAAACTTGACTTCAGGTCTTACATACCACACACACACACAGACACACAGACACACAGACACACACACACACACACACACACACACACACCCTCAGATCCATTTCTGGGGCAACTAGCTCTAATGCAACTGAAAAGGAGGAGAATACCTAGAGAAGGATATATCTTGAGGGCACAGAGAACTAGTTTGTAGGAAGTTTTCTCAGCCAGAAAGGACAGTGTAATAACAATAACTTAGATTTTTATATTCCTTTAAAGACTGCAGAGTATTTTAAGAACTTGTCTCCTTTGATTCTCAGAGCTCTTCTGTGAGGTAGGTAGCACAAGCATTATTTTCATGGAATCTCAGAGTTGGAATGGACTTCAGAGTCCAGCAAGCCCAACAACACTTAGAGAAATGAAGTAACACTCACCATCTCATAGGCAGAAAAAGGCAGAGTCCGGGATTTGAACCCAGCTCTTCTGACTCTACATTCTATTGTCTTCCAGTGATAATAATGATAATAACTGACATTTAATACTTCAGGAATTGAGGAGTGCCTGACATCCACTAACTCATTTGAATCTCACAACCCTGTCTACAAGGCATAATTATTCCCATTTTACAGATGAGAAATTGAGGCTAAGAGAATTTAATTGAGTTGTCCATGTCAGGGGCAGGATTTGATCCTTGATCTTTCTAATTCATTTCATGCTCAGTGGACAGCCTTGCTTACATCAATGGTACTAAATAAAGCAGAATCAGATTCAGAGGAAGGACAATCTGGAAGTCATTTGGGAAACAGAGTATCTCAAAGAATGCTGTCTGTACTTCAGCAACCTCTATCCACTCTATTCTTCCTGCCTGACCAACACCTCTGTTCTTCCAGCACCTAGCTCAGGGCCTTGTACTCCACAGACTCTTAACAAGCATTTGTGGATTTGACTTGTTGAATAAAGGTATTCTTTGCATGTTTTCTTTCCAAAGTTTCAGTAGAGTGTGTGTGTGTGTGTGTGTGTGTGTGTGTTTGCCATTTATAGCCTGCCTTCTCCATGAGGGAAAAGAGAGGGAGAAAATTCAGAACTCAAAATTTTAAAAATGAATGTTAAAAAAAGCACACGTAATTAAAAAATATTAAATGTGTGTGTGTGTGTGTGTGTGTGTGTGTTTGTGTGTGTGTGTGTGTGTGTGTGTGTGCAAGCACCTGTATTGTTATTCTACCTGTTTAATTTTACTGACCATCTCCCTGAGACTGAATCACCCAGGGCAGCATTTTTGCTTTTGATGCCTATGGATGTGGGCCTACTAGGGGGACGTGGCAGTGGGAGATCAGGGCCAAGAAATGACAGGTACAGATGAACGGCATTAAAAAACACACAGACTTCCTTCGCTGTCATCTTAGCCTTTATCTGGAGGGAGGCAGGGGAAGTGGGAGTGTTAGAAGAGAGAATTCTATGGGATTGTAAATGGTGAATCTGGGGCAGGCGTCTCCCTGCTGGGTATGACAGTCACTGCACTGAGCAGCAGCTCAGCCACGGGTGAGTCAAGGACACCACCTAGTGTCATCAGCTAGGATCTACATTTTCATCTCTGCCCAAGAGAGGTTCCAAGACTGTGCTGAGAACCTCTGGGTTCTGGGTCAAATATTGTATTCAGATTAGAAGACAAGACAGAACATCAGAATACGAACCTTGCAGTTCTGTAGCATTTTAAGGGTTCCAAAGCACTTCCCAAACAGCAGTCCACGATCAGAACCTTAAGTAGCAACTCTTGTTCCTGGCTGGGACAAGAAGCAGGACATTCAAGCACCCAGTTTGAGCAAGGTGGATTTGGAGGTGAGAAGGGAGCAAAAACTTGGGGGAAGACCTTAGATTTCAGGACACAAAGCCCTGTGGGGTTAGAGAAGCTGGGACAGAACTCCATGGGAAGGGTCTTCCTGGGGAGGCCAGGCCAGAGGAAGAAACAAGGGAGAACTGTTTAGGTTTGGGAGAAATCCACCTGGGGGAGGAAGTTTCCTTTTGAAATAATTTTTTTTTCTAACATGACACTAGGCTTGCTTGTTTCTACTTGCAGATGGGGTACGAGTGCTGTCAGGCTCTCTTAAATTTTGGTGCCCTAGGACCCTTAGCCACAGTTTTGTCTGGGAGGAAGTTGAATCATTCAGTTGTATCCAACTCTTCTTGACCCTATGGACCATATCATTCATGGGGTTTTATTGGCAAAATACTGCAGTGGTTGGCCATTTCCTTTTCCAATGGATTAAAGCAAACAGAGGTTAAGTGACTTGCCCAGGGTCACACAGCTAGTGAGTATTTGAGGCTGGATTTAAATTCAGGTCTTCCTGACTCCCAGTCTAGAGCTCTTTCCACTGAGTCACCTAGCTTACCTAGGAAGGTAATGCCATTATTCTTCTTCCCTTTTTACAGATGAGAAAAATGAGGCCTAGAGAAGTGACAGAATCCTCCCAAAGTCACATAAGTGGTGGCCAGAACTCAAACCTAGGTCTTCTGTTCTCTCAGTCCAGTGCCTTTCATGCCCAGCCACTTCAATAAAGACAAAGCAGGTATTTCACATGACCACTTTAATTTTATGAGCTCTTCGAAAACACTGGAAACTATCGTGATAATGATGGTATTACACTATTTAGGTCACTGACAGAAAATCCTCCATGGCCTTGCTATTGTCAAATGAATTTGACTTAGAATGCCCTTGGAAAGGGATCTTGATGAAGTAAGTAGTCTATGAAAATTGAGGTTGGGCTAGAAACTGTCTTAATGCTAACTTTTTGTTTATTGTCTACTGGGATTTTGTACAGGTATATCTTGTTTTAAGCAAACCCTAATTTAGAAAAGCCAGATTTACAAAAAGAAAGAAAGGAAGGAAGAAGAAAGGAATTAGAAGGAGAAGATTCTCTTTACAAAAAGATCCATTTTATACCTGGGAGGCAGTTTAGGAGGTCACATGGCACGGTGGGAAGAACACTGGCTCTGTCGCCGGAAGACGTGGGTGTGAATCCTGACTGTACTTTATTAGCAGTGTGAATTGGGGTAAGTCAGTTCACTTCAGCATCCACCTCTGTAAAATGAGAGGGTTGAACTAGAATAGATGATTCATTTGGATTATAGATTTAAAATTGGAAATAACCTTAGAGGTCATCTACCTCCATCTAGTGTCAACATCTTGTGTATTTAAAATGGTTCCTGAAAATTTGGATGATACCTCAGAGAGGATCTGGAGCATAAAATGTCTACAATATCCCTTAGAAGCTATCATTTAGTCTCCACTTGAAGACTGCTAGTGACAGAGTGCTCACTACCTCTTGGCTCAACAAATTCCATCTTTGGGTAATTCATTTCAGGAATCCTTTTATTCAGGCTGTAAACGTGTAATTTCCACACAAATTTTCTAAAATGTAGCTTTTGCATAGAGGAAAATACACTCTCTGGTCAAAGCACACTACGTATTTTCCACTATCCCACTGTGATGAGGCATGTTTGTGGGCACTTATATTGACAGACATTCATTGAGTGTCTATTGCAAGCCTAGCATGGTGCTAAATCCTGTTTGTGTATTCAGGTGTACCAATATTTGTGGTCTTGCTTATGGTTTAGTCTGTCTTCTCATTTAGTGTCTAAACCAGGGATGGGGACAGGTTCCCCACCCCAGTCTAAACTCTTCAAAAGCAGGGACCACATTTTCTTCTTTTCTGGAGCCCAATAACACCCAAGCAATGCCATTTGTGCCTAGAGTAAGGTCTAGTAGGGCTTTTGGCAGGGGGGCAGGAAGGAAATTAAAATGAAATATAATTGGTGGAAGGAGATTCCACACTGATAAAACCATGAGCAATTCTAAACAAAATAAAAAATCACAGGTCTAGATATAGGATTGCAGAATCAAAGATTTAAAGCTGGAAGTGACCTCAGAGGCCATTTAGTCTAACCCTTTATTTTATATTATTAGGATGTTTCCAAAAGAAGAATTTCCTCTGTCATTTCTACTTCAACTCTGGAATTTTTTTGTAAGTAGGTGACCTACTTAAGACAATGATTAGTGGCCTATTTAAAACTCTTCCCATAGACTACAGTTAATATTTCATATACTCATGGCTTAATTTGAAAAGAAACAATGGGGCTCTTTTTCTTCTTTCTATGCTTGCTCAATTTAAATCAATTTTTTAAAATTAAAAAAAAATTCCAAATGTAGTAAGTGAGCATTGCACTGGTGTCGCTGTGTTAAAGGAATCAGAGGATAGGCTTTAGTAACATTGGGTAAATCTTCAGTGGAGGATTTTTTTTAAAAAGAAGATTGAAAATTTCACAAGATAACAATTAACAAGGAAGAGATGCCCACAATGCTGAAATCATGTCAAGATCTTTATATTTCAAAATATTGAGGTATAAACTTAGGAGCCATCAACAAAAACAAATATCCCATTTAACAAAATTTAAATGAATGTACATAAAACCATAAAATCCAAATTATTATAGTTTGTTGAAATGTGTATATTATTTTGTAGCATCCTTAGCTTTCTCTGGGCTTCCCATATCTTTCGCTCACAGACTGAGACCCCAGGAGAGTGACTGCCCCAAAGTTGAAGGTAACCTGTAGGCCTTCCTACTACTTATGAGCCTCCATCAATGTGTTTGCCTTTGATAGTCAGCCAGTAGACACAATTAGTTCAAAGCAAAGGCATTTACTGAGATCGCATCCTAACAATAGTAGCAAAACATTCCTTCCTTAAACCTAGGGTACATTCTCTCACAGCTACATAGTGTTAGTAAGAAGAGTGTAAATTTGTTATACTGGACTCTAGCAGAGAGGAGAGCTTGTTGGGAACACACATAGCTTAGACAGCTCATGCTTCTGGTACTGCAGGGCCCTGATTTCCTTTCCTATTCTGTGGAATCCTCATGCTGCTCCCCTAACTCCTGATGGCCAGGGGCTGTCTCTCTTTTCAATTTGCAGAGGTCACATTCTCAAACCATCTCTTTCCTTTAAAAGGGGCCAGCCACCAGGGGCATTGTCAGTCCTTTACCAGACAATCGCTAGCCACCCTCTGTAGGAGCAATTTAGATTTGAAGATCTTTCCCACCCGTTAATAGGCCATGCGACCTGCTTATATCACAGGAAGCCTAAGTCACATGTGGTAGGAGGAACTTCCTGACAGGAAATGCAGAGAAAGAGAGAAGTTATAACTGCTAATAGCTGCTAATGGCCGCCTTCATGATGGATAGAACTGAACAGACTATGACTTAGCTGTACTGTGAGGTTGTTTTTGGGAAAACCCCAGAAGGGGGGTCAGAGAGGTTTTGAGATGGTGAGGCTCCATATTGTGATATTGTGTATTGAATGTTTTACTGCTCTGGTAGATTGGATAAGTGGCTTGTGGTTCTCTGGTGTCTGAATAAATAGTTTACTTGTTCTACCTTCTATATGGAGAGTCTCGTATACTTTGCAATACAGAACTACACAGGCATTTTGACAGTTATCATCTACATTATTATTATTATTGCCTTACTAATACTTTATTTGGTGTCACAAACAGGATTGCAAGGTATAGGATCTCTATTTAGAGGTAGAAGGGCTTTAGAAGAAGAAATGGCTGTCCCAGGATGGGAAGATATAATTTATTGCTCCCTAGCAAAGGAATGGTCTAAAGGCACTGGTCTCTATGAAGACTGGAAAGAAAGCTATATAGTGGAGGACCTAGAGATTTGGAGCGATGCCTCAGAGAGGTTACTGTTGAGCTAGGAATGGAAGTGTTAACAGAGATCTCTAGAAGAAGCTGCATTTCACTCATAGCCTATTGTATTGTGTGTGAAAACAGGGACAGAGTATTACAAGAGAGAACTCAGCCTCAGCCTATACCACAGCAAGATGGAGAATCTCAGGTGGTAGAACAACAGGAACCTACTAGCTTCCTTGTGAATTCAGCTAGAAGGCAGAGGGAGCCAAGTAGGTCAAGAGGGCACCTCGCTTCAGCCGAGATTGAGCCTAGCAGGCAGTCTGGTTGCCATGGTAACAAGGGAGGAGAAGCTAGACAAGGGGATACAAAGTCAGAAGCTGAGGCACGAGGTGATACTTTGTAGCATAGTGCTACTTCTGAGCCACCATTGAGTATTACAGTATCACACCAGACTTCTCGAAGAGAAATGAGCCCCAAACAGCCAAGGAGGCAAGAAAGACAGGGTCGTAGTACTGTGTTCAAGGAGGTTTTGGAAGATTTTACACAGCAGGAAATTATATCTTGAGTAGGTTCACCCAGAGAATGGGAGAATCATTAATATCTTGGATGGTGAGAATCAGTAATGAAGGGGCCGCAGGAGTGTAGTTTCTGTAGATTGAATGAGATTCACAAGTGTTAGTCAAAATTCTTTTGTACAGCAAGCTATTGGGATTATCATTTGCAAAGAGGTAACCAAACAACCAGTTTGTTGGCTTTGGCTGCAACAGGTTGTAAAACAGAATTCCCTGCTGATTCTATGTGGCCTACTGCAAGTAGACCTCGCTATTCAGTTAGGGATTGTATGAGAAAGTTAAATGAGGAGGTAATGAAGATCGCTATTATGGTAGGGAATGCTGAAGTTTATTATGAAACTCCCTTGGGAGTCGCTCATAGGAATTTGATAGTCAAAACGGCAACCCCCACTTATAAACATGTAATTCTGACTCTGCTGATTTCAGAAGTAGGGAACGCTCTTTCAGAGGTGCTGGATAAGATTTCACAGTTAAATGACTTAGGAGACTGGGGAAATGATAAATTTCCTCAGGAAAGAAGGGTACATAGCCAGCAGATTCAGCGTGGAGTGACGATTAAAGAAATGTTTACTGCTTTATTGAAAGCAGGGGTAGATTTTAGAAGAATAGATGGTATTCCAAATGATGGGCTATATAAAATGTACTGAGATAAGGGGCTTAATTGCAAATGGAATAGAGAAGTAAGAACTGCCCCCACAAATCCTACAGATCTTGAATTCTTGTATCCAAGTGAGTCACACCTTCAAGGAGACTAGGGAATAGGCCGAGCCCCAACACAGATTAAAGAAACCCATGGATAGGATTACAGACTCCATATTAATCTGACTATATATTGGAAGAATGGATCAAATACTATAATTAGGGCATTGATAGACATTGGGGCAGAGGCCAGCTTAATTTATAGAAACCCTGACAAATTTAAGCATGGAACTCCTAATACCATCACAGGACTAAGAGGGGCTGAAATATCAGCCAAACAAGTGAAACTAATGATGAAAATTGGACAGTTGCCTAAGAAAGAATATGCCATGGTCATTGTACCCATTCTTGAATACATCATTGGAATAGATATTTTGAAAGGCATGACTCTGGATTTGCCTGAGGGGAGATATCAATTTGCAGTAAGGAAGATAGGAATTAATACAGTTTTAGTGGGAAAAGTAAAGATGGACCCAATCGCTTTACCTGAACCTTCTAAAGTAATTACTTTGAAGCAGTATTGTGTGCCAGGTGGGCAAGATGAAATTGCCAATACTATAAAGTAATATGTTGAAGCAGGAGTGTTAGTCCCTACAACCACTAGATGGAATAATCCTGTATGGCCAGTATGAAAGTCAGATGGAACGTGGAGAATGACAGTGGATTAGAATTGAATAAAGTGACTCCACCCTTGTATGCTGCTGTTCCAGATACTGTTACCTTAATAGAAAGGATCCAGAGATATGATGGTACTTGGTACACTGTTATTGATTTGGCCAATGCTTTCTTTATAATCCCAATAGACTCTAAACAATGGAACCAGTTTGCTTTCACGTGGCAGGGCTGACAATATACTTTTACCCAATTGCCACAAGGATATCTGCATAGCCCAACTATTTGTTATAGTATTGTGGCTGAGCATATGGATGAATTGAAATTACCTGGTGTATAGCTTACCCACTACATAGATGATATAATGATACAAGGATAAAATGAAGTGGAGAAGAATTTGATGCTTTTAATTGAGCATATGAAAAGCAAAGGATGGGAAATTAACCCTGCAAAGATTCAAGAGCCAGCTCAAACTGTAAAATTTCTGGTTATACAATGGAATAAAGGATTGTGGGAAATTCTCCCACAAGCTTGACAGAAGATTCAAGATTTTCCTATCCCCACCAATAAGAAGGAGGCCCAAAAGTTCATAGGACTTTTTGGATATTGGAAGCACCACATTACACATCTTGGACAGATTTTGAAACCCATATATGAAGTTACCAGGAAAAAGTATGAATTTGACTGCGGACTTGAACAGAGTAAGCTTTTGGAGAAGCAAAAGCTGCTATACAATTGGCTCTGGATTTATGGCCTATGCAAAGTGTACCAGTGGAATCGTAAGAGACTGTACAAGATGACTGTGTGAATTGGAGTTTATGGCAGAAACAACAAAGCTGAAATGTACCCTTAGGATTTTGACCAAGGAAACTACCATTATCTGGATTATAATATATACCTTTTGAAAAGCAGTTGTTAGCTGCATATTGGGCTTTGGTAGAGACTGAACAACTGACTCTGGGCCATGAAGTGATATTAAGGCCTGGAATCCTGATTATGACTTGGGTAATGAGTACCCCAGCATCTCACAGAATTGAACATGCCGAAGAAGCTAGAATAATTAAATGGAAATGATATATTCACAATAGATCAAAAACAGGCAAAAGTAGAGTTTCTGTTCTACATGAATCTATAGCAAGCATTGAGACTGATGGAAATGACAAATCCCCTGAACCAAGGCAACAATTGCTACAATCTTTGGTAAAATGGAATGACAGATACGATGGAATGACTGAAGAACAGAAGAAACATGCATGGTTTACTGGTGGGACAGCAAAATATTTGGGCCATAAAAGACATTGGAAAGTAGTAGCATATAAGCCCATGTAAAAAGAGAACTTTGGAAAGTACTGGGATAGGTGGAAGCAGTCAATATGCTGAACTTATGGCAGTACATCAAGCTATTAAAACAGAGAAAGGAGCATAGTGTCATATATTTACTGATATGTGGGCAATAGCTAATAGGTTAGCTACATAGATGCCAATGTGGAAAAATCAAAACTGGGAAATTCATGGTAAACAAATTTGGGGCAAAGAACTATGGGAAGATATATGGGACATGTCTTTGGTTACTAATTTGTCAGTTTTTCATGTAAACACTCATGTGCCCCTCACTATGCCAGAACTTGAGTACAATACACATGCTGACCGACTAGCAAAGATTGCTACTGAACATATTGTCCCTACTTCAAGACCAACTGATGATCCAGTACTAGCAAAATGGGTCCACCAAACAGCTGGCCATTTAGGGGTCCAGGCCACACATTGGTGGGCACAAGATTGAGGTATTAGTATTTCTTATTCATTGTTAAAGCAAGTAGCAGAGGAATGTCATGTATGTCAACTGGAAATGGAACAAACTGTTCCTAGGGTAGTAACTGGAGAAATAGCAAGGGGAAAAGTTCCAGCTCAGATTTATATTGGACCATTACCCCAAGATAAAGGATGTAAATTTACACGTACTTGTGTTGACACCTATTCAGGTGTTCTAGTGGCTTGTCCTTATAAGGATGCAACCCAGAAAAACACCTGTAAAATTCTAGGTAAGTCTATACTATGGAACCCCAATGCAGATTCAAAGTGACAATGTGTCACATTTCAAAGGTAATGAGATAAAGAGATATTGTGTATTGAACAATATAGAGTGGATATATCATATTCCATACTATCCACAAGCATCTGGATTGATAGAAAGAATGAATGGATTGTTGAAAGAACAGTTAAGAAAGTTATGTTCTAATAATTCATATCAACATTGGAAGGATAATTTGTTCACTGCTTTATGTAATTTGAATAATAGATCATTGGGAGGAAGTGCACCTCTAGCCAGAATGATGATCCTGAATCTGCAAATTAGAAAACAGCAAACATATAAGATCCAAAATATTGAGTATTGGACTGCGAGGGAAGCTGTCCCACCACCGTATCCAGGAATACCTGGTTTGGCAGGATATGGTTTACATTGTTCAGAGAACTTTTGGTTGGACAGAAAAGAGAGATGAAAAATCTCTACTGGGATATGTATGAGAATCCCTAAGAATCATGTTGGGTGGATATTACCTAAACCAGTATTAGCAGCTCAGGGAATACATATATTGACTGGAGTGATAAATTCTAGTTATCAAGGAGAAATTATTGTGACACTCAACAATTTAGGTGAAGAATCTATATAGTTGTGTAAAAATGATAGAACAGTTCCCTTGATTATTATTCCTTGTGAAACAATACCTCTTGTGAAAACTGACCCTCCTTCCAAAATAACTCTCAGAGGAAAGGAAGGATTTGGTTCTACTGAATAAAATTGGGAGCTGAAGTATGGGTAAAATGGAAGCCAAAGTTCCAAAGGCTACAGAAATTATAGTACATGGGAAAGACAATACTGTAACAGTGGTTTACCCAGGAGAAAATGATTATGAAAGTGTACCCTTAACTCATGTATTCTATCATGAATGAGGCTATGATAATCTCTTTGTTTCTTTCTGGATTTTTGTCTATTAAATTTGTTTTTGAGATTTGTTTCCTGCAGGCTTAGTACCATCCACCTGCAAATGCCTGATTGCTTAAGCCAGATGTCACCCTCTGATGTATTTGGATGTCATCTCTGGACCTGTTCACAAATGTGATGTGTCATCCCTGGACGTGGCATCAACTGAATTCCAGATACCAGCTTGCTAAAGAACTGACCTCTCAAATAGAATTCTTAATCTCTTAGTGCAGAGAAAGCTCTATGTCTAATTTCAGGAGGAAGAACCTTTGGAGGATGAGACCTTCGCCCATTGCCCCAAGATTTTGAGCCCCATTCGTTTGAGGGGGGAATGATGACAGTTTTATATTCTTATCTTATGTTATCCCTGTTATATTGTTGTGTAAAGTTCTGTTGACACCAGTTATCCCAAAATTCCCATTGTCCTATGTAGTGGATAAGAAAGATCTTGATGCTGAATGTAGTAGCAATTTAGATTTGAAGATCTTTCCCACCCATTAGTAGGCCATGTGACCTGCTTAAGTCACAGGAAGCCTAAGTCACGTGTGGTGGGAGGAGCTTCCTGACAGGAAAAGCAAGTTATGTCACAGGAAATGAAGAGAGAGAGAGACAGAGAGAGAGAGAGTTATGGCTGCTAATAGCTGCTAATGGCCTTCGTCGTGATAGTTAGAACTGAACAGGCTGACTTAGCTGTACTGTGAGTTTGTGTTTGCAGAAGACCCCAGCAGGGGATTGGAGAGGTTTTGGGGTGGTGAGGCTCCATGTTGTGATATTGTGTATTGAATGTTTTACTGCTGTGGTAGATTGGTTAAATGGCTTTTAGGATATGGTTCTCTGATGTCTGAATAAATAGTTTACTTCTACCTTCTGTGTGGAGAGTCTCATATGCTTTGTGATGCAGAACTACATAGCCATTTTGACAATTATCATCTACATTGTTATTATTGCCTTACTGGTACACCCTCTAATTCCATCAATTTTGAGAGGAGAAATTATTCATACTTTGTAAATGAATGAATGAAAAAAAATTATTAAGTATTTACTATGTGCCAAGCACTGGGGACACAAAATCAGTGGAGATTCCTTGCCCTTAAGGAACTTACATTCTAATAGGAGGAAACCACATATGTAGATAGGGGCATGGTGGACAGGGAAGGGTGTTTTGGTCTAGAAAGATACAGAGATGGTTAGGAGAGCAATAGGGCAGTCCATTGACTATGGTAAAGGGGGAGTGGAGTACAGATACGTTTTTAACTTAAGATTTTAATTTCTTAGTTTTCTTTGTCACCTTTCCCTTATCTCCTATGGCTTCACCAACTGGGGAAATCAACTGATCAAGGAGGTCCTAATGGAGTCTTTTTCACTACAGCTTTGATATAGTTTTGAAATGTGGATGGATTTGGGATCTCATTTATATGAGTTTTCCTTGCAGTGGTATAGATTACAAGCCTTTTGTGCTTTCTCAGTCTGTGTATTTCTTATCCATATCCTCCCATAAATCCTCCATGGGGATCCCCCCCAAAGTGTTAGGAAACTTCCTCTTGATGTCTTAATGTTGTTTGGACACCAATAGAGCACATGAGAGATCTCAGATCTCATCTAGCCGAACCTCTTCATTTATATAGATGAGGAAACAAAAGCCCAGAAAGGTTAGGTCATTCACCCAAAGTCACGCAGGTAGAAAACATCAGAGGCAAGATTTGAACCTACATCTTCTGAATGTAGATCTACTGCTCTTTGCATTGTGCCATGCTCTCGATCTCTCTGATGACATCTATCCATCAAAGAAAACAAGTATATTTAATGTATAGTAGCAAAAATTCCAACAGACATTTATTTAGCTCTTACTCTATACAAGCTATCATGCTACCTCAAAATCATAGATGTAAAAGTGGAAGGACCCTTAAGAAGCATCTAGTTTAATGCTCTCATTTTTTCCATGTAAAGAAACAGAAGGCCAGAGAATTTTAATACCCTGCTCATGGAAGAGGTGGGATCTGAATGCTGATACTATGATTTCAAATATGTTGTTCTTTCTGCTGTATTATATTGCCATATAAAAGTAAAGACAGAGAAGACGATAGGATAGGATACAAGAGGGAGGTGTTACAAAGTCAAATTTTATGTCTTTAGGAGTGAAATGAATTCAAAACCCTCTGTTGGAGAGCTGAACACTTTTTCCTATCTAGATTATAAGTTCCTTGAGGGTTGGGACCAAGTTTTATTTATTTTTCCTTCTATCTCAATGTCTGGCACAAGATGCTGTACATAGTAGTAGTTTAATTAACACTTGTTGAATAGGTGAATGAAGGCTGCAACCACAATGTGGTCCCTTGTTATTCATAGTTATAAGGAGGACCAATGAAGGCCCAGTCCTTAGAGCATACTCAGTATTTTCTACCTGCTGCTAAACCACATGGAGACATCTGAAACTTTATGATGCAGGGATCTTTTCCCTCCCTAGCTCAGAGAATGTACAAGTAACCTGTTTCCTGTCAGTTTACTGTGTGGTGACTGAAAAAATACCAAACTTTTTTAATCAGCAGCTGAGCCAGAACTGGGTGTGCATACAAAAGGCTTGAATTAGTGGAAGAACTCTCTCTTCCCTGATGTCCAGTCAGGCAGGAATTGCTGTAAGCCTCCCAGGAGACAAAGTGGTAGTAGCCACCTGCTTTATCTCCTCATGTGGGATGTTATGTGCCTGTCATGGTGCTGCTGTTTCTTTTTCTTTTGTGTTTATTTTTTCTTGGTCTTAGATGACTGAATATCAGAGGCAGAACAAACTGAGTTATGACATTGTAAGCTTCCAGAGGTCAGAAAATCCACTAGTGGCCTAGGAATTGGGGTTCATAGTAGAGTTTTAAATAGATACAGCAGCAGAGCCTGGTGAGGAACCAGACCTGAAGAGTGACCCGACTCAGTAGCATATCAACACAGAAACCAAGAACCCATGTCCTGTAAGAAAAAGAGTGCAAAGGTGTAACTTGGCTATGCCACACCTAAAAGTGAATTGGGGGAATAGTTGGTAGCTAACATTTTGTTTCTACTTTCCCTAGGGACCAAGGTCATGGAATAGAGTAGGCTCCCAGTTTCCCAGGTTATGATACTTCTGTTTTTGCTATACCTTCTCAATAAATATCCCTTTATAAAAGCTAAGTGGTATTAATTATATTGAAGAAAGACTGATATTAAAGGGATGTTAGCCTGGCAATTGATATTCTGGGAAACACATGAGATAGGAATTCGTGAATGATAACATTAAAAAATTCCAACCACTCAGATTTACCCATAGAATCCTGGGAGGAATAGGAGGC
Organism: Phalanger gymnotis; assembly: GCA_028646595.1. Classification (NCBI taxonomy): domain Eukaryota; kingdom Metazoa; phylum Chordata; class Mammalia; order Diprotodontia; family Phalangeridae; genus Phalanger; species Phalanger gymnotis. The sequence continues at coordinate 105,683,775 of CM053625.1, read as the reverse complement.
ACGCTCTGAGGATCTGACCTGTCAGTGAGAATATAGGCTCCAGAAAGAGCCCAAAGCTTATGCACTCCAAAACCACAAAGTTCACCTACTACTTTATATGGCCACAAATCACTCAATCAAATATCCAAGACAATACAGCTGGGCATTTGCTGGAAGGTTTTAAAGGATGAGTTGAAGCTGAGACTTTTAGAAGACAGAGGGCAACTACTTAGCACCAAGTGAAATGACAACATTTTAGGGGACAATAGGGCATGAATGAAAGCTAGGAAACCAAAGAAAATGTGAACTGGGGCATAGCTGCTAGTCTTCTTAAGCTTTCCCAGAAATAAACCAGAACAGGTGGCTTCCAGACAGAATTGCAAGGGAGGAATTTCATCACTGCCTTAGAACCTGGAGCTATCTTGCAAAAATTGGCAGTCACTTCACTGACTGTTTCAGTTAGTTTTCTCAGGAGACTATTAGAGTAAGCACTCCTATCCACAATACTTTACTTTTAAAAATTATTAATATTTTTTATTTTTAAAAGATAGAAAAGGAAAAAAATGTTCAACAAAACCAAGTCTAATAGTATATACCACATTCCCAACCCATAATCCCTTACCCCTCCATGATACATTTTTAACAAATCTGGACATGTAAAGGAAATCTTTGAGAGGTTATGGCAGACACAAATACTGACCTTTCATCTTTATGATGAAACTCTCTTTCCATAGTTTTCCACCTTTATGTAAAAATGGAATAAGGGAGGGGAAAAGTCCTTTAATATTATATAATCTCACACTCATGTCCTTCTCTGATGCCTTATTGCAGAGCAGAGGTGACTGGGTTCTCATAAGGCTATGCAGGCAGAACACTTGCTCTGGGAGATCCCACCAACTGGGACTTGGTGATAGATTGTAAGTCTGTTGTATAAAGGCCAACCTCACTAAATTCAGAGAAGTTCATTGAAAGAACAGGAAGTAGGAGTGGAAGTTTAACTAGATGATCTCAATGGTTCCTTCCAGCTCTGAGTCTTCTGCTCATTAGTGTGCTAGCTAGGTTCAGGATGTCAAGGAACACAAAGTCTTACACTAAATCGATCTAACCATAGTGTATATTGAATAATACATAAACCTGGTACTCATACAGAATACTCATATTTTTACAGAGAGGTGAAAGGAGAGGTGCACAAGTACCTCTCTGCCCGGGCTTTATCTAGACCAGGGAAATGAAGCTGCACGTCTAACTGCTCCCAAGACATGGGCTATCCAGATGCAGCTTTATCATCCATGGTGGGACCACAGATTCTAGGGGCTACTTAGTTTAATTTTTTTATTGATGCCTTTTGTTTTTAAGTCACACTAATTTCTGAATATATTCCTCACCTTTCCCCAATTCAATAAGCCATCTCTTGTTTAAAAAAAGAAATTTAAGAAGAAAAAAAAAAACAATTCAACAGAACCAACAAATAAATCAGGCAGCATATTATAATATTCCATACTTGAAGTCCCCCACCTCAAGGGAGAGAGATTCACTTTTTCAATTCTTCTTTGAGATTGAACCTGCTTATAATAATTATACAGCATTCAATTTTGTTTTTCTGTTCTTCCCATTTACATTGCTGTAGTCATTGTTTTCTTGGTTCTGCTTACTTCATGATGTATCAGTTCATATTGAACCTCATTTTTCTCTGAATTCTTCACATTTACTATTCCTTATTTCTAATAACACTCTCTTATATTCATGTACCACACTTTGTTTAGCCATTCTTCAATCAATGTGCACCTATTTTCTTTCTAGTTCTTTGCTACCATGAAAAAAAATGATGCTTTAAATATTTTGGCATATATGAGACCTTTCTGTTTGATTTTTACCTCCTTGGGGTATATGCCTGACAGCGGGATTACTCTGTAAAACAGTGTAACAATTTTAATGAACTTTTTATCGTACTACCAAGTTGCATCCCAGAATGAGTGAAACAATTCACAGCTCCACCAAGAGTGTATTAGTGTCTGTCTTTCCACCAACCAACAATGTATTTGTCCTTGTTTTCCCGAAGGACTGTTTGGTTGTATAGGGAGGTGAACAACCAAGACTGAAGTCTCTTGCAAATGTGTTAATCTTGATTAAATCAAATAAATCACTGAACACTTGTGTTTGTAAATTCCATTAGGATTCCTTTAGAGGCTGTACTCATGAATATCATTAAGTCACTATTTTATCCCCTTCTTTCTCTGAGTGAAGGGGCTGATTTAACTGCCCTGCATCAATTAGGTTAGTGTCCAGGTGATGAATATTTTGACCACTGAGAAGAGAAAGGCATCGTGTAATAGAAAATGTGCTTGATTTTTGACTCAATTAAGTTTCAAATCAGCTGTTTACTACACGTGAAAACTTAACAAATTTCACTTTGCTGAGCCTCAGTTTCTTCAGTTATAAAACCAGTGTCTTGTACAAGATTATCTCTAATATACCTTCCTGCTCTAAAACTATGACCCTATGAATTCCAGAAAATCGACTATTGCTTTGTAAAAGGGATTGCCACTTGTGTCAAGTAAGGGACAAATTCATGCATCCTTGAATAATAATAATAATACCTTACAAAAGAAAAGCATTTGAGAGAGCAACACGAAACTAACTAAAAGTATTTCTTAGTGCTGTTCAATGTGTTGGATGCCTTTAGAAGTCTGGTGAAGCATATGGGCCTTGATATCTGGCCAGTTATATTGCAAAGCATCTGTAGACAGGAACATTTTATAAAATTTGATCTAGTGTTGGGTTGGATTTGTTGCTCAGTCATTTCAATTGTGTTCAACTCTCCATGACCCCATTTGGGGTTTTCTTAGAAAAGACACTGGAGTGGTCTGCCATTTCCTTCTCCAGCTCATTTTATAGATGAGGATACTGAGGCAAACAGGGTTAAGTGACTTGCCCAGGGTCACACAGCTAGTAAGTGTCTGAGGCTACATTTGAATTCATGAAGGTGAGCCTTCCTAACTCCAGGCCCTAATTAACAATGGGTCTAATAAACAATAGTAATTTTGAAGTATGATGAGGTTAGACTGTATTTCAAGATACCTATAACTGTAATGTGATATCTGCAAAAATATAAGTGATTTCTCTTGGTAATAAAGACACAAGGACTGCAAGTACTCCTATGGCTTGTTGCCTACATTTGTCATGGCAAAATATACTAAATTTAAGTTAGAGGTTAGGGAAAATTAAGATTTTTTTCCTACAAGTTCACAGACCCCCCGAAATCTATCCATGGATCCTTTGGGGGTTCATCGGCTCCAGGTTAAGATCTTCTATTCTTAAAGTCTTAAAGGCTTTCTTCTGGCAAGAAGCCTCTTTAGGACTGCCTCAATAAAATGACTAATATGGAAAGGTTCACATGATTGCACATGTATAACTTATATTGAATTGCTTATCCTCTCAGGAAGGGGAGAGGGGAAGGGAAGGAGGAAGGGAAGGATAGAATTTAGAACTCAAGATTTTAAGAAAAGAAAAACTGAATGTTAAAAAATTGTTTCAACCTGTAATTGTGGGGTGGGGAGAGTAAAATATTAATTAAATTTTTTTAAAGATTGCCTTGAAAAATGCAGTTAATGTTAAGCAAAGCATAAAATAGGGATATATATGCTACATGAAGGTATTCATCATTGTCATAGATGTCCTATTCAAAGTCCAAATGAAAGAGAGAGTCCCTGGAGATTGTATGTTCCTCCAGTTTGCAGATGCCATTATACTGATTATGTAAAACTCCAGAATATTACAGAAATTGCTTTAGTGAGATATATCATGACTCAAGATATTGGCCTAATAATCAAAACAGGAAAGATTAAAAGGATAAAAAAAATTCTTATTGTCCAGATTGTGATATTCAGTTATATGGCCAAGCCAGACCACTGAATTATTGTGACCAATCATTCATCTGGTAGAGGAACTGTAGATGGACAATGAATTGGGCCCAGAAATGAATGATAATGCTTTAATAACAGCATATGTGTAGCACTTTGAAATTTGCAAGACAATTTACATGTGTTATCTCATTTAATCCTCACAACAACTGTAGGACGTTGATGTCATTATTATCCCCATTTTACAGGTGGAAAGCTAAGACAGACAGATGTTAAGTGACTTGCCCACGCTTACATATCAAGTAAGTATCTGAGGGAGCATTTGAACTCAGGTCTTTCTGTTTCCAAGCCTAATACCTGATCTACTGTACCACCTAAATGAGAGGAAGTGAGTGGTCTGCATTAAATTTGGGAAACTGTATGTTGCTAATAATAAGCCTGAGCTACTCCTTAGCACAAGGACTCTTTTTTTTTTTTTTAAAGATACAGAAAACAAGTGGTAGTGTGGTAGCAATAGATTTGTAGACAGATGACCTGGGTTTGAATCCTTCTTCCACCCTCTGTGAAACTGAGCAAGTTCCTTAATGTCTCCATGTCTCAGTCTTCCTCCGTAAGATAAGGTTATATTAGATGCTCTCCAAGGTCCCTTGGGCAGGGTACAGGAAGGAGGTAGGGGAGCGGCTAGGGGGCTGAGTGGACAGAGAACCTGGCCTGAAGTAAGGAAGACTCATCCTCCTGCATTCAAATCTGAACTCATACATGTGCCAGCTGTATGACCCTGTGCAAGTCACTTAACCCAGTTTGCCTCAGTTTCCTCAACTGTAAAAAGAGCTGGAGAGAAAGAAATGGCAAACCATTACAGGGTCTTTGTCAAGAAAACCCCAAATGGGCCCTTGAAGAGTCAGAAACAACAGAACAATGACAACAACAAAGAGATTCCTTCCAACTCTACATCTATGGTCCTGCGATCCTGGAAATGCTTGATGGCTGTGAATCTTAGAATATTACAGTCTCTGAAGAATTGCATATATGATTTTGTGTGTTTTAAAACATCATTCTGACAAAAGTTCTCTAGGCTTTGCTGAGCTGCCTAAGGAGTCCACGGCCCCAAAAAGGTTAAGAGCCCCTGGTGACAAAGGCAATCATTGAGGAATTGTATGACCTGACAAAGGAGATGTGCTGTTCGTGTCGTGAGAGATATTGAAGGATGATGAAAGGAGATAGCCCAAGGGCTGCAATAGTCCATACAAATTGTAAAGAAGACCTAGAAGAAGGCTGTTGGCATTTGAGGTTGATCCACTGTGGAGAATGATGGAAGAACCTGGACACAGATCATACAGGATGAGGAGGCCCGGATGGGCTGAGATTTGTCCTGAGGGTATGGAATTCCCACATCCATGAATCCACAAATCCATGTAAGTATAATGAAATCACATTTCTCTATCATTTCATTGGTTTACTTGCTTTCCACACAACAGCCATGCAAAGCAGGCAAGGAAAGGATAATAATGGGTTTTCATTATATAATGGAGGGAACTGAGGCTCATCAGGTTGGCCCAAGATCATGAAGATGGGAAATGTCAGAGTGAAGACACAAACTCAGGCCTCCTGACTCAGTCTAGGCTGCCAGGCTGACTTTATATGACCTGTTCATTCTTCTAGTTACTTTGTTTTCTAAACAACATAAAAGTCACATGTATTTGAAGAAGTGCCAAGACTCAGCAAAACAAAATAAAATGTAAAGTACTCTGTGTTACAGATGTCATATATAAAGAAAAGACTTAGGGATGGAAGCTGCTGGGATTTCTAAGTGTCTATTTCAGGGGCAAAGTAAATCATTTCCTTTAATTCTCCCTTAGGTATTTAATTACGGATGGCTCATGTCCTAATTACAAGCAAGAACATGAAAGGGCTTTAAATAGCCAGCCTGCTTTGTAGAGTACCTAATACCTGTAATTAACAAGGACGTTTTCTCAAGTAATTGCATATTTGTGAGCATAGAATCCTATCATCCCTTTATGCTCATGTAGGAAAGAACTGCTAAAACACCAGAAATTACACAGAAAGTTAAAAGAGGTTTCTCATTTGTGACACAATCTTTTTGTATTTGTTTTCTTTCTAGTTTCCAGTATAAGTTGCTTTTTCTTATTCATAATTTAAAGATAACGACAGATCATATTTATCTAGTACTTTTTAAAGATTTATTTTCACATATATTATTTCATTTCATCCTCATATAATACAAGGACTATTGGGCCCATTTAGCAGATGGAAAAAATGAGGCACCAGAGCGACTGAGTAATTTAGCCAACGTCACACAGCTAGTAAGTGGCCCATCTGGGACTACTCAGGTCCTCTAGTTTCATTCAGATGCAGGGTTTTGCCACCACACAATAAATCATAATAGGAATATCACCTGTGTTTCTACAAGCATTTGCAAATTTTCACGCACAGCCTGTGTAGTATTAACTGTCAACCATGTCGGTTTTTTTTTTCTAAACAATATATATTCAGATTCTACCAGTTGCAAGAGGGCCTAGAAGAGTGAGCCATGGGGATCCCTTTTCTCTGTCTTAGCCTGCTCCCTCCCCGGATTCTTGTGGAATCTCCCTTCCCTCCCCACCCCCAACCTTCCTGCCAATATACTCTCTTCCCATTTCTCAGTCCTAGCTGTGGAGTAGACTTGGCATTTTATACCAGTTTGATGAACAGGGATTCGCTACTACAATAGTTTTGATAAAATAGAGGACTACTTGGCCCCCGTCACTAAGGAATGTGGTCCATTGAGACTTACCATTTGCCCTGCTTCTGAGCCCTCCAGACCCCTGGGCTTTGTCATTTACCCCAATGCACCTCCATAATGATCATTCCATCCTTTCTGTAGCTAAACTCGCCAACATGTGTTGTCTCCCCCACTTAGAATGTGAGCTCCTTGAGAGCAGGAATTAGTTGCTTTTTCTATTTGTGTCTCTAGTGATAAAGCACATAGTCAGTACATAAAGTAATTTTTTTGTTTCATTAACTAATCTGCAACTGATGTAGGATAACTGGGGCTTTGTCTCAGGGTACTAACATCCAGAGGATGTATTTTCTTCCTATGGAGGTCCTCTAACACAATGGCCCCTGGCCCCTTGTCTGTCTCCCTCAATCCCATTCATGCTTCGCAGTTATTCAAGTTCCTTCCCTTTCTTGGCCCTAGGTTACTATTGTCAGGATCTCCATGCCAAGGCCACCCCCTCTTTTTACTCCTTTGCACATCCTGTTTTCCAGAGCTGAGGCCAAGCAAGCAAGCTGTGCCCTGAGCTTGATATAACAACAGTCCTTTGCGATCACACTCTGGATGAACTCAGACTCAGCAAAATTCCAGAATTGTTTTGCGCCAGCATCAGGTGGTCTCTGAGCTCAGACAAATAAACACCTGCAGGAACCATGTTCTGGTCATGAAGCCCTGCTATGAATCAAACCTGTCTCATTGTTGCTTGTTACCCCTCATTGTCAGACCTATGGTTCACTGCATAGCCATTGCTATATGTATTAAGATTTGGCTTCACTAAAGTGGGTCAATTCAGTATCAGAGAAAACCCTAGCACATGTGTCTAGTTTCCCTCCTCCAACAGAATAAAGAAAGGTTTTGCTTATGACTGCTGTTAGCCCTATTTTTAATTTTGTTTTTATTCTATTTTATTTCTTAGAGTTGACAGTGGCTTGATAACCTGTGTGAGTCGTGATAACCTTTGTAAGCTCTTTGGTATTACCAGACTTGCTAGCAGTTGCATAACTTTTGTGACCTTTCGGTCATTTATTTTCAGAGATAACACTGTCCACAAAGTTCTTCCTTGCCATTATGTCCACCTTCTGGGGTTCATCTTCTCCCATTGCCATGTTCCTTACTTTTTACCTCTCCCCCAATTTCTACCAGTGTTTGGAGGCCACAACTTGTTAGCTGCCCTGAGGAGGTATAGGCCAGATCCTCTAAAGTACTACCCATTTTTTAATGACATAACTGAACCTCTACAGGGTGAACTGTTCATTGACCACTTCTCCCTTCAACTAAATTTGCCCAGGTGCCAACAGAACTAAATAAGTCTCTGCATATATTCCTTAGAACCACTTGATAAGGGGTTAGGGGTAGAGTTTTTCAAACTGGACAGATTAAGGACTAGTCAATGCCAAGGGAACAGTACAGTTCAAAATTTTTTATATTTTCTTCATAAGTGTCTAGTATAGCTTATTTCTTTTTAAAGCAAGAATAACTGAGATGAGTGGCATCCTTTCTCTGCCTTGTCCACGTGGCTCTCATATATCTTCAGAGAACAATGAAAAGAGCATTGGACCAGGGGTCAGATGACCTGCCCCCATCATTCATTTCACAAGTATTTATTCCAGCTGTATTTCTAGTATTTCAAAGATCTGTGATTTTCTTGGTGTGGGTACTTTCTCCACCCAAGACAATCATAACCTGTTTATTAGAGTACTAAGTGTTGTTCGACGATTGCTTTGGATGGAAAATCAATCACTCTCCAGTCAGCTGAGTGATGAGCCTCTCTGGACTTGATTAGTCTCAGTCTTAGACGACAGACCTATCTCCATTACTGGGCTTGCGCTTGAAGCTTTTCTGGCTTGGTAGGACCTACTAGAGTTTGTGCTTCTGGGGCCTTGTAATCTGAGGTCACATTTCAATGCAACAACAGCTCACTTCTACCTGAGTATGTATAGATGTACAACATGATCGATTATATTTCAGGTTGTACATTTATATTGAGTAGAATGGATCATCTCCAAACAATCATAACTCTTTTGGCTTGTATTGCAACCACTTGGTTCCTAATCTTGCATCCTATCTAGTGAAACCCTCAAAGAACTTAGTCACTTAGTATATAAGCTAAATGCATGCATGAAAGTGAATTTGAAAGTAAATTGTAATCATGTTAACATCCCAGTGGCTAAAATGGCAACAGGAAACCCTGAGGGCAGATAGGGGGAACTTCACCTTCCTTTAGACTATAATGGAGATAACCTGGGACCCTGAACTCAAGAGCTTTGGGAACAGCAGTGCCCGCCTCTCCCCACCTATCCTCTGACCACCTGCCCTATTTCTGGTTGTGGTTCTGCAGCCATGATTAAGGGCAACAATCACTGTGGTGAAGGGGTACACCTTCCTAACACCAATGCTGATCATCTGTCACCCATCTTTGAGTAAGACTAAGAGCTCCAGGAGGAGTAGCACCTTCCAGAAAACCCATCCTACTTCCAACCCAGATCCCCAAATCATTCAACCATGAATAAGGACTGACAAACTGCTTCTGTGAGTACTGAAGCCACAGCTACTAAAAGACCCAGAAAAGAAAGTTTTTGCCACCAAAGTCTTTGGCGCTGTCCATGGTTCAACATCAGGAGCTCGTATGATTTTATCTGTGGAAATGATATTAAAGAAGAAACATTATTACTATCTGTTTCGCCACTATTCCTATCGAACTGTTTCATCCGACTTGCAGCTAAAATCTTCTAAATGTGTTGTTCTCACTTTACAATGTGATCTCCTTGAGAGAGCAGACTGTCTTACTTCCAAATATATATCCCCAGTGCTTAACATATGGCTTTGCACATATTTAACACTTGCTTTTTCATTCATTCATTCATTCATTCACTCTTGGTTCTCAGAGATTGGACAAACACACCCAAAGGTTATTTTGGCCGAGGAGTGCTAGCAAGCATTCTTGGTTTCCAAAGTAAAAGGAGTGGGAAAATTGCCTGAGCTCCATCTTTTGCATATCCAATATTGACCATGAATGTTCCCCTCTTGATTCCATCTCTTCTCTCTCTCCACTCTTCCATATACTTACCCAGACTGACTGGTTCAAATCTCCTCATATGGTCAAATTCAGATGTTCCCCAGCTCAAAACCCAATTTCTGCCAGGGCTAGGAAAATGCTGTCTTTCTCTGGGACTAAAAACCCAGGTTGCTGGTTAGGGTTTCAGACTTGTACCCTGCCTTCAGGGAAGTCTGTCTAAATCTGTCCAAATACCTGGTTATATGGGTACATATAGAATATTTATTCTACAGAATATGTACGAGGTAGTTTAAGGAAGTAGATAGAGTACTAGCCACAGGGGGTAAGGGGAGGGGGAGGGAGAATCAGGAATGACTTCATGTAGGAAAGTGCTTACACTGGGTTTTGAAGAAAGTAAAGGACTCTATCAGGCAGAGATGAAGAGGGAGAACATTCTACAGGGTGTTCCTAAAGTCTGGACACATAGGCAAAAATGCATATTTTCAAGAAATGAATGAAATTTTCAACAACATTTCATTTAATTGGAATATTAACAAATAACATCTTCAATATGATTCCCATCATTTGTCATGCAAAGATTGATGTGCTTTGTAAGATTCATGTGAACTTGATGCAGTAACTCCACACTGCTGTCAGCTTTAGCACAGTCATTCTTTATGCATTCAATCAAGTGTGTTGCATCTGTGGTTTTTGTTGAGTACACCTTCTCCTTCAGCATACTCCAGAAAAGGAAGTCAAGGGGGCTAAAGTCTGTTAATATTCCAAATATTTCGAAATATGTGGTTTTGCCTATGAGTCCAGACTTTAGGGATACCCTGCAGACATGAGAGACCGTCAATGTAAAGGCACTGGAGATGGAATCTTATGTGGGAAGGTCCTCGAGAAAGCCAGTTAGCCTGGACTAAAGGGTGTGGGAAGGGAAATAGGTAATGTATAATAAGGCTGGGAAGGTAATAAAGGACTTTAAAACTAAAAATAGAATTTTCATATTATCTTAGAAGCAATAGGGAGCCAGTGGAGTTTTATTGAGCAGGAAAGTGCCATGATCAGGATTTTGCTTAAGGAAAGTAGTGTTATTATCTATTTGGACGATGAAATGGAGTGGGGACAAATTCGAGCCAGGCCAACCAATAAAGAGGCCATTGTAATAGTCCAAGTGAGGGGTAATGAGGTCCTCAACCAAGGTAGTAGCTATGGTTAGTAAATATGAATATTCTGATAATTCTTTCTTTGCCATGGGGATACAAAGACAAAAAAGTAACATCTGCAGCTTTCAAGAAGCTTACGTTCTACAACATGTACATATATAAGCATATAAATATAATACAGAATAAATTCATAAATACAAAACAATGCAAATAAATAATAAAATGCAGAATAAATTAAAAAATACAAGATTATATGGTAGAGTCATCAGCACCTAGGAAGAAAGGCTTCATGTAAAAGGTAATAGTGGGGGGAAGGAGGAAGGAAAAAAAAGAAATTTACAGGATAACTTTATCATGTATTTAGAAGGAATAGCAAGCCGCATATAATAGATTTGCCATTTTATGTGCAATAATCTTTTTTTATTGTACTATATTATGGAAATGCCTTTTTATTGTATAAATTAAAAATTAAATATATATATATTTTAAAAACAGAAGGTACTATGTAAGCTAAGCTTTGAGAGAAACCAAGGACCTAGAAGGTAATTCATTCTGCATTCAAATCATGCAGATAGCCTTTGCAAAGGCAGCGAAAGGAAGCAAAAAGTGTCTTGTGTGAGGTACACAGCAAGAAGGCCATTTTGCCTAGGCAGTGGAGTCCCTGAAAATAATTTTATCTATTTGGATGATGAAATGGAGTGGGAACAAACTTGAGCCAGGCCAACCAATAAGGAGGCCATTGTAATAGTCCAGGTGAGGGGTAATGAGGTCCTGAACCAAGGCTGTAGCTGTGGTTAGTAAATAGATTGGGGTCAAATGTGAAGGCCTTAAATACCAGAGAAAGTATTTAAGGATCCACTGCAGTTTATTAGGTAGTGTGAGGTGACATGGTCAGACTTCTGCTTGGAGAAAATCATTCTGGTAGTTGTTTGAATATTTCTTTTTTTTTTTGTACACAAACTAAATGTCACAATCTATCCACTCTATCTCTAAGGAATATCCCACTGGCACTAAAAAAGCTGACCTACACCCCATTTGCCAGACACTGAAGCACACAGCAATTTGTGGAAGGTCACACAGCATATTAGTGGACGTGGGGGTTTGAACCCTAAATTCTATGCTCGGCTCACAGGCTGCCCTTCAACTCTAAGCTCAGCCTTCCCGCTCCTTTCTCCTTATGATATAGGGGCGGGGTCCTAGCTAAACTGTCAACTACTTATCTCTTCTGATTGGCTAACTCAGGCCTTGTTACCACTAAGCCCTTCCCCAACAAGGGGCCTGTCTGTCAGGCAAAGGGAGGGGTGTGGTGTTTGTCACGCCGGCGCGCCTCGCGGCCTTCTGTCCCCGAATCCCGCCCATTGCCGCCGTACGCAGGCGCGGCGCTCCCTCTACCCCCCCCCCCCCCCCCCCGCCCCCTCCAGACACAGAGACCCACACACGAGGATTTGCGAATTCGCGCAGCCGGGCTTGGCTGCGTGTCTTGCGGTCGGGCGGAGGGGCTTGAGGATCGAGGACAGGGGTGCCAGGAGGGGCGAGGAGGCTGAGGATGGGTCTGGCCCTTCTTCCCGCGGCGTGAACTGTCCCCCCACCCCACGCCCCTCCCCCTCCGGAGCTCCGCCCCCTCCCCTCCGAACCCGGGAGGGCGGCTCGAGCCTCTAGCTCGCTCGGTCAGTCTGAGTCAGTCAGTCAGGCAGGACGCGCGGGGCGGGGCTGAGGCCGAGGCCGGGCCGGGCTGCCGAGGAGGGAGGGGAGGAGCTGACGCCTCCTCGGCCAAGGGAAAGGAGCATGTCTGCAACTAGAGCCAAGAAAGTGAAGATGGCCACCAAATCCTGCCCCGAATGTGATCAACAGGTGAGCGCCCCTCGCCGGCTCCCCGGGCGGGGCTGGGGGCCGCGGTCAGGCCGGGCGGGAGCGGGGCTCGCGCGGCGCCGGCGAGCGGCGGAGCGCGTGCCGGGTCCGGGAGGTGGGGAGGGAGGGGGGGCGCGAGGCGGAGCGCTGGCGGCCGGAGGCGGGGCGCGGGCGGCGGTTGGCCAGCGGCCGTTGGGGCTGGGGAAGGGGCCGGGTGACCGATCCGGGTGGCTGGGGAGGGGGCGGCAGCCCCGGTCCCTTGGCATTGGGGACTGGGGCAAGGCGGAGAGGTGGTCTCTGGGCTTGGCCCGCGCTCCCCTCGGGGTGCCTTGGGGCGCCCCAATTTCCTTAGGGTAGCTTGGGCGAGACCCGGGCGGAGGAGGAGGCCAGGTCGCAGAAGTAGCTCTTGGCCCCAGCTGGGATCTTTTCGGGGGGAGGGGTCGGCCTGCCAGGCCCCCAGCTTAGGGATCTAACGCTCCATACTGGGGACTGTCCCCATCCCCGTATGGGGAGGTATGCTATGAGTAGGCAGGACTCGTGTGATCTTTGGACTGGCTTTTCTCCCACTCGGCACCTAGGTTCGTCTGCCTTTCCCCTTTCCCCTCCCGTTTTTTTTTGGGGGGGGGGAGGCTGTCAGCAAACGACCTGCGACATACATTTATTCAGCATCTACCAAGTCCAGCTCACAAAGCCTGGTGTTGGAAGAGAAAGAATAATTCATTCAATTCAGCACAGAATGTGTTAAGCCACCGTGCGCTGTGCTAGGTACTGGATGAGGAGAGGCTGAGTGTGGTTCCTGTCTGCAAGGAGCTTACTGTCTTAGAAGTGGGTTAGAATGGGGAGGAGTGCGGAGGGAAGGAGACGTGCACAAAGATAAATAGAATACAGATAAAATAGGATTAATTTGAATATAAATGATTCAGAGCTGGAAGAAACCAAGAGAAATTCTATTCAATAAGCATTTATTCATTTGATGATTATATAGATATCATCTAGGCCAGCTTCTTTCTGTAGAAGAGAGAAGGGAGCCCTGAAGGCATTAAAGGACTTGCCCAAGATAACACGGGTTGTACAGCTGGAATTCAAACCTGTGCTCTTGGACTCCAAATCCAGTGTTCTTTCTAAGCTGCTTCAGAAGGAGACGTGTAAAATGGAGCAAATACTATTCATGCTACTCTGGGAGAAGTCACCCTGTAAATAGTTACCCTGCCTTTCTGGCTGTTTGGGGTCTGAAGGGCACTTTGTCTTCTTTGCTTAAAAAAAAAAAATGGCTGTAAGCCGGCAGGTTGGTCTGTTTTCCATGCAGATGGTTTCTAAATGAACATTTAACGCCCACTGTCCTCTGTACTAGAATAAATGCCAAATATCTGTTACTTTAATCTAGGCCTCCAGCACCGATTGTGCACTCTTGCCACATTGGGTTGCTGTGTTCAGTTTTAAAATATGCGAGGGGTTGGCTCAGATATCTTGCCCCTGTGTGACCTGGGTGGTCACTCTAATCTGACAGCAGAAGGCACAAGTTAGTGGGCTTTAACTCTGAGCTTCGGTGAATTTGAAGTCTGTATTCTCTAAATTGAATGAATGACTTTACATCCCTAATTTTTGAATGGGAATTCCTTTATATCATGCCACTTATGCTTAACCACTTGAGTTCTAAGATTTCTTAGATGTAAAAAAAAATCTCATTTAAGGTGTTAAAAGCATAAATTAATCACTTTTACATGATTCTTTTCCTGAATGATAAAATGCAGGTTGGAGTATTCTTTCACTTGTACCCCTGTGGAATATTTTCAAAATGACTCCTTCTTTTGTCCTCATTTTTCTTTCCTCTTGCCCCCAGTAATTTTCTTGCAGCTGTTTTCTGAAATGATCTTAGAGACTTTTAAAAGCTGAGTACAGTACATTACATACTTTTAAGGAGAAATCTTGTGGGCTGACAGTGATTCTGTAATGTTTTCTTTAAAGATCTATTATGGGTATTTGGTGGAAATGAGGATCAGAGAAAGGTTGAGCAGTTGGTGCAGTTCTGGTATTTGTCAGCCATACCAGAATGGAGATCATCTAGCAACATACAAATGATTTAGTAGTTTTACATTCACGGTTTCCAGAGCAAAGAATTTCCGTTTCTACAATTTTTTTTAATGGACAAAACAGGGGAGGGGGAATATTAATAAAATTCTGACATATTTTGGCATGCTTTATAGCCTTTGCAAAAAAGTTATTTCCATATTAAATCGTTTCCATTTGTTCTGGTTAATTGTGTAGAAGTTTAGGATTCGTGTGGTATGCATTATGTGTTCCCGCATATGTAGGGCACAAGTCTTTGCAAATTCTAACATGTTTTATTTGGCATAAAGCAATGTTTTAGGGGAAAGTAGCATACCTGTTTTTAATATCCTGACTGGAGAAAGCAGTAAAGAATTTCTAAGGAGGACTTGGCCTGAGTCCTTATAAGTAATCAAAATAGTGTTGTTAGGATTTCTTATGACAAATCACAGAAATTCTGTTGCTGTTTCAAAATGGTATACTAACTAAATTTGTTATGGCCTTTCACATAAGAGGGGAGGACCAAATCAGACCTGCCATTATTTTTTAAAAGCTAGTGTGTGTCTGTTAATTTACATGACATATTTAGGAGCCAAGAACTAAGGAAAATAATTCATTAAAATTGTATTGGAGTGTATAGTAGATGCTATCTTATGGAAAGAAGATGCTGGGGAGAAGATATCTAAACTTTCTAGTATTTTCATGTAATCCTTTGCTGTATATGTATAGTATTCTCTTATTTGAATGCAAGCCTCTATGAGGACAGGGGACTCTGCCTTACCTAAACTGTGTGTCTCGTAGTGCTCAATAAATGTTTTTAAATTAGTGAATAATTCTGATTTGAAATATCATTTTTATTTTACTGTGCTTTCTAGAGCAGATAAACCAAGAAGCCAAAGCTTTTTCTGTTTTAAATAGGTTCAAATAGTATGGAGTGATTTTTTGATTACCCTGAGTTGTATCACAGACTACAGTATATGTCTTTTCTGTTTCTGTTACATTTAACTAAAAATCCTTAATCTGAAATTGGCTCACTTAAATATATAATACACGTGTGTGGTTTCTATAAATTCAGGAATGCATACTGTTAACTGCACAACAAACATATCTAAAGTACAAAGGCACAGCAAACAGAGAACCACAAGTTGTCATTTTCTTTGTAACATCATCTTTGCTAACGTTTACTGAAAATGCAAAACAGACAAATTTAAACTTGTAACATTTAAACCCATAATGCTTTTCATCCTGAAAGTGTTTCCCGTCCATTAACCACATAGTCTGCTGAGCCAATTTTGTGTATTCAAGATTCTTGTCAGCTCTCCGGTATCTTTACTCATGTGTATATTTCTGTTTTTACTTTAGACTTTTTTCTTACAGAGCAGCTTTTTTCCATTTAAGTGATGTTCCATTTGACATATAGCAAACATTAAATCTCTTCCATGGAAAAGTTAGGAGTCTTAGCAGGGTAGAATTTAAATGAATCACTCAGTAATGTGGTTATTTTATAGCCTTAACTTTTTAATCAAGGAAACAAAATAAGACCAACATTTTTTCCCTGTAAAATTTCTTAACCAGCTGTACTTTGGAAACAAACAAAATAAGTAGATTGTAAAGAATTGGTGAAGCCATATTCATACCAAAAATAATAGTAATGTTTTGGGGGAGTTTTATTTTTTTAAATCCTGATAATGTGCTAGAGTAATTCATTAATTTATTATTAGCCACAACATTTAAAATTTAAGAATTTTTGTTATAGAAAGTTACACGATCTCTTTTTATAATTAACTATATAATAGCAAATGAATATTATCTGACTTGCCTGGCAATGTATAATGTTATTTTATCAGAGGCCTGTAGGAGATCATTCAGTTGCTTAAGAAAAAAACAGTATTTTCCCAAAAACTTGGTTAAGAAAAGCTTTAGAATGTAGCACCTTTGAAATAGGATGTTATTTGACCAAGAAATATATAATTTTGTTGATAAGCATATAGGTGGTTAGTTTAACAATCAAAATTTGAAGGAAAACCAGACCAACATATATGTACATTCTGAACCTCAAAGACAAATTTGGGCTTTCTCTTCCACTGCAGTAGTGGTGGTGTTATTGAAAATAGGTTTGTCTGGTTTTCTTATGTTCAAGAATGAGCCCTATTTAGAATTTATTGAGATAGATCAGTGCAATAAAAGGCTTGCTTACTGGGAAAGGATCAACTCTCAAGAGAACACCTCCTCTTTTTTTTTTTTTAAAGCTTCTTGGAGGTCATTTTTTTTTAAGTTTAATACCTGAGTTCATTATTGAAGTACTGAAGTTACTTAATCTAGCTTCATTATTGAGGAGCCAAATTTCATATTGAATAATTGATTATTGAACTTTTGAGAGAGTTGGAATTAAAATTTTAGAGTTCAGTGTTGAAATATTTTTGCCTTATTTGGTAGTCTTAATTAAGCAAAGTTAAAAAAAAAAAAAGCTTCTGCCAGAATTGTAATTAGCTTAATTAGACCAAGTGTTTACATCAGATTATAAACCATTGTGTAAATACATGAACAAAAAGCAGTAATATAACTAAGCCTATTAAAGGCAGAACAGCAGGAGAATGGGTTTCTTTACAATGTGAATTGCAGTTTTCTAGCTATAATCATTTTGCTGGTAGTACTGTAGTTTGTTTAGATTAATTTCTTTTATATGGTACTAGTTTTTTGGTGAAAAGTCCACGTTCAGTTGTCAGGGCTAGCTTAGCAGAAAGATATTAGTGGAAAGATAATGGAAAAAGAAAATTCCCTGAGTGTTTCTCCATAGTGATTTTTAGATGTGATGAAAGTCATGTTTTAAAATTTTAAAATTTTGTGTTTCCATTTTTTTTTCAGGTTCCTGTTGCATGTAAATCATGCCCCTGTGGTTATATATTTATTAGTAGAAAGCTCTTAAATGCAAAACACTCAGAGAAATCACCATCTTCTGCAGGTAACCCAGGCTCCTAGCTATTTATTTTCAGTTTGGTAAAATGTCTCCCAGTAATGTCTGTTTTTTCCCCTGAATTCTAATTTGAAAATTAATAAATGTGGGAGAAAATTTTCTAATTTTTGATAGCTGATAAGAAATTTCAAAGTGCTAATTAGTGAATTCATTTAAACTCCAAACTCTGTATATGCAAGAGATAAATACTTCAGACTCCCTTTCTTTCTGAGACCGTATAGCAGGGAAAGGTGGAGGGAATAGGGCTTTTTATGAATGTAAATGCCCTTGATTTCTACATATAGCTGTGTTCAGTAGTTTTCTTGAAAGATATTATATGTGAGCATGGAGAGGCTGATATTTGAAGAAGTCCTATGATATGTTGTAAAATGATCTTATATATTAGGCTCACCTAATGAGGTATTCTGAAACACCTTTGAAGCATGGTGGTGTTGTACAACTCCAAAGGGCAAGTTATCCGCAAAATATTTTACCTGGAAAGGTTCATCTATCTTGAATTACTTTTATTTTAAATTTTGTGTTTTATAAAATGATTTTTCCCGTTAATCACAACTGGCAGTAAAATTATTCAATACCATATTCTTTTGCTCTGGTGGGACCCCTTACCTCCTTTCATTGTGATGATAAATAGACTGTCATCTCAGACTGATGGAAATCACCATCCTATATAGTATAACTGACTTCAGTGCTTAGCACCGCATCATAGGTTTTAAGGGAAGAAATCAGTGAAGGCTGAAATAGAGGAGGCTTTATTGAGGAGGTAGAAATTGAACTAGATCTCATAGGAGGGGTGCTAATGTAAATAGAAGAGAAGATGAAGAGAATTGCTGACAAGAGTAACAGCATTAAGAAAGGCACTAAGGAGGTAATGAATATAAACTGTTTAGGGCATAGATAATTGGAGTGGAAGGTGAGTGTTGTAGAGCCACGGAAAATAAAGTTGGCAAGGTAGGATGATGGGGCTAGATTATGGAAAGCCTTAAAAGCTAAACAGAGGAGTTCAGACTTGATATAGCGGGCAGGGAGGGGGTCATAATTGGCTTTTGAACATGAGCTGAAAAGAATTGACCTATTTAGAATGAAAGGTGAGTGTTGCAGAGTGGTGGGAAATTAAAGTTGGTTAGGCAGGTGGGAACCAAATGATGGCTTTAAAAGCTAAATAGAAGAGTTCAGACTTAAAAGTGTAGTAGATCAGTTTCTGTGTAGGAGAGTGGCATGAAATAAGTGGTACTTTACATAAGAAGATTATCTTATCATTGGCATAGCTTAGATTAGAAGAGATAGCAACCAGGTGGTTGTTGAAATAATCCAAGTATAAGGTGATGAAGGTTTAGACTAAGTAAAAGAGGAAAGTAAATCCAAGATTTCGAGGAAAGAATTGACAGGACCATTATAAAGGGATAAAGAGAGTAAAGAGGCACAGATGGTTTATGTGGTTTCTAAATTGAGGAGGCCAGTGCTGGACAAATTGTGGTTCTACTGACAAAAATGGCATAGCTTATAAAGGAGCTGGTTTTCGTTAAGGGCAAAGAGATGCTGAGTTTAAGATGTGAGTAAGACATCTATGTGGAGATGTGCTGTGGGTATTTGGAAATATGAGACAGAGATTAGGAAGCTATTTTTTAATTTGGGAATCATAATAATGATTTTATCAAATTACTATGGGAGCAATTTGAGTTCCCTGGGAGGAATAAGTATAGACAGGGTAAAGAATAGTGAAAAGAGGAGGTAGGGAAGAGTTGGTCACAGAAGTAGAACCAGAAAAATAGTGTTGTAGGAGTCATAGGAGGCTTGCTCTTTCTACAGTCACAATGTCTCTCATATCAAACTCCTCTCTTATACAGCTACCACTTACTTCAGGCTTTTTTCACTGCTGATCTAAATTGTTGCAACAGCCTCCTAATTGGTTTCCCAGCCTCAAGCCTTTCACCACTCTAGTCCATTCTATGTACTGTTGTAAAAATAAGCACATATCCAACCATGTGACTTGCCTACTCAACCAACGTTAGTGGCTTTGTCTTGCCTCCTTTATTTAGCTTTTGAAGCCTTAGATAACTTGGCCTCCACCATCACCTTCATTCACTCAGTGGTCCAGCCAGATTTGCCTTCTTTCTCTCCCTCTATCTCTAGTCTCCTTGTGCCTTTGCTCTGTTAACTTTATATTTATGCTTTGTGTATTTTTATATATACTTATCTCCTCTTTTATTATGTAAACTCATTGAGAATAGTCATTCTATGTACATGTATCTCCAGCATTGAACACAGTACCTGGTGAGTATTAGTTGCTTAATAAATATTTGTTGATTGACTGACTGAAAAAAGTATCAAGAAAGAATATATGAACAGTGTTGAATGTCTAAATCTATCTGTGAATGATAATCAGGATTTGAGGTAAATTTTAAAATTTAATCACTTAAATTTCTGAAGGGGCCCTAATCATTAATTAGATGAACTATAAAATGTCACTTTTTGAAAATAGGCCATGGAAATTATTTTTCAGCTAGTCAGAATTTAAATTTGACTGTTTAATTAATTATAAGTATACTTTCTGTTAGAGTTGAAAAATGAAACTAACATTTTCAGTTAAATTTAACTGATTTTGAATTATGTGAAGCTCAGATACTTAAAATACACTGACTATAGGTTGGAAGATGGAGGAAAACTAGAAATATGGAATTTGATCTAGATGAAAATGTAAACATTAACAAAATCCAGTCTCCAGAATAAGGTTGTTTTCTCATAAGTGTTAATTCATTTTATGTGTAGTTTTGCCTATTGCCTACTCTCTGTCCCCATCCTGTTTGGGGAGAGGAAGAAATGAAAAGAAATGGTTGAAGCTGCCCTGAGAATTTCTAAACTTTTTGGTAGTTGTGTAATAAATGGGACCAAATTTTCCATCTTTCTTTTTATGTATTGGTATGAGAATTAACTGTTCCTTGACACATTCCAGTGAGAGCTAAATGAATTTATCTTTAGACCTTTCCTACTTATTTAGCCCTCTTTTTCTATAATAGAAAATTCTTAAAAAATTATCTTTTCACTTTTATGTGTGTTCCTTTTTGATATTAATATTAATGTTAGTGGTAAAATATCACCTATCATTTCAGTGAAGACTGGCAGGGGAAAGTAGCTTGTTGTTTTTGTGAAAATGTTTAGCCAGGGACTAAAATGAAATTACTCAATTGCATAACTAGTATAGAGAAACATGATCATTCACTATTCATTATAGTTGAGGTTAACCTTGCTTCTGAATCAGAATCAGGTGTTCCTATTTTGACTTAGATCTGAAGGTAGGGAGAAAAAGGGAAGTGAGAATGGTTCTTCTTTTTGCCGCCTCTCCAGCTCTACTATTTTGTTTTTGGGAAGAGGTGGGGAGAGGAAGGTAGGAAGTTTGTGCCTTCTCATAGAGAGATTGGAATTAAGCTGGGAAAGAAAGAATTTTTCTCCTTAAAAGATTCCTTCTACCTTAAGCATGGTCAGGTTCTGGAGTAAAGTGAGTTTTTTCTTAACAGGCAGACCATACCTATACTTAGAATCTTTTGAAACACTCTAGGCAGTATATCCATTGCCAGGTAGGAATTTAAATATTAAGAAGGAGGACTAAGATCCAAGGCAAAAATTTATGATAGCCCTCAAATTCGTGACTTTTATTCATCCATACAGAAAATAAGCATGATGCCAAGAGAAGACGAACCGAGAGAGTTAGAAGAGAGAAGATTAATTCCACAGTAAATAAAGATTTAGAAAACAGAAAGAGATCTCGAAGTAGCAGCCAATCAGATCATATCAGACGAGGAAGAGGAAGACCTAAAAGTGCATCTGCCAAAAAACATGAGGAAGAAAGAGGTATGTCCAAATCTACTATTATTAGGAGTAGGATTTGTTTAAGTATTAAATTATTTTATGACAACTGGAGAGCACTTACGAAACTGTGGCTAGGGTATTCATTACCTGAATTTAAGAAGATGGTCTGTCATAGATGCTTAATTTTTCATAATAATTTAGACTACAAATATGGCTGAAATCTTATAGATTCCATGTTCCCATAATCATCACATAACTTATAAAATCAACAGAAATTTTTTTCCTTGCTAAAAATGAAGACATAGAAAGTTGTTCACCTGAAATATCTGATTTTGTTGGCTTTCAAGTACAAGGACTAGTTGATGTATGAAAAGTGCTAAACTGCTTGAAATGTTTGGAGAGTTTTTGCATGTAGCTTAACAAAATAAACTTAAATAGGGAGACCTTTTTTTTCTTAATTTTTATTGACATTTTTTGTTTTCATGTGTCTCTTTATTTTTCCATATATCCCCCTTCTAGAGAGTCATCCCTTACAACAACCAAAAAAAAAAAACAAAAAACCAGCCCAATTCATGAAAACCAAGGGCCCTTCAACCCAATCTGACTTTGTTTTGAGTTCCAGGCCTATAGTTCCCCACCCCTTGCTGAGGAGGGGGCAGGGTAAATTTTTTTTTAAAGGACTAACCTGAGTTTTCTGGTAGGTTGTTTAGAAGAATTGTTGTCCTATGGGATTAAAAAAAAAAAGAATTGCTATTGAGTGTGTTTTTCAGAATGAGGCTTTGAACTTCTAAGTGTTTAGATTTTCATGATAACTAAATTAGAGACACCTTTTGAAAAGTAAAATGTTTTCTGCTTAATTAGAAGCTAGTTTTTACTTGTAAAGAAACGGCCATAACAGTTTTGCCTTAACTTTATATGTTTTTAAAATTTATTTATTTAATAAATACTTTCATTGACTCCCTGGGTTTTTTTTGTAAGACATTGCATTTGGTGCTTCGATAGATATGAAAAATAAGATATAGTGTCTCTTTCATGGAGAAGTTTAATAGATGTTTAATAGGAGAAATAAAATGAACATAAATAGCTGTAAGTAGAATATGAAAGTGTAATAATATATACCATAATATAGAGGTATAATTATAGATGCTGTGAATAATGAATGAAATAATGAAATAAATGAATGAATAATGAAATAAAATGGATATTTGGGTCTTTAAAATTAATTTTTAAAATGTTTTGACAGAAATAATCATTTGGCAAGATGAAACTGTACCTTTAGCATAGATTTTAAATTTCTTACTATTTTAAGAAGGAGTAGTATACTCTACTGCTTTAGGTATTTAGTATAGACAGTAAAGTCCCTGTGTTGATGAGTATTTATTTGGTGATATATCTTCTAGGTGTTGATTCTAGTTTTAACAGTGAATCATTTAGAAAAATTTTGGTTCACCTAATCATATTTGGCCGTATATTAGGGAGCTTTTGCTAAGGTACTTGCATATTCCTTGGGCAATTTTATTGGTGTTTCTTTTGCTTCTAGATCCTCTTAGTTGAGTGAAACACTGAAGCCAAATGTGCTTCTTGTCTGATGGAATGAGTGGGAGAAAAAGCTGTTAAGGTTAGGAAATGTGAAATAGGGTAGAAAAATCAACAAAGAAGGGGGAAATACTATTTGATACAGAAATTAAAATGGCCCCTTAGGTTGTTGTAAAAAGGGATTGTGGCCTAAAGAACAGACAGACTAGGAGAGCATCTAAGAGTAGGTCTAAGGAGGGGAAAGAGGGAACTAAGATAATGATTTTTAAGTCAGTGAAGTAAATATCTCTATGTAGTATTAGGATCTTTGAGGTATCCAATCTCTAAGTTTTTCTTGATGTGCAAACTTTAAAAAAAGGAAGGAGCAAATGTTTATTTGGAAATGAAAGATTTTGGGGGTATTTTCAGTTTTCCTAATGGAAGCACTTTTTAAAGAAAAATTGCCTATTTTTGAAATGAATTAAATGCTTTTTATATTTGTGTATTTAGATAAAAAAAAAGGCAAGCAAGTGCATAAAACCCTTTTTATTTGTGTGGATATAATTGGAGACTTTTAATGAAAAATTGGTGCTTTCTAAATCTAGTATGTTAGAAAGGTCAACTTGTAAAAATGTGTGCAATTTCTGAATATTATAGTTGGTGTTTTCACAAATTCTTAATATTTCTGACTAGTCAGTTAATTTACTTTCGGTTTTAGCCTATAGTCCTGAACTTCCTATCTATAAACACTTAATGCTTGAAACATTTTGAAGTAAGCCCTAACTGGAAAACAGATAATGACAGCTTCCTTTTAAAAAGTTTGAGAGTAGTTCATTTTAACATGTTTGAGTTGAATAAAGCCTAAAGGCTTATTTGCCAAAGAGAAATAGTTCTAAATGCCCTTCATGTTGACTCTATTTTAAAAAGGATGGTTAAAGAAACTTTTCAGACTTAGGTAAAATTTATCATTACACTATTTAGGTGACTGTAAAGGTTCCCATTGATAGAATTGCTAACTTTTTTTTTTTTGAGGGGGGAAGGCAGGGCAGTTGGAGTTAAGTGACTTGCCCAAGGTCACGTAGCTAGCTAGTAAATGTGTCAAGTGTTTGAAGTCGGATTTGAACTCAAGTCTTCCCCTGACTCCAGGACCAGTGCTCTATTCACTGCGCCACCTAGCTGCCCCTAGAATTGCTGACTTTTTAACCCAACACAAAGTACCTAAATGAATTCTACATTTTGATTTGTGGTGTGGTTTTAATACTTTTAGTTATGTAGGTCTGTGAAATTCCTATTGCGTTTAAAAAACCAAAATACTCTCCTCCTGGCATCTCTATCTAGTGGATAGAGTGTTGGACCTGGAGTCAAGAAAACCTGAGCTCAAATTTAGCCACAGATACTTATTAGTTGTGTGACCCTGGACAAATCTTTTAACCTTTCTGCCTCACTTTTTTTATCTGTAAAATGGGGATAATAATAGCATCTACCTCAGAGGATTGTTGTAAGGCTAAATTGAGGTATCTGTAAAGCACTTTTCAAACCTTGAAGTGCTATGTAAATGATAGCTATTGTTGTTAGGTTATTATTATAATTCTGTTTCAGGATTAAATACTTAAGCAAAAACAGTATATATTATTACCCATTCAAAAAAATCTTGGCAGTTCCTTTGAAACACAGGATTTAGAGATGAGGATAGTGGTGTTGGGGTGCTTTGGGACTTGAATAATAAAACTAACATTTATGTAAGATATTTAAAATTTGCAAAACATTATACTTATATTATCTTACTGACATTAAACTAGGCTTGCATACCTTATTTTATAATTTAAATTTAATTCTCAACAGTTGTAGCCTGACAACAAAGCAAACACTTAATGTGTTCGTGAAAGTGTCCTTGCTTGTCAGTGGGGGGCCATCCATCATTTTGGAGAGATGAAATCCATCTTAATTTAAGACCTTGGAGTTCATAATAATTTGGGGAGAGAAATATTTTAATTTTGGTAGAGGACATATTGTAATTTTAGTAAATATGTGTTCATTGTCCTTTAGGTTAAGGAGCCTAAATTTTAAGTTTTCACATATCTTTAAAACTGGTTCCAGAAAATAACCAAACATTTTAATTATTCATTATTATGTAATGATTCTTTAATTCAAACGTTAGTTCTAGAACTTAGCATTAATAACATGCAAGATTTTACATCTACTTAATTAGTACTTTAAGGGGGGCTGTCTGATTTTTAATTATTGAATTTAGCACTAAACATAATGATGTTTTCACTTTTTTTCTTTTAACAGAGAGACAGGAAAAGGAAGTTGACATCTATGCTAACCTTTCTGATGAAAAGGCTTTCGTATTTTCAGTTGCCTTGGCAGAAATAAATAGAAAAATTATCAATCAAAGACTTATTCTCTAATACTTGTCTGCAGAACTGCTAGAACTTTCTTCAGGACTACATCAACAAATTCTCAAATTCTTAAGGACTCTCAGGAGTACTCTGCCTGCATCTACAAGGGCCATTGATTCTTTCCTCCCCTCCCCCCTACCCTTTTATCCTTCACATCATTTAGCCTGTGCAACACTTTTGGAGCAGAGTTGTAGACTTGGACTTTTCTGTGTCTCTCTCGTTTACCAAGAAACAGTGTCAGTGTTTCATGTCTGGAATATGTGACTGCATTTGGTCTTTTGAAAATATATGCTGTATGAATGCAAAGGGGGAGAGAAGTAGGGGAAGAGCAGGGAAATAAAATGCTTGTTAGCATTTAGATTTGCCACCAGAAATGAAATATTTTAAATACTTTGAGAGAGAGTGATTTTGCTTTTTAAAATATACTTCAGATTTTTCAGCTCTTAACATTTTACATATGTACAGTTCATCTAACCTTTAATAAACTAGTAATTGTTATTTTATTGAACTGAGTATTAAGAGAATATATAATGTAATTTTTCTCTTAAATTAAGGTTTGTTCTTGCCCTTTTATTTTTATGGTTGAAGGTCTAGGGTCTAGTTTGTATCCTGGTGATGCTTCTAGACAGCTAGTTGAGAAGTTGGGTGATACTTGAAGATAAATATTAAGGATATGTCATGTAATTCAAAAACACCACCATGTCCTCTTGAGTATGATTTATTTCTTGGTTGAACAAGTTTTTTTTTTCTGCTCTCAAGTTGGTGCCTGTTAACCTAAATATAAATTATATTTATTATAGGCAAAATGTTTCGTGGTTATTCATTTTTAAGCTCTAATGTTCTGTCTGGATGGACTTATATCCAATATCCTCAAAATGATTAAAATGTAACAACCTCATTCTCTGGAAATAATAACTCTTAAGGTAAAACTAAGAACATAGTTTTTACAAATAATATTGGTCAGCCCTTTGTTCTGGTAAAGATAGTCGTATGTATTTTCATTTCTTATGTTTTTGCGATGTGTGAAATGTTAAATTGTTATGGCTTATCTATTTTGCACTTAATGCTGTTAAACTCTTTATCTATAAACTTAATGATTTAACATATCCAGTCCTCAACTCTTTCTTTTATAGAATCCAAATTAATGTGATTTATATTAAGGTCAGTGAATAAAGTTAGGAATCTGCTTATATCTACTCCCAACCACTTGAGTGCCTCTTCTACTCCATTTCAACAAGAGTATATTATGGATAAGGGAAGGGGAGGGTATCCTAAAAAACAATCTGCTTCATTTTTCTGCTATTGTAGTAACCAGTAGAGGAAGTATAGATTAAATGTCTCCCAAAGTGATGCAAATGCATGATTCTTAAAAACAATAAAAAATTACTAGAAAAGTCATTTTAAGATCATCATTAAAAATAGTGATATAGCAGTTAAGGTAACTATAAAAAAAAAGATTGCCAGATGCAGAAGCGGATAGTTTAATTTTATTTTCAGACATTTGTTTAGGAGATAATGTAGATGGTGTAAAATCATTTGCTTAAAATTTACATGAGAAAAGACAGCCTAAGCTTTCTCTAATTGAAACTGAATTTAATATATTTTGCCCTCTTAAAGTAAGAGTTTTCTAAAACAATTTAATTTGTTTAGGCATTTTACGTGGTTGATCAATGGTCTCAGAAATAGGCCTTCAATTTTGGTACAGAAATTGATCATCAGTGGAACTTCTAGTCAGCAAATGTTTTAAGAACACAGTTGTATTCCTGTTAAGCTTACTTTTTATGACAGTTAAAATGTATGTGAAGTAAATCATTCAAAAATTCAGAAATGGTTCCATGTGTATATGTGTCTGTTCAAAAGCTGTTCAGTCTTGAATATAAATAAGGTCTATGTAGAACTCATTTGAGAACTAGTCAGCTAAATTACTTTTATATTTATATCTTAAGTGTATTTCATTTTTTAAGAATTAAAAATAAGTTTTTGGTACTTGGAAGCTGCTCTGTGATTGTGAATTATCTATAAGCAATAGAGAAGGGTCAGAAATATATATGGAATTTTACATTTCCTTTAATTTTTTTGTCAGTTTTGAGCAGTTTATCCATAAAAATAACACTTTTGCTGATATGCCAGGCTGCAGTCAACGCAATTGAGTGCATTAATGTACTTATCTTCCCAGAGCCCCTCCAAAATTGACTTATTTCTATTATTATCTTTGTCAAAATGATAAGTGTGAAGTAAAATGTTATTATTTCTGATTTCATTTGTCTTATTAGTGACTTGGAACATTTTTCATTTTCTATGTGAACCATACATGTTCAAATAGAATCAGTTTAGGACTGATAGCTTCTGTATTCTTCCCTGAGTCAAACCATTTCTGTGCTCCATTCTAAACATTAGATTTTTAGATTTAGATTCACTGTTTTAGCTGGAAGGAGACCAGGATGGTTTAAGGGCCTCAAAAGTAACACTATCTGAGACTTAGTTGAGAACTTTAGCTTAAATAAGAAAAGATTGGGAGAGAGAGAGAGAGTGGATAGTAGTTGTCTTGAATTTTAAAAGCTCTCATATAGAAGAGGGATCTACTTGTTTTGTTTGGATTCAAAAGACAACTGGGAATAGGTGGATGTTGCAGAGGCCCATTTAAGCTTAATGTAAGGAAAAGCTTTCTAACAAAGCTATTTTAAAGTAGGATGAGCTGTCTTAGGGAGGACTAGTAGGTTACCTCCTCACTTTGAGGTCTTTAAGGGCAGCCGGATAGCCACTTGTTAGGTAAATTGTACGGAGGATTCATTTTCAGGCATAAGTTGAATTAGATGACCTCTGAGATATCTTCTAATTTTGAGATTGTATGATCCGAACTTTAAGAATCAGCCTGACGTCTAAAACAGAAACATTCCATTTGTACCCTGAAACTGGTTATTGTCAGTAAAGATATCTTAACAACGAAGCAATTTATGTATGCTTTTAAAATACATGCTGAATTTTGGCTGAATTTGATACATGTGCCATCCTGGGCAAGTTACTTCTCAGCTTCAATGAACTTACCTTTAAAATGGCAATTATAATAAACCTTGCTCTATCTGCCTCACATTTGTTAAGGGTGATCGATTGAGTCCCATCTTTGCTTAGAACAATAATCCAGTCATATAGCTTTTGTTTGCTGACATTGTAACAGCTACAACGATTGCCCAATATATAAATGAAACAATTTTCATGTAGTTACTATTTTATGGCTTTATGTTTCTGACAAGTGAAAAGAGGACCAGGTCAGACATAATTATTCTAAAAATCTGACTTTAAAGAGGCTAAACAAAACTACTGACTGCCACTAGATGGCCTAATGACCGTTAGATAGGGGGGCATTCACTTCGGGGTTTCAAATTGTCAGGCAGCTAGGTAGTATAGTGGATAGAATGCTGGATTTTGAGTCGGGAAGACTTGAGTTCAAAACCTGCGTCGGCTATTTGACCCTGGGAAAGACACAACCTCCCTGGATATGTTTGTTCATCTGTAAAATGAAGAGGCTGGACTCCATAACCTTCAAGGTCCCTTTTAGCTTTTAAAATCTATGACTTCCCTAGCCAGTGCCCTTCACATTGTGACTGAGTTACTCTAGAAAGAGAAAGACATACTAGGTCTGGCCACCAGCAGTAGTCCAGGAGGCTCATTAATTTATTACTTTCAGGTAACTTGTCACTTTGAATTTTGATTCTGTCTTGCATAGTGTCTCATTTAATCACATAAAGTTGCTATTAGATAATTGCTAACTTTCAGCTATTTTTCCACAAAAGTGCTCTGATGCCCTTCATCATGGTCTAAAGGTGACACTAGGTTTTTAAAGGCTTGGCTATTCGAGCTGTGGCAGCTTCTGCTAAGCTAGAAAAGCCTGCAGTACAGGCTTAGCTGTAGATTCTGTCTGTTCCACAGATAATCATTGCTGCCATGATTTTGGCTATGGCAATCCATGAAACAGACAAAAACAGCCTTCCTTGCACGCTACCCCCATTTTCCACCTCCCCAGTTCAATAATGGGTCCAACTCACTGTTTATCTGCATATTTGTCCAATTGTATGACCTATCCTAACTATGTATCATAGCCTAAGTAATGGGTATTCTTCATCCACCTTTCTTATCCTATGTGGATTGTGAAACCAATTGTGAAAATTGTTTCATGCTGGATCTCAATGGTACTGTATGCCATCATGAGAGGGAGAGTTAGAAGAGCAGTATTTACAGGACAGATAGGATTCTAGGAATCTGTGGAAGCCCTGGGATGTTCTGTAACTGGATGCAATTAGTACAATCCTATGTGCAAACTGCAGGATCTGGAAAAGCTCATCATCTACTTTAGGTTCTATGTCGCCAAACACCTTAGGTAACCTTGCATTTCCTCTGTGTTGTGCTTTGCTCAGTAGCAATAATTACAGAAGATTAAACAAAATTATACCTGCCAGTGCTTCCATCAAGGTAGATTGTATGATGTTAATATATACCGTGGATACTCTTTGTTGAATGAGAGTCTAAGTCTTAGCTGCTTTTTTGCCCTGCTGTATCAAATGTTTTTTGTATAATCAAAAAAGAAACAGCAAGATCTTGCATTCCCTACATCCTGTCAGTTTGTGAAGGCTTGGTCTATTGTAGAAAATCTGTGAAAATTAGTTTATTCTGCTGTATATTTTCAATAAGCATACCTTCAAAATACAGGTCTACAGATTTTTAGAGCTGGAACCTTAAGAGTTTTATCTAGTCCATTTTATAGATGAAAGTTCATATTTATGCTTTCTTGTCAGATAATTTTTGAAAGGGTATGTTTGACTTAAAATAATCTAGCTTTGGAAATCTGTTCAGTGAGCAATTCCTTAAAGGTGAAACCATGTGCTAACAGTAATGTTATAATCTTACATTTGTTTAAGGCTTTTAACTTTAGAAAAATTATTGATTTTTACATTAATTTTTAAGTATGTCCCTCTCTGTTCCCCCAAGAACTGTTCCTGGTAACACAAAAATGAGAGGGAAAAAACAATTCAGCAAAAGTAACCAATGTATCAACTAAGTCTACTGGTATGTGTAATATCCCACACTCCTAGATGCCAACCTCTATCAAGAGGAAGAGAATATATTTTTTTCAACTCTTTGGGGCCAAGCTTGGTCATTATAATGGGGTTTTAACTTGTCACAGTGGTAGGGGCACTGGATAGAGTGAAAGGACCTGGAATCTCAGAACTTTGAATCCAAGTTCTTGTCATTTCTGTGACTGTTAAGTTGTGGTCTACTGTAGGAAACCATCTGTGAAAACCTATCTATTCTGTCCCATTTTCATCAAAGATATCTTCAGTATATAGGGTCATGCATTTTTAGAGCTAGGTCTTTAAAGGGCATCAAGTTAAATTACCACATTTAATTTTAATTAAATTTTATTTTGCTTTTCTGAACTTAACACCAAATAAAATAACCGTTTCCATATGCAAAGTAGAACAGGAAGGGGGTTATGCATGCAACTACACATCTCTGTTATGCATAGCTTGATTTTTTAAGTGTATGTAAACTAGGTTTCAAGCTTGGAATATTTTGCATTAGATTATCTTGAGTAGTGCAGAGAACGATGACTCAGTGTTACTGTATACCATCATGAAAGGGAGAATTAGAAGAGCAATATTTAGGGAGCAAATATGATTCTAGGTTAGTAGCCCCTTCTCAGAGGAGAACAAGGTGGTTAGCCTTGTGCCTTCTTCTGCACACCTCCTGTACTACAGGAATCATGGTCTCTTCTGGAGTGGAGTGGGCAGGATCCTAGAGACTTCTATCCATTGCACCCTGTGAATTGCATTTAGACAACCAATGTGGACACACACCTTATATGGACATCACATACCTTACATATATAATAAATTCAGCATGTAACTTTCAAAGCTGACCTTATCTGTATTTTCTTCTTCCCTTCAGATCTTCTCTTTGCATTAAAAGTGCTTCAATGACCCACTTTTCTGTCTTTTTTTTGGCAACCCTTTTGCTAACCCCTTCTCGGCATTCATCCCCCACCACTGAAAAAAAAAAAAAGCCTTGTGAAAAATATGTATAATCAAGCAAAATGAATTCCCACGTTATCCATGTCGAGTCCATTATCCTGAATCAGGAGATACGTAAACTTTTATGATTTGCCCTCTGGAATCATAGTTGGTTATGGCACTGATCAAAATTAAATCTTTCAAAGTTGTTTATAGTGTTGTAGACTTTGTTTCAATAGTTCTCTTAGTTCTGCTTACTTAACTCTGAATCAGTTCATGCATGGCTTCCTAGGTTTCTCTAAAACAGTCCATTTAAAGTAATTTCTTAGAAAATGATAACATTTTGTTATGTTCATATGCCATTTGTTTAGCCATTCCCCAAATGATGGGTATCTCATTAGTTTTCAGTTCTTTGCTACAGTAAAAAGAGCTGCTTTTAAGTGTTTTTGTACATGAGTCCTTTTCCTTTTTCTTTGATCTCTTTTGGTTTATAGGCCTGGTAATGATCTGGGTCAAAGATCAGACACAATGTACTGAATTTTGGGGCATAATTCCAACTTTACCACTGAACCACTTTGCACTTCTACCAACAATGCCCCAATGTTCCTGTGTTCTTGAAGCCTCTGCCACAATTGTAATTTTCCCTTTTTTGTCAACATTGCCAATCTGATAGAAGGCACCTCAGAGTTAAATTAATTTACATTCCTCTAGTTATTAGTGATTTGGAGCAATTTTTCATATCAACCTCATTTTACAAATAAGAAAACAGACCCAGAAAGATTGGGAACTTGTTTTAGGTCACACCGGGAGGAGTGGCAGAGCTGGTATTTAATCACAGCCCTTCTGATTTCCACATTTGGTGCTCTTTCCACTTTACCAACTGTTTCTTACATAAACCCATCCTCACAAAGATATAATAGGTCATAGAATCATGGATTTAGAACTGGAAGGTACTGCAGTGGTTATCTAGTCTAATATTTACAGGTGAAGGAACTAAGGCTCAGAGAGCTTGTTATTTGTCACATACAGAGAAGAGAGTCAGGATTTGAACCCAGGTCCTATGATTCCAAATCCAGGGCCTAGTCACCAATGCTTTGAAAATGTTAAAGCCCTATAAGATTTTATTATTACTAATATAAGGAGGTGGTGGTGTTCATTCATGTCCAATTCTTCATGACCCCATTTTGCGGTTTTCTTTGCAAAGATGCCCCATTTCCTTTTCCAGCTCTTTTTACAGATGAGGAAACTGAGGCAAATATGGCTAAGTGACTTGCCTAGGGTCACACAGCTAGTGTCTGAGGCCCTATTTGAACTCATGAAGATAAGTCTTCCTGATTTCAAGCCCAGTGTTCTACCCACTGCACTATCTCCCATGAGGTACTTTTACCTTTAAGGCAATGTTCACAGAATAGTTAAGAAAATGGGACGTTTTAAAGCTCAAGCATTCTACCTTCTAAATTATTCCTCTGATAAGTGGAGTCTGCTTAAATGTAGTCTATTATGTCAGTTATTGAGAGTAATTAACCAAATACTTTAACACAACCCGTCGAATAGGTTAAAATATAGGAGGCCCAAGCTAAGGTCTGTACTATACTAAACAGCCTAATAAGTTTCCAATGTATTTCTTTTTAAAATGTATTCTCTATAATTCAATCAGTTAAGCATGCTTAGTAACAATATGCGTTTAAGTTAATTTTAATACATAGGGCATATTAATTTTCAGTCACCCTAAGTGCTCATCAGAATTTTTTTGTCTTAGGGGCAGCTAGGTGGCACAGTGAGTAGAGCACCAGCCCTGGAGTCAGGAGGAGCTGAGTTGAAATCTGACCTCAGACAGTTGACACATGTACTAGCTGTGTGACGTTGGGCAAGTCACTTAACCCCAATTACCCTGCCAAAAGCAAAACCAAAAAAAAAAGAAAAATTTTTTTCATCTTCATTCCCATCCATTTTTCCCTCTAATACATTTGTAATTAGTGTGCATGCATTCTTTTGGTTTCGTGTTTTTTGTTTCTATGTGTACTTGATCTTGTCCACATACTTTTCTACTTCCTCATGCAGCCAGTGGTTACTGAGATTATAGAGTCTAAATACATGATGGTTCCATTGTCGTCAATGGATAGAATTGATTGCTTTAGAAGCACCAGCCAATTGTCCTTTTATCTCTATTTATTGTCCTCATTTCTTAAATAAATTAAGAACTAAAAAATAAATCATCACTAAAGATGAGCTTTTCTATATACAAAGGTCAGAAAAAGGATTACATATGAAACTGTGAATCTGTTACAATTTTGAAAATATGTATATTACATTTTACATGGTAGTACCAACATTCACCCTGTTTGTCTCTGACCCCTCCTGAACTTGCTCTCTTCTGTGTATTTTAAAAAATTTCATTGGTGCTCTTTTCTTGCTTTTTTACATCATTATCCTCTACTTTCCCCACAAATAAAAGCCTTACCTTATAACAAGTAAATATAACCAAGCAAAACCATTCTGTATCGTATGATTGTGTTTGAAAATGTATTTCACTCTGCATCTTGAGTCCATCACTTCTTCACTGCCAAGTGGAAGATGTGCATCATCATTAGTCTTCCAGGGTCATTATTAGTCATTACACGAAGTCTTACAAAATTTTCATTTCCATTGTATTTATGGTTCTCCTGGTTCTGCTTTTTTCACATCATATCAGTTCATACAACTTTGCCCTGCTTCCTCTGAATCTCTCTTTCCTCTTTTCTTATGGTGTTATAATCTATTACATTCATACGCCATAATTTGTTCAGCCATTCCCCAATTGATGGATATCCCTTTATTTCTTGTCCGTTGCTACAACAGCAGCTGGTGCCACAAATATTTTTATATATGTGAGTCCCTTCTCTTTGTCTTTAATCTCTTTAATAAGCCAAAATCAAAAGATGTGAACTGTTTAATGACTTTGGAAACATAAGTCCAGCTGCTTTCCAGAATGCTTGGACCTCTTCACAGCTTCACCAACAGTGCTTTAGCATGCCTATCCACCCATGGCCCCTCCCAACACTTGTCATTTTTCTTTTTATGTCATCTTTGCTAATCCGATGGCTGTGAGGTAGACTATCAAGAGCTTAATTTATATTTCTCTAGGTAGTAATGATTTGAAGCACCTTTTCATGTGGTTATTAGATTTCTTCCTTTGAGAAATGCCTGGTTCTTACCCTTTTTTTGTATTGGAGAATGGATTTTGTTCCTATATCTGTGTTTCATTGATACACATGTGTGTTTATACATACATATGTTTGTACACATATGTACATATATGCATATATATGAGATACGGCTTAGAGTAGTAGGTATACAACTGCCCTTGAAGCCAGGAAGACCTGAGTTTTCAAGTCCTGACCATAATTCATACTGGTAAGTCATTTAACTTTTCAGTGCTATAAGCAGGTTTCTAAAACTATAAGACTTGGGGGAAGTTCTGATCCCCAAAAGGGTCACAAAGAATCAGACACAACTGAAAAACAACTGAACAACATTTTATAGTATATTTTGAGATCTTGTACTCCTAGATCCCTTCCTTCCAATGTTTTTCATTATTTCCATTGAGATTACTGACCTTTTTTGTTCATCCAGATGAGTTTTGTTATACTTTTGTTGTCTAGTTCAATTAAATAATCCTTTGGTAGTTTGGCATGGCACTGATTAAGAAAATTAATTTATGTAGCATTGTTAGAACATTAGCATGGCCCAACCATGACCAATCAATTCTTCTCCAATTACTTATGTTTTATTTCTGTAAAGCGTATTTTGTACTTGTATTTGTATAATTTCTGTGTCTGTTTTGGTAAGTGAACTTCTAAATATTTTATAATTCTGATTTAATTTACATGGATTTTCTTTCTTTATCTTTCAGCTGTGTTTTATTGTTAAAAGTACAGAGAGGCCAATGATTTTTCCAGAATACTGTTACTATTTCTATTAATATTTAGCTGTAAGTAAAACACTATATCATTTGCAAAAATTGATAATTTTGTTTCTTCTTTGCCTATGTTATTTCCTTGATTTGCTTTTCTAGCAATGTATTTTAGAACTGTTATCATTGGTGGCTTCAGGCACCATATAGGAGCTGTCACCGACTAGCAGTGCTCCTGGTTATAGA
Source organism: Phalanger gymnotis (assembly GCA_028646595.1). Classification (NCBI taxonomy): domain Eukaryota; kingdom Metazoa; phylum Chordata; class Mammalia; order Diprotodontia; family Phalangeridae; genus Phalanger; species Phalanger gymnotis. Next base: position 105,648,264 of record CM053625.1, on the reverse strand, counting down.
GATGTCTAGTTTCAGGTGCATTTGTGGGAGTTCACTCTAGATCTCCTTCTCTCCCCACTTCTAACAACTTTCAGCCAGATATCAGAATTTGTGTTGAACCCAGTAGTATGCTGGAGCTATCTTAAACAAGCTTGAGAGAACCGATTGTTAAATTTTCAGTGTGAGCATGCATTCCTTAGGAACCAGTGAGTAATAGAGAAAATGTTAAACTTTAAAATGTCTTCGCCATATACTTGTTTTCCCAGAAAACTGATTGCTAAATATTTTCCAGCACACCCCTGATTGAACACCTCTAATGCTTCTGAGTTTATCTGAGCGGGTGCTGGCTTCCCTGGCATAGAAGTGTATTTAAAATCTTTTTGTAGAACTGAAAATAGGAAGAAATAATACTCTTATCTAAAACCTTTCCTAGACTCCAGGAAAAAGCCTTTGGGAAGGTTGGTAATAGAGGACAAAAAGGCTTTTTTAGGGAAATGGATTAAGGGTGATAGCCAAACTTAACTCTTCCCTTGTTCTGTCATTGCCTCCTCATTCACTCAAAATGATTAACATTAGGACTTATCTTTCTCAGTTGAGAAAGCATTAAGGTATCAATGAACCCAGTGAAAGAAGCAGTATCAAGAGGATAATATGTGCAGTAACAATAATGTAAATGAAAACTACAAAAAAAAGACATCTGAACTGAACATAAATATAATAACCCATCTTAATGCTGGAGCACAGACAATGGGATATCTTTCCTTCTTAAAAGAAAAGCGAAGGGCTATGAGTATGGAATGTTTCTTCTGTGAGATATGGTTGATTTCAAATGGTTTTGTTTTTAATTTTGTTAAATTGTAAAATACTTAGCACAGTGCCTGGCACATAGTAGGTGCCATATAAAATGTTTATTATTATTATTATTATTATTATTGAACAGGTGAAACATGAAGTGATTTTGAAGTAAGAAAGCAAATCATTAAGAAAACTTTTTTAAAAAGAAAGAAAATTAGCTTTCAAGAGGTCCCTTTGTTTAACTCCAGGTGTGAGAGGAGTGGTCTTGGAGGAAATGTGACGGCAACTTGGTTACTCAATAATTCTTGTATGTTAAACCAGACTATTTTTACGTATTATGATCTTTTCCTTGTTCGAGATTCCTATAAATGTTTCCTGAAATCATCTTGGGGCAGTCATGTCAGAGGACATGGAATACTATGCCAGTTTGGTCCTTTCTCTCTCCTAGATATGGTTTAGATACAGATTTATGTTAAATAAAATTGTTTCCGGCAGATGGGAACATAAAGGACACAGAATAGCATTAGTATTAATATTTTTTCCTTTGATACTGATTAGACACCTTTATTAGCTTTTACTTTCTGGCCATCTTCTTATACATTTCTAGATCTCATTTGAATCTTTTCATATTTATCATTGGCTTATCTAGGACTAGTTTCAAGTGTTTGCTGAGGTTTCTGAGGAAGAACTGAGCCTCTGTACACCCTGTGCAACATTGCCATCTTGACTTGAAATCTCCCTTCCTATTTTTTTCTATGAACATTCTTAAAATGAACTTTGGCTTAGTTGGGTTCATGCCAAGCTTTCTGCAGGCTCATTTCCTTCCCTTCTTTCCTTCCTTCCTTCCTGTTTTATTAATGATTTTTTATTTTATACTATAGTTACTTCCTGATTTACCTCCTCCCCTCAGATATCCTTCACTTATAACAAAAAGAATTAAGCAAAATCTGAAATCAACCATAATACAGATTCTATTCCTTTTTCTTCAATCTCTTTGGCATACATGCCTAGTAGTGGTTTCTCTGGGTCAAAAGACCTGCCCAGGATGTGTTGCCTCAGTTAAAGTGAGAACTCAGAAAGACCTTAGCTTAAAAAGGCCAAGGTCTTTCACTGCATCCTGGGCCATCTCAAGTTGTCCTGATCTATATCTGGCCACTGGACCCAGATGACTCTGGAGGAGAAAGTGAGGCTGGTGACTTTGTACAGCCCTCCTTCACTCAAATCTAATTCACTTACAAGTCATGGCATCATCTTCCTGATGTCATGGTCCTCTTCAAGACTGAAGGACAAACCACACAACCACAAGGAGGCCATGGAGGAATTATGGGGAGTGGGGAGGGATGACACAGGGAAGACCAGCCGCCCTCCACCCACAGTTCCTATTACACCAGAAGATATACAATAAATATAGCAACTCACCTTGTAAAAGATGTGAAGTTTGTTTTTGGAAGTGAGTGTTAGAAGAGTTGCAGCATATGAATTATTGTGAAGTGGCATAGTTTTCTGTATTCTTAATGTTTCTTGAGGGAGAAATCATGCACAAATAAACTAAAAACATTCCCTAACATATCAATCATGAACAAATTCTCATTTTTGAAACAAATGTTACAATAGAACTAACTTCATTCATTTATTTGTTTATTGATCTAAACCTGATTTTTGACAGACTGTTTTCTAATTTTTCCAGGAATTTTTGTCCTTAGCCCAGTAGCCATCATTTTTGGGTTTAGTGAATGCTAAGCTACTAGGTTTATTTCCTTCCATTAAATGTATACTTAATTTGCTCCACTGGTTGATCTCTCTACTTTTTAACCACTCCATTTTATTTTGATGATTACTGCTTTGTAGTATCATTTGAGATCTGGTCCTTCTGGGTTTCCTCTTCCTTTCTACTTTTTCCATTACTTGAGAGTTGTGACTTTTTGTTCCTCCAGATGAATTTTGTTATTTTTTTCCCCTAGCTCTATAAAGTAAACTTTTCATAATGTGATTGGTATGGCATTGAATAAATAAATTAATTTAGGTAATATTGTCATTTTTATTATGTTGACTTAGCTTACCCATGAGCAATTAATGTTTATCCAATTATTAGATCTATTATTATTTCTAGAAACAGTGATTTTTGTTATACTCATATATTTATTCGGTGGGTCTTGGTAGGTAGACTCCCGATATCTGTCATAATTTTAAATGGAATTCCTTTTTTTATCACTTCCTTCTGAATTTTGTTGGTAACATACAGAAATCATGATACTTCATGGAGTTTTATTTCATATCCTACAACTCTGCTGAAGTTTTTACCTGTTTCAATTAGTTTTTTTGTTGACTTTTTAGGGTTCTTTACATAAGCATTAGTGTCTGCAAGAAGCAATGATTTTGTTTCTTGTTTGCTTATGTGTATTCTCTCAATTCATTTTCTTGGCTTCTATGTATATTTAGCATTTCTAGGACTATTTAAAAGCGTGATGATGATAATGCCTGTTCTTGCTTTACCCCTGATAGTACTAAAAAAGTTTGTAGTTTATCCTCATCACATAAAAGGATAACTCTTAGTTTTAGATAGATTCTACTTAGCATATCAAGGAAAGATCCATTAATTTCTATGTTTCTTAGTGTGTTTTTTTATATACAGGAGTGGATATTATATCTTGTCATAAGTTTTTCTGCATTGGTTGATTAATCATATTTTTGTTCTTATCATGAATATCATCTACTATATTGATAATTCTCCTGAATTGAACCAAATCCTGGTATAAATCCTACCTGGTAATACTGTATAATATCTGAGATATGTTGCTTTAGCCATTTTTGCTAATATTTTTTTTTTGCATTGTTGTTTTCCTTTCTCTGTTAAACTCTCCTTGATTTAGGAATAAAGACTATATATGTCTATATAGAAGGAATTTAATAGGACCCCTTATTTCCTGTTGTTATGAACAGTTTATACAATTTTGGAATTAATTATTCTTTTGAGTAGTTGATAGAATTCACTTATAAATTCATCTAGTCCTTGGTTGTTGTTTTGTTTTGTTTTTTTGTTCTTCTGGAGATAATTTATGGCTTCTTCAATTTCTTTTTCTGAGATTAGGATATTTACATTCTATTTGTTCTATTAACTGAAGCATTCTATATTTTTGTAAGTATTCATTTCATTTAAATTATTGGTTTTATTGGCAAATGAAACAGTAAGGCATTAATAACAATGTAGATGATAATTGTTAAAATGCCTAGGTAGTTCTGTATCACAAAATATGAGACTTTCTACATAGAAGATAGAAGAAATAAACCATTTATTCAGACACCAGAGAACCATATTCCATAACCAAATGCTCAGCTCCCA
>CM053625.1:105575972-105643650 GCA_028646595.1 Phalanger gymnotis | reverse complement strand
GGAACCAATCACAATATAATAAGGGGGAATTTCAATGACAGGTTTTCATCCTCTTTCCTTCCTTCCTTCCTTCCTTCCTTCCTTCCTTCCTTCCTTCCTTCCTTCCTTCCTTCCTTCCTTCCTTCCTGCCTTCCTTCCTGCCTTCCTTCCTGCCTTCCTTCCTGCCTTCCTTCCTGCCTTCCTTCCTTCTTTCCCTTTCTCTCTCTGCCTTTTCTCCAGTCCATCCTGTAGAGTTAAATATATTTCTACAATCAATTCTCTCTGTGTGAATGTTTGTGTGAATATTCTACCCACCTTTGATAAGTTCAGATGAAAGAGAGGTTGAAGTGTTGCCTGACCCCACAAGGAAGGGGGGGAGGAAGCGAGGGAGGGAGGAAGGAAGGAAGAATGGATGAAAAGGAAGGAAGAAAGGAGGGAGAATTTTTTTTAAGAAAAAAGCAAACCAAAATCCCCTCAGTGACTATAGACAAATATATATATATATATATATATATATATATATATATATATATATATATCTCATTCTGTTCTCTAGTTTTGTCATGTCTTAGCAATGGATATTATGTTTCATCATTGGTCCTCTGGAATCATACATGTTTATTGTATTGATTATAGTTCTTACAGCTTTCAAAGTTATTTGTTTTTACAATGTTGTATTATTGTATAAATTGTTTTCCTGGTTTTCCTTATTTCATTCATCAGTTTATAAAAGTCCTTAAAATTGTTGATTTTTAAATATTGACATAATAGTTTAAATTATTCTGGTTTTGCTTATTCCATTCAGCATCAGTTCATATAAGCTTTTCTATGTCTTTTTGAAGTAATATATTTCCTCATTTCTTAAAGCACAATAGTACTTTATCACACTCATATGCTGCAATTTGTTCTGCCCTCCCTCAAATAATGAGCATTCTTTTATTTCCTAGTTTTTTGCCACTACAGAAAGAGCTGTTGTAAATATTTCTACACATCTAGGATTTTCCTTTTTCTAAAAAATCTATTTTGGACATAAGCCTAGCAGGGGTATACCTGGATCACAGGGCACACACTATTTAGTAACTTTTTGTATATAATTCCAAATTGCTTTCCAAAATAGTTATATTGATTTACAAGTCCATCGAATAGTGTATCAAAGTGCATATTCTCCCACAGTCCCTCAACATTCATCATTTTCCCTTTTTGTCATCTTTGCCGCTCTGATGGGTATAAGATCAAATCCCAGAACTGCTTTTACTTGCTTTCTCTAATTAGTAATGATTTGGTACATTTTTCATATGGCTATACATAGCCTGGGCTTCTATTGAGAATTGCCTTTCATATTCTTGGATCGTTTTTCATTTGGGAATTATTCTTATTCTGATAAATGTGTTCCTTATTTACCTCGGAGATGAGACCTTTATCAGAGAAACTTGCTACAAAGATTTTTTTCTCAGCTAGTTGTTTCCCTTTTAATGCTAACTTTGTTAGATTTGTTTGTGCAAAACTGGTTTTATTTTATGTGACTGAAATTATACTTTTAGTCTTCTGTGATCCTCTACTCCTTGTCTGATCATGAACTTTTCTACTATCTTTGAATCTGATACATAATTTCCCCCATATTTTTGATGTTACCTTTTATAGCTAGGTTACATATCCATTTGGACCTTATCTTTATGTGAGGTGTGAGCTGTTGGTCTAAGAGTCTTTATCTCAGTTACTGGGTCTTTGTGTTTATTGAATACAAAAGTTTTAGACACATTTGCTTCTGTCTATCATGTATCCAATCTATTCCACTAATTATTTTGTTTTTTTAACCATTACTAAGTTGCTTTACTATTTATTGCTTTGTAGTTTAGTTTGAGACTGAGATTTGGCTCTGTTAGGCCCCTACTGTTCATATTTTTTTAAAATATTTTTGAGATTCTTGGTCATTTTTCCCCTTCATGTAAACTTTGTTGTTGCTGTTTTTAGCTCTATAAAGTAATCCTTTAGTAGTTTTTGATTGGCATACAATGGCCACTCCTTCCTTTCCTCCCTCCCTCCCTCCTTCCTTTTTCCCTTTTTTCTTTCTCTCTTTCTTTCTCTTCCTCCTCTTCTTCCTTTTCCTCTCATTTGATCTGAGGACAGAGTGAGAAGACAGCTTTAAAATGGCATTTTAATTCTCTATACTGAAGGACTGTGCACATACTGAACTTAGAATACACATATATATATAGACAACCTTAAAAAGCAACAAAACTCTGGTCAGCTATAATGAACAATATTGATGCCATTGTATTAAAATTAGAGCTTATATCCTTCCTTTCTGTTAATAATTAGTAAACTATAAGAGTAGAAAATTATGTACTTTAAGGTTCAATTATCCTTTTGGACATTTGCCTCAACTATTTTGGGGGAATGCCCTTTGTGGAGGAAGGGAAATGTTGTTTGAGGGTTTGTTGGGAAGCGTTTATTGTGTCAAAATAAAATGCATGAAAAAACTAATGGAAGAGGATGGCCAAAAACTGGGGCAAGGAAGGGTGAAACAGTGCTGTTTCAGTTTGAAATTGGAAGATAAGTCTAGAAATAAGTGTTCTGTGCTCTCTTGACCCCTCTTCAGAAGTTGCATTCCTCCCTCCCTAACCACCAATCTTGTTTTAAAAAAACAACAAATTTGTTTTATTCAGCCAAGATCCATCTTTTCCTCCTCCAATCTCCTCTGCTCCCTGCTGCCAATGGAGGACATGAGAAAAACAAAACTTTTTAAAATACGCAAATCAATCAAAACAAATTTCCACATTGGCCATGTACAAAAAAAAAAAATTGTCTCATTCTGCATTCTGAGGCCTTCACCTCTCTGTCAGGAGGTTAGTAGCATGTTTCATCATCAGTCCTCTGGAGTCCTTGTTGGTTATTACATTAACAAGATTTCAGCAAATAGTATTCCATTACATTTATATGTCATAACTTATTTATCCATTCCCCAGTTTATAGTCACTCCCTCAGATTCCTATTCTTTACCACTTCAAAAATAAGTATAAATATTTTGGTACATCCTTACATCCCTAGTTTGTTTAGGACTAATCCCTCTTTTAATCTCACCTCCTCTAGCTCACCCTCTCCCTTTCTCCCCCTTTTCTCCTATTTTCCTATTGAAATGGATTTTTGTATCAACTCTGTGTGTTTGCATACATATGTGTATTCTTCCTTCTTTTGATCAGTTCAGATGAGAGTGAGAATCAAGCATTAGCTGCTCCCCAGCCACCTCCTTACACTTGTTTGTATGGTTAGGTATTTGTGAACCCTGATTATGTGAGATGGTTTCCCCTAATCTTCCTTTCCCTTCTCTCCCACTTCCACAGTATATTCATCTTTACGTCTTTCTATTCTTTTCTTAAGATCATCAAGAAATAACAGAACCTCTCTCAGGCCTTGTTAATTGGACTCCTTTTATGAATGCTGATGACGTTAGGGTTTAGAGGGTACACATATATCATCTTCTCATATTTAAATATAAGCAGTTTATCCTTGTTTAGTCCTTTATCATTGTTCATTTGTGTTTACCTTTTTTATGCTTCTCTTCACTCCTGTGTTTGCATGTCAAAGTTTCTTTGCTGCTCTGGTCTTTTCATGAGGAATGTTTGGAAGTCTTCTATTTCATTAAAGATCCATTTCCCCCCCTGTAGTATTATACTCAGTTTTGCTGCGTAAATTACTCTTTTGCCTTCTGAAATGTCATATTCCAAGTTCTCTGCTATACTTCCTTTTTCTTTTTATACACCACTAAATATCTTATGCCACTTCATATTTGACAGTCATCCATACCTGGTAATATATTGAAGTCTACTTATACTCTATGCCTTTCTTAATTGGGCTTTGACAGCCAGAATATTAATTCTCGAAGCTTGTAGCATTTTATAGTTTTCAGCCATATTCTATAGTATCACTGAATGAATATTTATGTCAAAAAGAAGGGATCTCATGTCAAAAAGAAGTTTGGGATCATCTAAATCATTCACTATTTCCCAAAATTCCATCTGATACACTCTCTTCTTTTATTCATTTCCATCTCTATCTCATTGTCCATCTTCCATGACCACTCAAGATGTATTTATGTATAGATTGTCTATATAACTGAATGTCATAGTTTAAGAAACTAGAGATTCTTCATCTATTTCATTTTTCCTGTATGGATCAAACTGAAATCTCTTAATTTGTTGCAGATCTCACTGAGGAAGCACTCTACTATTCTGGTACTTGATGGCATTAGCACAGTGTCATCCCAAATCAGAAGCATCTAGAAGACATCACCACCAATTGTTTGGCTTTTAAAACCCTTAAAAAATCTGGCTTCCTTCTATTTTCCTAACCTTTTTATATATTACTCACATTCACACTCTGAATAGTTGGGATAAACTAGCCTTCTTGCTGTTCCTCACATATGATATTTTTATCTTATGTATGTATATTTGCCTTTTTTTTCTGATATCTTTGAAACTAACCATATATCCCTGTGTTATCGCATCCTCTAAAAACAAAGCTTTTGAGCCAAATTGTAAGCATCCTATTCCTTAGTAAAGAATATAGGGTTTAATCTTAGAATTATATTTGTCTTCCCTTTTCCTTATCTCCCATTTCTAGATAGTCACCAAATCCTGCTGAGTCTTCGACCATCATGTTCCTCAAATTTGTTCATTTCTCTCTACCTCTACCATTACATTCTTCAGCCCCTCATTGGGCCTAGAGGCTCATGACTGGGTATCTGCAGCTTCTTGCTATTCTTCTGGCCCATGATTTTTATCCCAAACCATTCTACATTGTGTTACTTGCATAATCTTCCTTAAACATCACATTTATTCTTTCCTCCCTTCCCACTTTTGCATGAAAATTCTTTACCTCTCCTTCAAAACCCAACTCCAAGATCTTCTGTTCTAGGAAGTTTTCCTTGATAACCCATATTAGAGTCAAGATGCTTTCAGGCCCCACAAAGCCCCACAAAAATTCCATTATTTGCCTGTATTTTGTTTGGTCAGGTAGACTGTCACATGTCATGTCATGTCATCACATGTATAATTTCATTGAAAAGACTGAGTTACAGAAAATAACAGCCCTCACTTTACTGAAGAGCCAGATACCTGTGCATCTGTTTGGGCATACATGATGAGCCCTCAGGGATGAAAATGTAATCTATGCTAACAAGGAAGCAGCTGTTACAAGGTAGCATTTAGGATTTTAGAAACTGTGGCTCTGGCAGAAAGCCTAGACAAATGCTACAGAGTGTGGGGGAAAAGTTGGCTATCTTTTCCTGTGTGATTCTTCCTTTCTAATATGTTATAGCCTATGCACACTCACCACCAGTTAATCAATCGATTATGAAGTTCTTATCATGTGTTAGTTACTGTTCTATGTGTTTTGTACACAAAGACAAAAAAGAAATAGTCCCCATTCTCAAGGAACTTACAAAATACTAGGAAAAACAACATGTACACATATAATTAGATAATAAAAGATATTTAGAGTTAAATATGAAGTTATTTCATGCAGCATACAAGCATCTTGGAGTAATAATAATAATAATAATAATAATAATAATAATATGACTAGCTTTATGTAGTTCTTTAAGGTTTGCAAAGTGCTTTGTAAATATCATCTCATTGGATTCTAGAAACAGCCCTGGAGGAGAAGCAGTATTATTATTCCCATTTTATGTACAAGAACACTGAGGCAAGTCATTTAACTTTTGCTATGTATCTTTTGACATGTATCTGAGGTGAAATTTGAACTCAGATCTTCTTGACTTCAGTTCCAGTACTCAGTCTTCTGCATTTGCCTTGCTGCCTATAAAATATGTAAAAGGTGACATTTGAACTGTTTGAAAGAAGCCAGGGATTCTAGTTGAAGTAGTCGAGTAGAGAGCATTCTAGGCATGAGGGATACCTTTGTAAAGGTTAGAGGTGCAATGTGGAATGTAGCATGTGAGGGACAGTATGTAGGTCAGTTGGGCTAGAGTTCATGAAGGTGTAAAAAGAATGCACCATGAGTATATCCACTGCCTTCTGGTGGACCCAGAACTTTATTCTTTGGTGAATGGTTTATTCTGACTCGCAGCAGTATTGTATCACCAGAAGAGTGCAGTTATCCCTTCCACACTGAGGGGGTTAGAGGAACGATATGCCCTGGGATCTGGAAAATCCACATAAAATTTTCTGGCCCTTCTTTTGTACCAGAGAAATAGTCCAAGTTCTTTCTTTTTCTTTTATGGGGTGTTTACGATACCTTATTGCAAAATTTGGGTTAACTATTTGGAGAGTCAGACATAACTGAACAATAACAAATTCCCTTTGATCTTCTCTATATATGCTTTTTGTTTGTTTGTTTTGGAATGTAAGTACCTGTGATTTCACTGGTATGGGAACTCCCAGTGAGGAAATTTTCTCTACCGGTGGGGAACAGCATATGCTCCTCAACTTGGAGAATCTAAGCACTGGGATGCTAAGTGACTTGTTTAGTCATACAGTCAATATGACTCAGAGGTTATGTTCCCGACTTTGAGGCCAGCTCTGTAGTTACTATGTACACTACCTCTAACTTGTCTATTAACCAATTATCTCTTTAAAACTACCCATTTAAAGGGGGGAGGGAAAGCATTCCTACAAATAATTGAAAGGTAAACTTTCTATGCAAGTATGAATTTAGTTACAAGAAGCAGAATAAGGAGAAGAAATATCTTTTTTGCTAAAGGAGATAAAAAACTTGAAAGTTGGTGAAACTAAAAATAAACTGGATAAGAAGTCATGACTTCCCTCCCCCCGGCCCCACCCCTAAAATCATCAATTTGGCTTGACTACTTCAGACAATGGCTGGAAACATGTTCTTTGAGTTGAGAAGTGCACGAGGCTTCTAGAATGGCTGACACTTCTTTTTTTAAGAGAACTTCTAATTTTGAAATGGAGCCTGTCAAGACAACCTCTTCCTACATTTTTACAAAATGAAAACCAAACTCTTTGGTTGTTTCTAGGCAACATAATAGAAGTCATAGTATATACATACCCGAAAGATAGTATGGTTTGCCTACTCTACAATAAGTCCATTCAAATGTAACATAGAATTAGGATGGTTTTTTAAATAGAAAATACATTAACGGCTATAATGGCCCCCTGGAGAAAATAAATGCCTGTCAAATAACCTATTCCTGATTGTTTCCATTGTCATAAGTGGTTCTCTCACTGAGTAAGTGATCCCACATTTAATTCACAGATGTTGGTGGTTTTTTAAATGTGTGAAAAGGCCACCGGATAGACCTTATTAACTTGGCAGCAATAGGAAAATCACTATGGATTCTAGAAACAGAGACTTTTCTGCTATGTGGAAAAGTACAGTCCAATATTTTGTCTCTATCTCTTCTTGTTTTTAGTTTTAAATTATTTAGAGGCACTGGCATGACTTCACCAGGAGACTTGGAGATTAAATATGTATATATGTGTGTATGTGTGTACATATATATGTACGTATGCATGTACATATATATTAATCACTGCTATTACCATTGGTGAGAAATCTTAGTCTTTTTAGCACTCACAAATGCCATTGTACTATCACATTTCTGGGCTAAACAGCTGTCCAGATGTAACTATAAAGCATTTTTGGAATACTATACATGATATATAGCACTTTGGAACAATTCATGTAGTTTGGTGTAGGCTAACAGTATGTTTTTAGGTTAGTAATCTATGTGATCTTCAAAAGTTCAGTCCACAAATATTTATACACATGTTCCAGACACTGTGCTAAGATCTGGGGATACAAAGAAAAGCAAAAACAGTGTTCTAACCCTAAAGGAGCTGACAATCTAATGGGAAAGACATTAAAAAAACCCAACTATGTACAAACAAGATATACAGAGGATAGATTAGAAATAATTAACAGAGTGAAGTCAGTAGCATTAAGGGGTCTGGGAAGGGTTTCTTGCAAAGGTGAGATTTTAGCTGAGATTTGAAGGAAGTCAAGGAATCTAGGAGGTAGAAATGAGGAAGGAGAGATTTCCAACATGAAGGCCAGCCAGGGAAAAATGCCCTCAAGGAAATTCATTTTATAGAGGAGAAAAAACATACATAAATAAGTATATAAAAGATTTATATAATAATATTTATATAAATACCAGCTTTTTTTTTTGTGGAAGGAGACCAAGAACTAGATTGTTGTTTAGTCGTGTCCAACTCTTTGAGACCGCTTTTGGAGTTTTCTATGCAAAGATACTGGAGTGGTTTGCTGTTTCTTTCTCTAGCTCATTTTACAGATGAGGAAACTGAGGCAAATAGTGTTAAGTAACTCCTTCAGGGACACACAACTAGTATCTGAGGAAGAATTTGAACTCAGGTCCTCCTGACTCAGGGCCTAGTACTCTACCCATTGTACTGTCTAGCTGCCTTACCAGGTACTAGAAAGGAGGTTTAAAGGGAATAGGAAAGGCTTTATGTAGAAGATAGTGTTTGATGAGATAACACATAGCAAAAGCAGTAATCAGAGGAAATTTGATATCGCTAAATGCTTACATCAGTAAAATAGAGAAAAAATTGGATATGTGATGTAATAAAAAAACTAGAAAAAGAAGAAATGTATCCTCAATTAAATACCAAATTGGAAATCCTAAAAATGAAAAGTGAGATTAATAAAACTAAATGTAAGAAAACCATTGAAATAGTAAATAAAAGTAGGAACTTGTTTTATGAAAAAAATCAATAAAGTAGATAAGCCACTGGATAATACGATTTTTTTAAAAAAAGATAAGAAAACCATATCACTAGTATAAAAAATGGAAAGGGTAAATATGTCACTAATGAAGATGAAATCAAAGCAATTATTAGAAGTTATTTTGCTCAATCATATGCCAACAAATTTAACAATTCAAGTGAAATGGAAGAATACTTACAAAAATACAAACTGCCTAGGTTAACAGAAGAGGAAATAAAATATCTAAATAAACCTATTTTAGAAAAAGAAATTGAACAGGCCACAAATGAACTTCCTGAGAAAAAAGCATCAGGACTCAATGGATTTACAAGTGAATTCTACCAAGCATTTAAAGATCAACTAATTCCAACATTAAATAAATTATTTGGAATAATAGGCAAAGAAAGAATCCTACCAAACTCCTTTTATGAAACAAACATGGTGCTGGTACCTAAACCAAAAAGAGTAAAAACAAGAGAAAGAAAATTATAGACCACTTTCACTAATGGTTATGGATACAAAAAATCTTAAAAAAAAATACTAGCTAGGAGACTACAACAATATATCACAAAGATTATGCAATGTGACCAAGAGGGATTGATACCAGGAATTCAGGGATACTTTAACATAAGGAAAACTATTAACATAATTGATTATATCAAGAACAAAAGTTAACAAAAATCATAGGATCATGTCAATAAATGCAAAAAAAGCTTTTGACAAAATGTAACATTCATACCTATTAAAAACACTTGAAAGCATAGGTATAAATGAATTTTTCCTTAAAATGATTAGAAGAATCTGCCTAAAACCATCAGCAAGCATTATTTATAATGGGAATAAACTAGGAGCCTTCCCAATAAGATCAGAGGTGAAACAAGGGTGCCCATTATCACCAATATTATTCAATATTGTAATAGAAATGCTAGCAATATCAATAAGGGAAGAAAAAGAAATTGAAGGAATCAGAATGGGCAATGAGGTAATAAAACTGGCTCTTTTTGTAGACAATTGATATGGCTGGAAAATCGTAGAGATTCAACTAAAAAACTAGCTGAAATGATTAATAATTTCAGCAAAGTAACAGGATATAAAATAAAACCCACATAAATCATCAACATTTCTATATATCGCCAACAAAATGCTGCACAAAGAGATAGTAAGAAATACCCCTTTTAAAATAACTGTAGAAAGCATAAAATACCTGGGAGTGTAACTGCTAAGACAAACCCAGGAACTATGTGAACACAATTTTAAAATACTTTTTTATACAAATAAAGTCTGATTTAAATAACTGGAGAAATATTAATTGTTCATGGGTAGGCAGAACAATGTAATAAAAATGACAATTCTACCATATCTACTTATTCGATGTCATCCCAATTAAATTACCAAAAAATTATTTTGAGCTAGAAAAAATAACAAAATTTATTTGAAAGAACAAAAAGTCAAGAATGTCAAAGGAACTAATAAAAAATGCAAAGGAAGGAGATCTGGCATCTTAGAGTTTATTATAAGGCACTAATTATCAAAACTATCTGGTGGTACTGCTTAAGAAATAGAAAAGTATATCAATGGAACAGAGTAGACACGTAATACACAATTGTAAATAATCACAGTAACCTTGTATTTGACAATGTAAAGATTTAAGCTTGTGGGATAAGAATTCACTATTTAATAAAAAAATGTTGGGAAAGCTGGCAAGAAGTCTGGCAGAAATTGGATATACCAAGATTAGGTCAAAATAGATTTATGACATAGATATAAAGGGAGATAGCATAAGTAAATTAGAAGGACATGGAACATATTACCTATCAGGCTTATGAATAGGAGAAAAGTTTATGAATAAACAAAAGAGCATTATAAAATGTAAAATGGATCATTTTGATTAAATTAAAAAGTTTTTGTACAAATAAAACCAATGTAGCCACAATTAAAAGAAAGCAGAAAATTGGGGAGAAATGTTTATAGACAGTTTTTCAGATAAAGGTCTCATACCTCAAATATACTGAGGACTTTGTCAAATTTATAAGACTATGAGTCATCCCTTATGAACAGGCAGTTTTTCGATGAAGAAATCAAAGCTATATGTAGTCATGTTAAAAGACACTCTAAATCATTATTGATTAGACAAATGCAAATTAAACAACATTAAGATATCATCTCATACCTATCAGATTGGCTAAGATGATAGAAGGGGAAAATGACAAATGTTAGAGGGGATATGGAAAAATTGGAACACTAATGCACTATTGGTTAAACTGTGAACTGATCTAGCCATTTTGGAGAGCAATATGGAATTATGCCAAAAGAGTTATAAATGTTTATATCCTTTGACCTAGCAATACCACTATTAGGTGTGTTTCCCAAGCTGATCAGGGAAAAAGAAAAAGAACTTATATGTTCTAAAATATTTGTAGCAGCTCTCTTTCTAGTGGCAAAGAACAGAAATTGAGGGGATACCCATCAATTAGGGAATGGCTAACCAAGTTGTGGTATGTGATTGTGGTGGAATACTTCTTGCTGTAAGAAATGATAAGCAGGTTAATTTAGAAAAAATATGGAAAGATTTACATGAAATAATGAAAAGTGAAATGAGCAGAACCAAGAGAATGCTGCGTACAATAATAACAATATCGTTTGAAGAATAATTGTGAACAACTAAGTTATTCTGAGTATAATAAATACTCAAATCTACTGCAAAGGACCTATGAAGGAAGATGTTATCTGCCTCCAGAGAAAGGACGGATAAATAGAAAAAGTATGGTTTTAGGTGTCTGTGTCTGTGTCTGTGTCTGTGTCTATGTATATTTGTGCCATATAGTATCCTTCTCTAGGGTAGGATGGGAAGGGAGGGAGGAAGACAGTTTGCAACTTAAAATGTAACAAAAATAAATAAAGCTAAATAAAAAATAGACGTGGCTTGAGCAGAATTTTGAAGAAAACAAGGGATTCTAAGTATATTATCATGTCATCTGCTTAGTTTTGTTTCCTCATTGCCTATTTTTATTCTTTCAATTTCTTTTTCTTGTCTTGTTGCTATAGTTAGTATTTCTAGTACAATAATGAATAATAGTAGTGACAATGGACATCTTTGCCTTACCCCTGATTTTATTGGGAAAGCTTCTAGTTTATCCCCATTAGAGATAATATGTGCTCTTGGTTTTAGATAGATACTACTTATCATTTTAAGAAAGACTTCATTTATTTCTATGCTTTCTAGTGCTTTTAATAGGAATAAGTATTGTATTTTGTCAAAAGCTTTTTCTGCATCCGTTGATATAATCATATGACTTTTGTTGTTTTTTGTTATTCATATGGTCAATTATGCTTATGGTTTTCCTAATATTGAACCAGCCCTGCATTCCTGGCATTAATCTCACCAAGTCATAATGTTTGATTTTTGTGATGCATTACAATAATCTCCTTGCTAGTATTTTATTTAAAATTTTTGCATCAGTAGTTATTAGGGAAATTGGGCTGTAGTTTTCTTTCTCTGTTTTTGCTCTTCTTAGATTCCCAAAGTGGACAATACTGCCCTCTGGAGAGGGGTGCTGGAACAATCCGGGGGGGGTATTTTTTTGAAATGCTGCAAAATTTCAAAAAACTGCTAGTGTCAAAGAAAGTAGATTTGGGGGGAGAGGGGGCACGCTGAGTAAATTTTTTTAAAAAGGGGTAGTAGGCCAAATAAGTTTGGGAATCTCTGCTTATACGAATACTTTCAAAAGTTAAACAGACTAGCTTATATTTGACCTAGAAACCATTGGAATTTATTGAATAAAGGAGTGATAAAATCAGACTAGGACTTATGGAAAATCACTTTGGCAGCTTCATGGAGGATGAATTAGAGACAGATGAGAATTGCAAATAAAGAGACTAATTAGAAGGCTATTGAGGTAATTCAGGTGAGAGGTGATTAGGGCCTGAACTAGGATAGTGATTGTGTGAGTAAAGCAAAGGAAACATATGGAAGATTTACTTTGGAGGAAGAAATGATAAAACTTGGCAACTAATATAATATGTGGGGTGAGAGAGAGTGAGAAAAAGTCAAGGATAACGTCAAGGTTGCCAACCAAGGTCACTATAAGGATAATGATTCCCTCCACAGGGGAAAAACGAAGGGTGAATTTAGAAGAAGCAAGGTTTGAGGAAGAAGTTAAATTTTAGACATGTTCAGTTGACATGCCTATGGAACATCTAGTTTGAAATGTCAAATAGGCAGTCAGCGATGTGGTACCAGAACTTAGTAGAGAGCCTAGGGCTGGATATATAGATTTGGGAGTCATCCACACAGTGATATGCCCTCTTTTCTTAATCTACCCTGACTTTTTTAAAGTCTTTTTTGAAATCTCATTTCTTATATTTCTGCACCCCAAGGTACCTTGTTTATGTCACAATGACAATTGTCATTCCATTCCTTAAGTTTTAATTTGTAGTAAGATGAATTAGAAATGTAATTCAAAGTTTCTCATAATGTACGTGCATCAGTTCCTGGAATATTCTCTTTTCTGTTGCTAGGTGGCAATCAACTTCCAGTGATGGCTTACTAGGTAAACTCATTTGTTTGCTTTGAGATTCTAGATTCTCCAAGGAATTCTCTTGCTCTACAAACAATACACATTTACTTTTTTTCCTCTTTTGAGTTTGAAATATTATCTTTAAAATGAAAATAAGAATAAATATTTGGGTTTATAGAATAGACTTGCCGTATTATATTACAAATAACCCACCTACTGGCACCCTGCTGCTAATTAAATTTGCCAGTGATTTCTACTTTTAATTATAATATGACATCAAGAAAAAAGTGCTCCAACTCTGTCAATATCTTCAATAATGAACATTTATTTAGTGCCACTGTTTTCAGGGTACTTGTTAGATGTTCCCTTTACATAAGATCATATATCTATAGCTGGAAGGTCACTTAACCCAATCTCCTCATTTTACATATGAGGAAACTGAGGCCCAGGAATTTTGAGTCACTTGCTCAGGGTCACACAGGTAAGTAAGTGTCAGAGGTGGGATTTGAAATATTCTCTCCCTTCTCTTCATCTACCTCAGTCTTTTCCTTCTTTTCATGCCTAACTTAAGTTTTGTCCCTTCCATAAATGTTTCACTGACTAACCTAGCACTTAGTAACATGTCCCTTTTCCCCCTTCTTTGAACTACTATAGAATTTCATTTCTTTTTCCATTAATAAATACTATTTTAACTTTCATTGGCAAAGAGGAGCATGCAAATAAGTGAACAGGAACAGAATAAAATATACATGCATATTTGTGGGTTGTATACATGTGAGCTGCTCCCCACATGTAGTATGGGGGTGTTGCTATTTGGCTCAAAGGGAGGCAGAATTGACATCTCTAGCCTTTTCTCCACCCACCTTTCAGCAAAAGGAGACTCTAATTCCTTCCAGGAGCAGCAGCAGGAGATTGGGGCCAGAAACTTGGCTACTCTGCTCTCCTCAAAGAAAGTGGATACTAGACTAGAATTATGTCTATTTGCTCCTTTAAATATTATTAATCTAGTGGATATAGTTTTCAAGTTCAAGTTAAACTTCTGATTTCTGTTTCTTTATAGGTAAAAGATGATCTCAAGATTTATATACAAGGTTTGACCCCTTTCTTATCAGATGCCAGTTCCACAATGAACACAAGTAATAATTAACAAAGAAACCCATTTATCAAGTCTATAATAAAAGAGAAATTAGAGAGAGCATACTTAAGGGGCTATATACTATGAAGAGAGTGAATTTCTCTCTCCTGCTCTCATCAACTCTGTCTTATTGCTGAGAAAGCCCCATTCAAATGGGCTTTAGAACTTGGGTTATACATGCAAAATCATAGTTCTTCTGCTATTTATTTTGTCCTCTTAAGAGGGGGAGAAAAAGGTAGACTTGCTTGGAAAACTGATGGCTTTTTATTAGGTGTAGCACAAAGGTCTGGCTTCAACCTGCAAAAATCTAAACCAAATGATTTGCCCCCATTTGTCAAAATACAAAGTTGTAAACAAAGGCTTGCCATTTGTAAGCTAATCAAACTATTGAAAGGCAAAGAAAAAAGAAAAAGAAAACAGCTTAACAACAGAACATTAAAAAGTGATTATAAATATATTGTTAATTTTGTTAATTTTTATGGCTTTCTTCATTCTGTATCACTTCAAACAAGCCTTCCCATAATTCTTGAATTCTTCATATTTACTATTTCTTGCTGGACAGTAATATTCCATTACGTTCATATACAAATAAGTTGTTTGGGATTATTAGAAATGTACAGTTTGTACATGTTATAGAAATGTACATTTCGTATAATTTTCCATATGCAATCTAGCTTGATATTTCCCTCCTATTCAATTGTGGGTCATTTCAATGTCTATTTGAAGGACATGTCAAAGATATGTGTATCAATATACCGCCTCAAGATACCAGCTATTCAAAGAGATGTCTGCATAAAAAAAGTATCTTTCACTGCCTTGGTTTTTCCTGTGTAAATTTTTAGGCCATTTTTTTTGAGTAATTATGGAGCTCCTTGAGGAAACGTTCTAATATTCTAAGCTTTGCTGCAATCAGCCATGTTGTCCACTAACAGGACCATGTAGGAGGCTTCATCATCCATAGGAAATCGTCTTTCATTTGGATGCCAGGGAAAACCATTTGTGAGCATACATATCCTTCTGTTATTTCTTGCTTAACAGGAATAACCAGAGAGTAATTGAACAAAATCACCTCTGTGCTTGTTTCATCAGAAATTTTATATGAGCTTGACATATACATGATTCTTTGCTTGTTAATTTGATATAGGGTAGGATGCCAAAGTTTTTTTAATCTTTGTTTCTCAGATTAGAGATTTTGAACACATTTTCATGTTTGAGAACTACCTCAATATTTATTTTAATATTTTGAGGTAACTACATAGCATTGTGGCTAGAATACTGGACCTGGCATCAGGAAGACTTGAGTTCAAATCCTACCTAACATTCCTACCAGCTGTGTGACCCTGGGCAAGTTATTTAATCTCCTTGTGCCTCGGTTTTCTCATCTGTAAAATGGGGATAATAATACCTACCTCCTAGGGTTGTGAGGATAAAAAAAGATCATAAAATTATTGCCAAAATATATTAATTATTATCAGTATTGTTTATTATTAATATCACCATTAATAATGTCACTGTTTTTCCTTACTTATTTCTGGATACATAGCTTTTTGTTGTGCAGAAGCTTTTTACTTTCATATAATTCATAGTTGAATTAATCTATTTTGTCTTTTATAATTACCCCTAAATTAGAGCTGGTTAAAAATTTGTGCTACTTCTATAGCGGTAAAGGATAAAATAATCCATTACCCTCTTTTTATGGTTTAAAAAAATTAGATCATTAACCCATGTGGGATTTATTGTGATAAATTATGTAAAATGCTGGTTTGCTCTCAATTTTTGCCAAACTGCAACCTGGCTTTCCCACTGGTTTTTGTTAAATAATGAACATTTTTTTCCCTGGGTTTTGTGATCCTGGGTTTGTCAAATGCTAGACTACTGTATGTATTTGCTCCTAATTCATCAATTATCTATTCCTGACCTATTTTTCTATTTTTATACACTACAATTGCTGCTTTATTTTATAATTTAAGATCTAATAGTACAAATTCCCCTTCTCTAATCCTCACCTTTTTTATGATTTCCCTTGACAGTCTTGCTTTTTTGTTCTTCCATATGAATTTTGTAATTATTTTATCTAGTTCTATGAAGTATGCCCATTGAAATTTTGATCATGATAGCAAAACATTTATAAATTGATTTGGGTAGTGTTCTATTAGCCTGACCTAATCATTTATGCTGAATATTTAATTATTCTTTTATTTCTGTTAAAAAAACTTTATAGTTGTCTTTTTAAAATTTTGTGTATATCTTGGTAGGTTAATCCCAAGACATTTAATATATTTTTTCATATTTCAAATGCTTTTTAAAAATTGTCACTCTGAGAATGTCACAGGAACTCAGATTTGGACAGGTCCGTAGAGACAACTCATGTCTGAATGAGAATCTGCTTTTCAACATACCTGCCTAGTGATCATCCTGCCTTTGCTTGTTTGAAGCCCGTCTGTGAAGGGGAGCCTCAACACCTTCTAAGGTAATATTTTGGGATCGCTCTAATGGTTGGTTAATAAGAATAAAAGATAATAATAGCTAACATTTATATAGCATTTATGAATTTTCCAGGCATTGTGCTAAAGACTTTACAATTATTATCTCATTTGATCCTTACAACAACACTGGGAGGTAGGTGCTATTATTATCCTCATTTTACAGATGAGGGAACTGAGGCAAACAAAAGTCAAGTGACTTGCACAGGGTCACACAGCTAGTAAATGCCTGAAGGCAGATTTGAATTCAGGTCTTCCGGACTCCAGAGCCAGTGTTCTATCCACTGTGCCACCTAGGTTAAGAAATTTTTTCTTACCATTAGTCTAAATATACCTTTTTACACAACTTCTTCTACCCATTGTCCCTAGATCTTTTTGCCAGGTCAGGGTGCACAAGTCTCATCTCCCTTCCACATGACAGTTTTTATGTCTCTTCCCCTAAGCCCCCCACCCCAAGTCTCCAACTGGAGTTCCTTGAATGAATTTTTGAAGCCCTTCACCATCTCTACTCACTCATTTCTGGACACTCTCCAGTTGACCAATGTCTTTCCTAAATTGTGGTGCTCAGGAGTGAAAACAATATTTTAGGTGTCCGACCAGTGCAGAATATAGTAGGATTATCATCTCCCTAGCCTTGGACATGATACATCTCTAAGACAATTTAGTGGCACCGTTCAGGCACTGGATTAGGAGTCAGGAAGGCCTGAGTTCAAGTCCAGTTTCATATACTTACTAGCTGTATAACTCTAGGCAAGTCACTTAAACTCTATCTTCCTCAGTTTCTTCAACTGTAAAATAAGGATAATAATAGTACCTACTTTACAGAGTTGTTGTGAGGATCAAATGAGCTCTCTGTAGGGTACTTAGCGAAGTGTTGGCACACAGTAGGTGCTTCATCCATGTTTGTTCCTTGCCTCCTTTTTGGTTACAATAACTTTATTAACTGTCATATTACACTTTTGACCAATGTTGAATTTGCAATTCAAAGATTTCTGGCCAAGATAGCTGCCACAATGGGAGGGAGCTGCATGACCCTGGGCAAGTCACTTAACTTTTGTTTACCTCAGTTTCCTCATCTATAAAATGAGGATAATAATAGCACCTGCCTCCCAGGGTTCTTGTGAGGATCAGACGAGATAATAATTGTAAAGTCCTTAGCACAGTGCCCGGAAGATTTGTAAATGCTATATCAGTGTTAGCTATTATTGTCTTTTATCCTTATTAACCAACCACTAGAGCAACTAACTCCCACCTATCTACTCCAGAAAAACCCTGAAATTTGCATCAACCAAATAATGATCGAAAAATCCAGTGAGAAACTACCGAAAGTGATTTCTTCAGAATTGAACAAAAAGCCAACCAGAAGCAGAAGGGCAATAGGAATTTTTGCCTACCCCTAGCAAAACCATCATCAGTGCCTCCCAGTTTGACCAGAGACAGGAAACGTCTAGCCTGAAGGACTCTGTGTCCCAAGGAAGCTTACAGGAGCAGAGAGCTCCTGTGAGTGAAAACTCCAATGTGAGGATCTCGGAAGTTTCTGGGAAGGGTAGCAGGCAACAGTCATCAGCACAGAACTGCAGTGCTCAGACAAGGACAACCCAGTCTCATGGGTGCTGTAATGCCTAGCACTCTGTCTTGAGATGCCAAAGAGGGCCTTGGAGATCCATTACTCTGAACTTCAATGATTCAGGGAAGCCTGCCCTGGGAAGGTGGAAATCAGAGCAGGAACCCAGGGAGTAGAGGGCAAGATGAGGCAGGGATGATCAGCCCTCCAAAAAGGAGATTAGGAAACAGAATGGTAGAAAGCCCTACTTTAGGAACTATAGCTATAGATAGGAGTAGGTAAAAAAAAACCCAGACATCAAAAATTACCGCAATTGTAGATATACCCCCAAAGAAGAATGTGTTATACCTGAAATAGTGACTCAAAGGACAAAATAGGTTTTTCAGAAGAACTACATGAATAACTAGACGAAATGAAACAAACACTCCGGAGGAAAGAATTAGAAGGAGAATAAGTAGGTGAGAAGAAATAGTGGTGACACTTGCCCAAGAAATAGACTCCTTGAAAACTAGAGAAAATTAAAGAGAAATCACTGACTCCATGAGCAAGAAATATTAAGGGGAAAAATCAAAATATTGAAAAAATATAAGGAAATGTGAGCTGACATCATTATAATGAGGGTATAAACCCACATGGAAGTAAAGGGGAGCCTATTTCCTATTGATGACATGTAATAGAAGTGCCTTGCGGAGATTTGGAGCATGTGTAGACATTGTGTTAAGTGGTTCTGCTCTATTAGTGATATAATTAAAAGGTACCAGACTCTTTGACTGGCTATAGAGCCAGAACCGAGATGCATTCAAAAAGGTACTACTAGTGTCTTACTGCAGGTTCTCCTCCCTTCCCCGAGTTGCTGACAATGGAGGAGGAGGACAAGATGCTGAGCTCCTCTGGTAGAAAAGGGGTCATAGGCCCTCACACCAGGAACTGGCATGAAGCTAAGAGTGGATGTAAGAGTGCTGTTGCTTCAGTTTCTTTATGTCTATTCTTTCCTGCTTCTAGGCAAAGGAAACTAGATATGGCTACAACACTGTGAATTTTGAAAGATTAGGAGAGCAAGCTACCAGAAAGTCTGGGAATGGAGTCTATATGGGGTTTTGTTGCCAGCTTGTCCATCATCAAGTCCCCAAGCTTTTCAGACCTGGCCCATCCACAGGAGATATGAGAACTCACCCAGCAGTGACGCCTCATGTGTTGTTGTGGTTTGTTGTTTTAACATTCATTTTATAAAATTTTGAGTTTCAAGTTCTTTCTCTCCCTCCATCCCCTTCCTCACCTATTGAGAAGGCAAGCAATATGATACCCATTATATGTGAAGACATGCAAAAAATTTCTGTATTAGCCATGTTGCAAAAAAAAAAACCCAAGAAAAACAAAATGAAAAACAATATACTTTGATCTGTACTCAAAATTCATCAGTTCTCTCTTTGGAGAAGGATAGTATTTTTCATCATGAATCCTTTGGAATTGTCGTGGATCATTGTCTTGATCAGAATAGCCAAGTCTTTCACTGTTGATCATCATTGCAATATTGCTACTACTGTGCGCAATGTGCTGGTTCTGCTCACTTCCCAGGTTTTTCTGAAACAAGTGATGCCACATTTGTTGTGAACTCGATGGGGATAATAATATATAGAAACTCTGTTAAGGCTGAGCCTCCTTTCCCCAGAGACCGAGTTGGTATGAGTGATAGTGTGCCCCTGAGGTGCAGGGAGGAAATATTTATACTTCCGTTCTTTGCTGTGTCTTGAAGTAAATATCCCTTTGCAAAAGCTAATCGATGTTAGTTGGTTAAATGGAACTACGGAGGTAATCATTAGCTGTCAACAGTGAAAGAGAACACATTGGAAAGGGGCCTCAATCTGATAACATTAAAGACACCCCAACCCTTCAGCAGAACCCCTAGAATCATGAGGTGAAGATGTATCCATCCTCAGTCTGGAAGATTAAGGTGGTAGGGTCATTGCTACATCAAAACAACTGACCTGGAAAACAGGTCAAGGAAAGATAATATAAAAAACACTAGATTCCCTGAAAATGATGATTTTTTTTACAAAGTGCCTGGACGCTATATTTCAGGAAATCATAAATGAAAACTGCCCATATCTATTAGAATCAGAGGGCAAACTAAAGATAGAAAGAATCTACTGATCACCTCCTGAAAGGAACCCCAAAGGAAAAATCTCAGGAATGTCATAGCCAGAGTTCTCATGGCAAAGAAAAAGAATTGTAAATATCCAGAAAGAAGCAGTTCAAGTACCAAGGAATCACAATCAGGGTTACATCAAATCTGGCAGCTGCTATTATAAATGAGAGGAGATAATTGGAATACAGTTTTCCAAAATGCAAAAGATATATGCTTACAGCCAAGAATAACTTACTCTGTAAAGCTGAGTATAATCCTTTTGAGGGAAAGCGGATCTTTAATGGAATAGAAGACTTTTGAACATTTCTAATGAAAAGACCAGAGCTGATTAGGAACTTTGAAATACAAATATGAGAGTCCAGAGAAACCTAGAAAGGTAGATATATGTGAACTATCAAAAGGAGACCTATGATAATTTAAGGCTAACATTCTAATAGGAAGAGAAGGAACAAATATCCCTTCAGAACTGTAATGATTCGAAAGGGTATTGAGGGAGTTAAAGAAAACCAGAGATCCTGGGGTGGGGGGGAGGTGTGGATTGGTTCTGCTCCAAGGATTAGAAGAGAGTAAAGATAAGAGAGGGTAAAGGGAGTACATTAGTGTTGAAAGGAGAAAGAATTGCTATTCTCTTAATTGGGCTGCATGAGAAAATAGACAAATATGGAAGAAGAGGTTGAGGACTGGGCATCAGATGAACCTGCCTATTATCTTACATGAACAAAGGAGCATTGAACACACACACACACACACACACACACACAGAGAGAGAGAGAGGTTGGTGTAGAAATATATCAAACTCAATAGGGAAATAAATGGGTATGGGGTGGAGGGAAAATTAAGAAGGCAGATAACGCAGGGAAAGAAATAGTTAGTTACAAGTAAAACAAATTTCCTAATCCTAAAGGTAAGATTAAAAGGGAAAAGAAAAGAACTAGAATCCAAGGGGGTGCCTTAGATTGCTTCTTAGAATTCAAGGGTGGGGGACCTGTGGCCTCGAGGCCATGGTTTCTCCACCCCAGTATGGATGAACAAATTGTGGCACTGTATATAAATATAATGGAATTTTATCGTGCCTTAAGAAATGATGAAGAAGATTTCAGAGAATCTTAGGTAAAACAAACTGATGCAGGGTGAAGTGAGCAAAATCAGAAGAACAATTAATATGCAAGGTTAGCAACATTGGAAAGAGCCATACCTTTGAAAGTCTTAAGGACTCTGATCAATACAACCATTAAACAATGCTTCCAAAGGCTCTATCATGTGACCCACTCCTGAACTGAGAGCTGATGAACACAAGATGCAGAGAAATACATTTTTGGACGTGGCACTGTGTCGATTTGTTTTGCTTGATCATGCTTATTTGTTACGAGGACTTATTTTTTGCTCTTTTTCTCCCTTCAGTTTTGAATGGAAGGAGTTGTGAAAAAGGATGGCTAGCAATGTTGTTCAGTCGTTTTTCAGTTGCATCCAACTCTCTGTGACCCCATTTGGGGTTTTCTTGGCAAAGATACGAGAATGGTTTGCCATTTCTTTTTCCAGCTCATTTTACAGATGAGGGAACTAAGGCCAGCAAGGGTAAGTGATTTGCCTGGAATCAAACAGCAAGTAAGTGTCTGAGGCTGGATTTGAATTCATGAAGACAAGTCTTCCTGACTCCAGGTTTAGCACTCTATCCACTGAGCCACCTACCCAACGGTGATTAGCAATACCGATGCTGAAAAACAAACAAAAATCCCCCAAAACCAAAACCAAAACCCTACCAGTGCACAGAAAAGAACAGAAAGAAGATCAGAAGGAAACAGGCAGGACAGTTTTGAAAGTAATATGTAAAAGTTATTATGTCTTTTTTGTTTTAAGTAAGTGGCATGTAACGGAGATTCACAGTGTCATGTAGAATCCTCTTTTTATGTTCTGCTAGCATATGAAAATACTCCTCTTCTGGTGTTTAGGTTCAGAATTTTTTTAAACGATTTTTTAAATGAGTAGAGGAAAAAGGAACTTGAAGTCCACTGAAGCCCCCAGATCTTTACTCTGATGAACTGCTGCCTAACCATGACTCCCTTCTTTTGCATTCACAAAGATGAATTTTTTAGTTCAAGTATAAGAGTTTATTATGTACATAATAAATATGTATTTATTTATATTTATTATTTCATAAGGCAGCTAGGTGGTACAGGGGGTAAAAGCACCGGACTTGGAATCAGGAAGACATGTCAAAACAGACACTTATTATAGATGTGTGACCTTTGGCTAGTCACTTAATCTTTTTTAGTCTTGGTTTCCTTATCTGTACAATGGAGGTAATAATACCATCTACCTCACAAATTTGTTGAGAGGATCGAATACAGTAACACATATACAGCAACAATATACAGTAACACATACACAATAACACTTTGCAAACTTTAAAGCACTATATAAATGCTGGTTATTATTATGTTCTTCTCTCTGGCCCAACGTTCCAGCTTCTCAAGATCTTTTTGAACCCTGACATTGTCTTCCAATATGTTAACTAGCCCTTTGAACTTTGTGTCACTTGCATATGTTATCTTTCTGTCAATTTGTCTATCAGTTTTGTTTTCTTTTTTGTTGACGGTGATATATAGAAATTTGATGATTTTGTGGATTTATCTTCTATATTACTTCTTTGCAGAAGCTACTCATTATCTATTTAACTTCTTCATTTCTCCTCTAGGGTTTTCTAAATTACCCATCATAATGTTTGCTTCCTTCTTCAGCTTCCACTCATTTAGCCTCCTTTTAACCAATGTTCATTTCTTTAATTTTTTTATGTTGCAATTATTAACATTTGTAGTTAATTTATCCCTCTTCATGGGGGAAAGGTTCCAAGTTTTATCTATTTCAAAAAATGGTGGTTTACAGATTCAAATACACGTTATTTATTATGCGGAGGAAAAATCCCTTCATTCCTATGCATTTTAAAAACATAAAAGGGTATTGAATTTTATTAAAGAGTTTCTGTATCTATGGATGACAGATTAAAATTTTTTTTTTTTAAGAAGAGAGGAACATGGTATAGGAAAGAGTGCTAGGGTTAAAGCTAAAGGAGCCCTATATTTGTATCTCACTTCTGACATTTTACTAGTTGTGTTTCCATAGGTTTCTTCATCTCTAAAATGGGGATAGTATCTGTAATATAAGCCTCATAGGGCTGTTGTGAGGATCAAATGAAATAATAAATGGGAAGCACTTTGTAGTCCTTAAAGCATTTTGTAAAAGTTAATCACTGAGATTTATCATTCCATCTGTTCTATTACATCATCCTAGAATTCTTGGTATAAATCCAATTTGATCATAATAAATATTTGTTTGATTTATTGCTGTACTCACCAATATTTTATTTGAATTTTTTGTACTCTTACAATATTCTCTCAGGACTTAGTTAATATTCCCTCCTCCTCTCCACAGGTGTGCAGAATTCTTTTCTCATTTATTTGTGGTGTGATTTTTTTTATATTTAGGTCATTGATCTATTTGGGATGTATTATGGTGTACAGAATAAGATGCTAATCTATTCCTATTTAGTCAATACATATTTATCAATGTCTTCTCAAGTGCCAAACACCTTGCTAAGTTCTACAAATACAAATATGAATACAAATACCAATCCGTCATAATAAAGACAGTCCCTGCCCTCAAGGAGCTTATAATCTAATAGATGAAGACAAAAGAAAAAAGGAAGTTGAAAAAGGGGGAAAGGGAAGAAGAACATCCTGGAGAAGTTAGGAAAGTCCTAAAGTAGTACAGCCAGGCGAGAAATGAGGAAATGTCTATGTCAGCCCCATACTTAAATAGAAGTTTTGAAGTTCATGCCTCTGCCCTCCAGTCAGAAGTGGGTGGTGTGAATGCTGGGGCTGATTTGATCTTGTGGTTTTTCCAGTGATGAGCTTCCTAGGGCATGATGGAGAAGGACAGAGAAGTACCAAGGAGGGCAGCAGCTGAATTGCTAGCCAGGTTTCATGGCAGTTTTTTTTTCCACTGATGTTCTATGGAACCTTAAATTTTCTTGTATTTTATATATATACACATATGTTTATATGTATACATAAGTATATGTGTATATATATTATATATGGTCTTCTCCTTCAGACCATAAACTCCTTGAGAGTAGGGACTTTATTTTGTTGTTTTTTTGTTATCCCCAGCACCTGATCTGGTGTCTTGCATGTAGCATGTGCTTGGTAAATATATTTGCTGATTTTTGAAGTGAAAAAAAATAGTTGTTTATATATTTAGGAAACAAAATTCCAACTACTCTCATTCATTCATTAATTAATTAATTCATTCATTCACAATCATCAAACATCTACTGAGCTTGTACCATGTATGAGACACTTTACTAGTCATAGTTTTGCTGAGGAAGATCTTTTGTTGCTTCTTTTAGTGCTGGTGCTACCTTAACCCTATTGGGCTCAGTAAATGGAGTGTTCCACTTGGACTCAGGGAGGACCGGAATTAGAATTCTGCTTTAATTACTTACTAGCTATGTGATTGGGCAAGTCACTTAAATTCTTTTACTCTCAATTTCTTCATTTGTAAAACGGGATAATAATAGCATTTCCCTCAGAGCATTGTTGTGAGGACCAAATGAGATATCATATGAAAAGTGATTTGTAACCTTAAGGCACTATTCAAGGCTGGGGAGCCTGCATCCTCTTGGCCACCTGTGGCCCTCTAGGTCCTCAAGTGCTACCCTTTGACTGAATCCAAACTTCACAGAACAAATCCCCTTAAATCAAAGGATTTGTTCTGTAAAACTTGGACTCAGTTAAAAGGCTGCACCCAAGGAGCTAGAAAGCCATATGTAGCCTCGAGGTCACAGGTTCCCCAACACTGCATATAAATACTGGTTATTATTATTATATTGTAGAGAGAGAAATAAATCCCAGGGATGTAGGAATCCCAAACCAAAATTCCGAAGGCAAGGCCGCCTGGAATGAATTCACAGACCCAAGCAATCTTTAAGTCAAGTTGGCAAAAGTTTTATTACGCTTTTACAGAGGGCAAAAGTTCTTAGGGAACCTGTGATCCTAAAGGGGGACAGGGGGAGATTTTTATAGGTTACAAGGGGTTAAAGGGGAAGACATGCCAGTTAGATGTTTTGGGGTGAGATTTGGGAGTGGCTAGGGCGGAGTTGAGGAGTGGTCAGTTCTTAAAGGAACATGCACTTTTAGTACCTACTGCGCAGGTATCTTACCCAGACTTCACAGGAAATAGTCCGGGGTGGGGGGGGCAGGAGGAAGTGTGGTTTTGCCTGTGCAACATCACTAAGTAACCCAAAGTTCAGGGCTAGCTGGAGATACTGGCTAGGTTCCGTCAAGTGCCTGGTTAATCAAGATTAATATACGGGAGTATACGTTTGACTATGTCTAGGATATATGTTAGACTCAGCGTATGGTCAGTTATCAACACCTGGGAATTAAGCTGTAATTGGGCAAAGCTGCTTACTAAGGAAGAAGCAGAGATAGTTTGAGGCATGCTGCCCTTTAGCTATAGGAAGGCTGCCTGGGAAAGAATGTGTTTGAGAACTAGATGTGTTCTGAAATTGGAATTCTGCCACAGGCATAGGCACCCAAGCAGAGGCCGTTAGGATTAGGGTCCAAGCACAAGCATCCCATCAATATGAAATGTAAAATTTGAAAATTGACAGAATGTTGCTTTTAAAAAAAATAACCAGTGTGACTATATATTCAAAACTATTACAAGAGAAAAATTTAGCGGTCTTATTCCCCAAAGCTTTGTCCTGAGCTCTCTTTTGTAGAGAGCTATAGAAATGATAATGGATCTTATCAGTTCTCAGGAGTTCAATGATCATTTCTTCATGGATGATTCCGAAATCTAACCTCTGACCCTAATTTCTCTTCCAAACTCCAGGCTCGAATTGCCAGAAATACATGCACCATCAAGGGAAGAGAGAACAAATCTGAGGGAGATCTACAGAGGGGAATACACTTAGGGATCATAGGTGGCCAGAAAAGATGTTTGGAAGGGCAATTTAGATTTATTTTTTATTTTGAACTTAAATACTCCCCCAAATAGTGTTTCCATATACCCAGCAGAATGCAAAAAGAAGGTTGTATGTCAATGCATGATTCTCAGTTTTATACTACTCATCTTGTAAAGCATATACATTTTATACTTTACTTTAAAAATTGTACTGCTTTTCTGTGCTTCCTCCAGAACACTGTCCTCTTCTATGTATTTTAAAAAATGTTTCAATCGTCTCCTCTTCCTCCTTCTCCTCCTCCCAGCCCCAAGAGGCTCACAACTCTGCCACCAAACCAAATTAAAATGTAATTGGGAAATATTTAGCAAAATAAATAAAATACAATAAAGCATAGATAACGTGGTTTTCGAAGTCGATCTGTGGCCTACAGGGTTTCTATTTAGGACTGACTCCACTTCTCTGTCTATACAGCTTCTCAGGAGCTTGCTTGTTTTGCAATTAGCGGGTTCCAGATGTCTCAGGATTACCCCAAGTCTGCTAAGTTTACCTGTGTGTTCCTCTGTGGTGTGCCCATTTGTTTCACAAAGCTCCCAAAAGCGTCATAGTCTTTATCTTAAACTGCTCTGTGCAAGTATGATTGTGAAATTGGCAGCTCCTCATGGGTGGCTTTCAGCATTTGCTGGGCTATCTGAAAATGAGACACCTGCTACTTATGTTACTTAGTAACCGAGTTGATCCCACTCACGCACTTGTGGCTAAATGTGGTTCAGGGCCGGGGTCCAGACTCTGGAGCAGGAAATAGAATATAATATCCATCACTAGGGAAACAATGGCCTAGACTCCTGATTTAACCCTGTGCTAATGAAACCTGTTCGCTGAGCTGGTCAGCAGAGAAAGGGATTGCTGTCCTCGGTGATTAGGGAGGGGGCTAGTGTGGTTGTCCGGTTCTCAATGTTCTCCCCAGTACCCTTGGTTATATCCTTGGGCAAGTCATACAACTGCCCAAGTTCTCAGTTTATTTGCTACTAAGATGGAGGTAATGATACTTATCTATCTCACTGAGGAATTATGAAAGCAAATATTTCAGAAAGACAATTTGACATCCATGGATGGAAGGCGGTATGTAAGTGCAAATAATATGCTTATTTTTTAATATATTTAGGGTGTTTTCAGCACAAGTGTTAGGTAAGTGACTATGACTCAACCAAATCAAACAATTTTGGAGACCAGTAAAAGGGGGTGGTGTAAGGAAGGTGGGAGATAACCGAGAACAAACTAAATGCTAAAACTTCCTGTGTTTTATGGGTGAACTTGTTGACCATTTTGTGCCTGTTTTCTGAAATTATGTGGCATTGTTCTCCAAAGTTCCTAGTGTTGTTCATTGCTGGGCATCTGCAGTATCATTTTCATTTTATTATTTGCAGAAGTTTTCCGACTTTTAAAAACAAAAACATCTCCAAACCAAAACAAGAGGGCAAAACGAATTAGACCATGATGTTTATTTGTTCCAGAGCAAAGGATTGCATTTATTTGGTAAATTGTTAAAAGGAAGCTTTGTTCCACCAAAAAAGAAAAATTAGGCATGGTTACTATTACTTCAGTGTATTTCCTTCTTAATATTAGAAATCCTCAGATTCATTAATTACTACTTAAGTATCCTCAGTTCATTAAGGTCTCCACCATCAACTTATCCTGAACATCTTAGTTTTTTTCGCCAAACTGGGATCCTGAGGGAATTAGTTGATCTTTTATAAGCTCCCTTTGTCAGCTATACCTTTCTCTGGTGTGTGTTCTCTCCCCAGGAAATTCTATTAATAACTCAGGTACGCATTGACCATAATCCTTTTTTCAAAATTTTACCATAGCAAGGGCCCTGACCTGAGTTTTCAAACTTCTTATTTTGAAGCCTGGTTCTTTGTTATGGGGAAGAGTCTAGTGGGGTTTCAACCTTTGTTATAGGACCACTTAATGGAAGTCTCCAGAGAAGTGTTTTCTGAGATTCTCTTCTCTTTTTCCTTTGTATTTTGTTTTGGAGGCAGCAATTGCTCAGAAGTTGCTAGATATTTTTTGATTACTAGCAATATGAGATATTATCATCTATTATAGTAGATATTAATATAAGGCTTTAAGATTTACAAAAGGCTGTACATATATTTTTGATGCTCACAACAAATCTGGGAGGTAGGTGCTATTATAATCCACATTTTACAGATGAGGAAACTGAGGTTCAGAAAGATTAAATTATTTATCTAGGGCCACACAGCTAATAGGTGTTTGAGGTGGAATTTGAACCCAGCTATGCCTAACTCCATGTCCAACACTATCTAATACTATAGTTTAATATTAGTATCCTTTCTAATCCATCCTATTTACCCCTGTGAGATTAATCTTCCTTAAACATTGCTTTAACCACAATACTACCCTGCTCAAGAACTTTCAATGATTCCCCATTGCAAGCCAAATCAATTGTAAACTCCCCTGTCAGGTTCTCACGATCCTCCCATAATCCAGACCATTCTGGCCAATCCAATTCTCTCTACAACCATCTGCCCTGCCAGATAAGTGTCCTCAAAATCCTATGAACATAAGACTACCTTTCCTTCTTCTATTTCTTTGCCTATGTCATCCTCTTTCCCCTCCTTTCTTGCCTGTCCAAATTCTGCCCAAAGCCATCTCAGTTCCACCTTCTCCAGGCAGCCTTCTGTATTCTGATTATTCTTCCTTGACGTACTTGTTCTCTGAACTCCTACAGCGCTTATAATTTATACAACACAACTTATGTTTTAATACTATCAAATATACTATATCCTATCAAAATGATTTCCTTTGATGTATATAACCTCCACAGTCCTTCAAAACCTCATGGTGGCGTGGAGGTGATTCTGATTTTTCACAGGCTAAAACAGTGGAGGTCATGGGTTCTACCATGCTAGAGGGACTTTAGGTATGAATCTGTTATCTGATTGTGGCCAGCTCAGCAGAGAACAGAGGGGCTCAATCACTAGAAGGATAATCACTTCGTAATCATGGCAACCCATGAATCAAAAGTACATATTGCTCATAAATGTTCATGAATTCATGGCATTTACCAAGTAAAGTTTAGATTTCTCTGCCTTCTATCCAAGGTTCCCCACCATCTGGAGCTATTCTACCTTTCTAGCCTTATCTCATATTATTCTACATTCCAGTCAGAATAGCTGACTATCTGCTCCCTGAATGTACCCTGAATTCTTCTGCCTTCATATGCTTGTATATATTATTTCTTATGCCTGGAATGCCCTTTGTCCCCTTTGCTTATGGAATTCTTACCTATCTTTTAGAACTCACCTGAAATGTCATCTTCTCCTTGAAGCCTACCTTGAGTTCCCATGGCAGTAAGGATCTTGGACCTCATATGGCACCTTGTTTTGTAACTTTCTGATGAGCTTTTCCTGTGTTATTGTGCAGCATAGCTATCCATGCTTGCATCTTATTCTCCTACTGAATTATAAACTCCATCTCACCTTTTAAAATAATAACACCTAACTTAATATAGCGCTTTTCTGTCAACAAAGTACTTTCCTCATAGCCTCCCTATAGAAAGATAGTACAATTACTGTTAATCTTGTTTTACAGATAAGGAAAGAGGTTAGAAAAGCAAAGTGACTTTCTGGTAGTCACATGGCTATTAAGCCTTAGAGCCAAGACTTGAACCCAAGCCTTCTGACTCCCCCTCTACTGTACCAATCCTTTACCTTATCTCCTAACAATGCTCTGCATACAGTAAGAGTTTGTTGACAGTGAGTAGAGCACCCGGCCCTGGAGTCAGGAGGACCTGAGTTCAAATTTGGCCTCCAACACTTGACACATTTACTAGCTGTATGACTTTGGGCAAATCACTTAACCCCGATTGCCCTGCCTTCCCCCCTCCAAAAAAAAAAAAAAGAGTTCATTGAATGAATGAATCTACTTTCCTGTATTGTTTGCTGTTGTTGCTTGAGCATGTCTTGTCTTTTCATCCCAGTCAGACTGAATTCCCTGTGAGCAGGGGCCAGATCTTACATCTCTGTTTCTTCTGCAGTGCCCAGAACAGGGGTGGGGAACCTGCGGCCTTGAGGCCATGTGTGGCCCTCTAGGTCCTCAAGTGTGGCTGTTTGGATTCTGTCAAAGGACCACACTTGAGGACCTAGAAAGGCACACATGGCTTCGAGGCTGCAGGTTCCCCACCCCTGGATAGAACAATGGTAGTGGTGGTGGGGAGGAGGCGACTAATAAGTACTCAGTAAAGACTTGTTCATGGCTTTAAGTAGGAACCCTGGCTTCTTAGGGAGCCGTACAGCTACATTGACATGTTTATAATATAACCTCTTTTGGTTCTCTTAAGTACCATATCATAATCCATTCATTTCACCTCTACAAAGAGTCACCTGCTCATTGTGAAGGTTGATTATATGCTAGATAAATTACATACAAGAGTCCTTGCCAGTGATGGGAATGTGAGAGATGCAGGACAATGTAATTTGGGGCATTTCCAGCCCTAACAGTATGCATGTGATTTAACTGAGTATGGCCAAGGCTCCCAGACCCAGTAATTTTAATTTCCATCACTCTTCACTCAGAGGAGCCAGTTCTAATTACAGGCTTTTCCCCACATGCATTTCTTGGTTTCATCCTGGCAGAACCTTGACTCTTGCTTAATAGCTTTCTGGATGACTGGGCTTAGCTCAGTGGGGGAAAATTTGCCTATAAGTTAATAAGCAAAGTGTATTGGCATATGATTTTTCTCAACCTCTTCATGCATACAGCATGTCTCCTCAGGCACCAATCACAGCTGGAACCTCTGGTGTACTGACTCTTCCTCACTCCACCCTACCAACAAGAGTAATTGGCATGCCTTTCTCCTCCAACGAAGCCAGGACAATTAGTTTTTTAGTCCACAGAAGGCCTGAGCTACTGTAAAGCAAAACAGCTCTTTGCTGTTAAGATTTCCTAGGCCAAAGGAACATTAACTGAAGCTAGCTTCCTTTTTAAGAAGGGAGGGACGTGATCAGAAGGAGGCCTAGATTTTTCTTTCCACTCTTTCTTGTATCAAAATTTATCAGTCCTGTGTTCCATTCTCTCAGAGCCTTACTTTGCACTAAGGGATGGCTACCCAATCTGACACACTAATTCTGACTAAATTGTATTGGGCATACTTTCCCCAGGTGAAATATTTGCCTTTTAATAGGGACCTTATAGAGACATATTCTTTAATCTAAAGGTGCAGCTTTGGCAATTGTCTCTTTATAAAAAAGTAACATGTCAGAGAGGGAGATATTTGGGAACCAGATGAGCATTTTGGGTAACTTCAGTTAAGCCACATGTCAGCATTTGTCTACCCCAAGGGCCAACTCTGTAAATAATGTCATCAACATTCCTTTTTCTAAGCCTAAGAGACAGGAAGGAATAATTGCGTAAAGCTGACTGGGTGCATCCAGGAGGTACAGCTACGGGATAAAACTGTTTTAGGGTATCAGGTCACTGCTGTTTGCTCCCGCCCCCGGAAAGACAAAACCAGCACCGCTTCTACTACATGAACTGAGGAGAATTCCTTCTTGCCTTTTTGGGCATTGTTTGTCCCTGCCTGGGTGAGAGGAAAACTGGCCCTGACTTCACAGACTTGAATGAGGGATTGGTATAATTGTATACAGAGCCTGAAAATCTCCCATTGCAATATCACAAGAGCAAATTTTGCAGATCTGGTTTCATAGGATAACAATTTTCCTAATGTTTTCCTGGCAGAAGCCTCTTGTTGTCCTCATAAACAAAGACAATTTCAACTTGGCCAAGAGAGGAAGAACACCTTGTTCATCCATCTCCAAGAATCCTTTGTGTTCTCTTTAGGATACAACTTAAATATTGCTCATTTCTGAAGAGAGATGTAGGGAGAGAGTAAGGGAGCACCTAGCTGTCCCTGAGGAATGTAAGTCACTAGGCCCGGAGGATCGAGAACTGGCACATGTAGTCAGTGAGCCCCTGTCAGTGATCTCCGAAAGATCACAGAAGACACAAGAAAATATGCAGAGGATAAGAGAATCTGCGAATAAGTCAATGTACTTGACTTTGACTTCTGGAAAAATTCTCAAATGCATTGTTAAAGGGGTGGATAGGGAATAGCTAGAAAAGGAAGCAAAGAGTGATTACAAAGAACCAGCACAGCTTTATTAAGAATTTATTCCATGTAGGACCTGACCACTCTTCCTTTGAATAGATTGGCACAATACAGTGATCAGAAGGAGTGCTGAAGGACCTAGGTTTGAGTCTTAGCTCCACCACTGCATAGCTTGGGGTGACCTCTTGACCTTTTGGGGCCTCATCTGGAAGAAGAGGGAGCTGGATAGCTCTAAGTCTCGTTTTACCTCTGGCTCTGTTATCCTTATGATTCTGTGATCATATAAATGTGAACTGCTCATCAACCTTCAGGCTAACACAGAAAATGTGAACTATTAAGAAATATCCTTGTTTCATATATACATACACATTTCATATATACATACACATACATACACATTTCATATGTACATACACATTTCATATATACATGCAAATTTCATATATATATACAATATACATATGCATTTCATATATACATACACATTTCATATATACATACGCACTTCAGGGGAGGAAGCAGTGGCTAATTTGCTTAACATCAAAAGCACGGACACAAGAGGAATAACGTTGCTACGTATGTCATGTTTTTGAACGTGTTAGGGGCGTATCATCTCTGACAAAATCTCTAAATTTCAGATTGATACATGAGCTTGTCTTTTTTTCATGGCACAATTTTCTGTTTTTTCTTTTACCCTTCCAGAATGAATGTATAAACCATTGGCTTCCACCAGTATTTATAATTGCCAATTAAGTATCATCTACAAATTTAATTAGTGCACTATTTACTTCTTTTCCCAGAACATCCATGACAGAGCAAAATCCTGATGTGCTAATGACATCTACTGTACTGTTTTTTTTATTCCTCACAACTTCATCCCTTCTAACTTTCCCTCCTAAAGTTTTCCTATTACCTTTCTGCCTATTTTAAGTCACTGTGACATCTTATATTTAAAATCAAGTGGATTGATTTTTTCAAGTAAGTGCTTCTATGACATTTTAGAAAAGAATTGGTCATTCTAGGTTAACCTTATTTCCCTTTTTGACGGGTTATTAGGCTGTTCAACAAGGAAATCACTATTAATATAGTTTACCTTGATTAAATTTAGGCAAAATTTTAAAAATGTTTATTGATGCTTTTTGTTTGTATATCACTGATACTTTCTAATTAACTCCTTGTCCTCCTCCCTCAGTAGTACCTTCCTATGTAACTAAGAAAAAAGTTAGGCAAAAAACAGACAGAAAAATACTCTGTGACCATATCTGATAGTATATGCAACATTCTGGACGTGTGGTACCCCACCTTGGAACCAAGATTACTAATTACCTTTGTCCTGGGTTCTGATATATTTTAGCCTTCTTTCCATTTACATTATTGAATTTTTCATGCACATTTTTTTCTTGATTTTCCTTTCTTCACTCTGCAGCAGTTTAGACAGTTTCTCTCATTTTCTATTAATTCTTCATATTTGTCATTTCTCATAATGAAATAGTATTCCATGTCATTTACATGTAATAATTTGTTCAGCCATTCTTCATTAATTGGTGTCCATTTTGTGTACAGCATGTCATTACTACAAAAAGTTCTCGAGGTCAATTGGCTCAGTGTGCTGCAGGTCAAAACTCCCAAATTCAGGCAATCCACCAGCATTCCTCCCAGTAGCAAAGATGCCTGGCATGCATCACCATGCCCAAGAGAGCTGGAATTTGAACTAAGGTCTTTTGACTCCATTTCCAGGGCTTGGTCCAGTGCACTATGCTTCTTCTCATACTTTGTCTTTGCTTCTTTGTGTACAAGCTTTATCTCTTCACTAGAATGTAAGCTCTTGAAGGCAGGGAGTTTTTTTTTTTTGCCATTATATCCTTTGTATCTGGTACATAATAGTGCTTGTTGAATTGAATAGGATCCTCATGTGCTAAGTTTTCAGATTCTTTGTTTTCTTTTTTTTTTAAAATAAATTTTATTGATAGTTTCTTTTTGTAGCATCAAAATTTCCTTCAGTACCCCTCCCCATCTCAGAGAACCATCTCATATAACATATTTTTAAAGGAAAAAAAAAACAAGGAAAAAAATCAACGGAACTGAACAATGCTATGCAAAAGTCTGAAAATATGTGGGATGCATCATATTCACGGACCTCTCACCTCTGTAAGGAGGGAGGGGAAGATGTCTTCTCATATATCTTTTTTTTGGAGCCTACCTATTTTTTGTAGTTTTGCAACATTCACTTTTGTTTTATGGTTGTTCTTTCCATTAATATTGTTGTAGTCATTGCTTATATCGTTTTCTTGGCACTGCTTTATTCTGCATCAACTTCTGTACATCTTTTCATGTTTCTCTGAATTCATCATATTCACAATTTCTTACGATGCAATAATATTTCATTACATTCATGCATAGTAACTTTTTAGCCATTCCCCAATTAACAGCCATCTCTTTTGTTTCCAATTCTTTGCTAATCATAAAAAGTGATGCTATAAATAATTTGGTGTATATGGGGACTTTCTGCTTATCTGTGACCTCTTTGGGGTATAAGAATCCTTAGGTGAAAGGGTATGGACATTTTAGTCACTTTATTTGAATATCCAAATTGTTTTCCAAATTGGTTGTTCTGATTCATAACTTTACCAACAATGCACAAATGTTCTTATATTCCCATAATCCCTCCAACATTGACCCTTCCCATCTATTTTCACCTATTTGCATAATATGAAGTGAAACTTCAGGGTGGTTTTGATGTGCATTTCCCTTATTATTAGTGATTTGGAGCTTTCTTTCATATAGATATAAATAGTTTCTAATTTTTTTAAGAACTATTTTTTCTGTATCCTTTGACTATTTATCTATTGGGAAATGTCTTCCAGTCATGTATTAGTTGCTTAATGCTAAATCTTTATCAGAGAAAGTTGATATAAATATTTCCCCATCTAACTATTTCTATTATTCTAGGTACATTAATTTTGTTTCTGCAGAAACTTTTCAGTTTCATGTGATCAAAGTTATCCATTTTATCTTCTTTTTTGATATCATAAAAAGTGTCTATCTAAAACCAAAAGCAAGCATCTTATATGCTAGAAGCTTTCCTAATACATACAGGAATAAGGCAAGGATGACCACTTCATTTAATATAATTCTGGAAATGCTAGCAATAGCAGTCACCCAAGATGAAGAAAGTAAAGGCATAAAGTTAGGCAAAGAGGAGATAAAACTATCCCTTATTTGTTGATGACATGATAGTTTATTTAGAAAATCCTAGGGAATCAGCAAAGATACTAATTGAGACAATAGCTTCAGGACTGTTGCTAGCTATGAAATAAAACTTAAGAAATGAACAGAATTTCTACATGATTATAACAATCAAAGAGACAATAAAAAGGGAAATCTCATTCCAAGTAATTATAAAATGCATAAAATATTTGGGAATCCATTCATGAAAGTACACAAAGTACATGTATAGATGCAATTACAAAGTGCTCCTTAAAGAAATCAAGAACAACTTAATTGGATTCAGTGCTCTTGGCTAGGCCATGCCAGTATAATAAAAATTATAATGCTACCAAAGTTAATTTATAGTTTTAATGCTATACCAATCAAAGAAATATTTTATAGAACTCAATAAAATAATAATAAAATAAAATCTATAAAAATAGATTATAAAATAGAAATAAAAATCCAGAATATATTAAGGGCAAAAATGAAGAGGTAGGGACAAAGGAGAATAGCACTTTAGACCTCAAACTATATTATAAAGTAATAGTCATCAAAATCATTTGGTATTGGTTAAAAAAAAAACAGTGGAATAAACTAGATAAGGCAGAATCTGAAACAAGTGAACTCCATAACCCAATCTTCAACAAACCAGAACACATAAATTACTTAGGAAAGAACTCCCTATTTGAAAAAAACTGTTGGGAATGCTGGAAATTAGCCTGGTAGAAATTACCCTTAGTCTAATACCTTATGCCATGTTCCATAATAAATTCCAAGTGGATATGTATGATCTTAATATTAAAGTCATGCCATAAAAAAATTAGAAGAGAAGCAGATTATATACTTCTCACAGCTATGAGTAGGAGATATATTCTTAACCAAACAAGGGATAGAGGGAAATACAAAAGTTTCCAGGTTCTACAACTATCTACCCTTTCTCCCAAAGTTGCTAGCTGAACACTTAGGTGTCTATAATAACAGTCAAATAGAACAATGGATAACAGTCATGACAGATTAAAATGTTGGGCAAATCCTAGTACTATGAAACTTAACTTGTTTCCAGAACCAACTTCACAAGTATAAGATATCAGAGGCATGATATCTTATATCTTATAGATAATAGTTTATTTAATAAAGAACTGAAAGTTTTAGTGGACTACAAGTTCAATATGAAGACCAACAGTAGCCAATGGAAACAACAAAACAAGACTAATGAGATCTTAGGTTGTGTTAAGAAATATATAATATCCAGAAAGACAAAAATGGCAGTTTTCTGTACTCTAACCTGATCAGACCCTATGGGTAGTGTTGATTTTCAGTTCTGGGTACTTCACTTTAGAAGGCTGGAGAGCACCTAGAGGAGAGCAACCAGAATAGTGAAGCATCCTAAGATCATGCCGTACAATGATCAGTTGAGAGAACTAGGAAAAATGTATTTTCTGGAAAAGATAATACTTGGTAGGGCGGGAGACTGTGTAGAAGAAACAGGCAGGGGCATGCTGGTGAATGTTCAGCAACCAGCTTTTTTTTGGTGGGGGGAATGTATGCATTATTACCATTTTAATATTCATTATTAACATTTTTCTATCACTTTCTTAAGTTTAGAAATAAAAACAACAACAATAAATCAAGCCCTAATTTGTAGCATTTGCTGATTTTCAAGGTGTAAATGATCAAATTGAAAAGTTAACGATTTTCTCTGTGGAGCTAGTAAGAATTCAATATATACCTGGGGACAGAATAACTGAGTCGATTAACATTTATGAAGGGCCTTCTGTGCATGCAATGTGCTAAGCAGCCGAAATACAAAGATAGGCAAAAAAACCCCAAAAAACAAAAACAAAAACAAAGAAAGAAAACTAGAAATTCTTGCTTTTGTGGACTTCACAGGCTAAGGAGGGAGACAATATTTTCAAAAATGTACAAACAAGATATACAGGGTCTC
The DNA here is from genome assembly GCA_028646595.1 of Phalanger gymnotis. Lineage (NCBI taxonomy): Eukaryota > Metazoa > Chordata > Mammalia > Diprotodontia > Phalangeridae > Phalanger > Phalanger gymnotis. The sequence continues at coordinate 105,605,864 of CM053625.1, read as the reverse complement.
TTCAAAATCTTTTCAGCTATTAAAGCTTAAAGACTTGTGCTGATGCCTCATGTCGTGCTCACCTCCTCAAAGACTGAAGGAACTTCCAAGAAAGGATCTATTCTTTCCCCAACTTTCTCTCCCAATGCTTGTCTATTAACAGACATTATAATGTGCTCTTCCTGTTCTGTACCTGAACATTTCCATTGAACTGAATTTTCCTTAACCTCAAAGAGGTCTGGAGTTAGCTAGAGATAAATATGAATGTACATTAAAGCAGAAAGCCATACTTCTGCCTAAGTGTCAGAAATTTTCCTAATTTGGGGCTCAGGATGATTGTACTCCTAACTTTTCATTTAATATAAACTCCCTAAAATAGCAGGATGGGTAGCTAGGTGGCACAGTGGATACAGTGAGGCCCTGGAGTCAAGAGGACCTGAGTTCAAATTTAGCCTCAGACACTTATTAGCTGTGTGACCCTGGACAAGTCACTTAACCCTATCTGCCTCGGTTTCTTCACCTGTAAAATGAGCTGGAGAAGGTAATGTCAAACCATTCCAGCATCTTTTCAAAGAAAATGGGGTCATGAAGAGTGAGACACGACTGAAACAACTCAACAATGAAAGTGCCGAAGGAGGGAATCACACACAAATGGACTCTAGGCTTAAAATGCACTAATTAATAAACCAAGATGTTACACCAACGGAGAGACCCAAAAGTAAAATAGGTTTCCTTAGGTGATACTAGATTCTCCCTTCACTAAGGCCTTCAAACAGAGGCTGCGCACCAACTTTTCAGGCATGTCATAGAGAAGGTTCTTGTTCAGATTTGGGTGGGACCTAATTGTCTTTCTCTTTTTTTTTCAATCACCTCTTTAAAAAAGAAACTTGTAAGGCTGGCATTTCACTTTTTGCAGGCCTTTGTCACATATATGCCTCTAGCAATCAAAGGGAGCTATGTAGCTGCTTCAAGAAGGAGTAGACTTGTTCTGGGAAGGGGAAGGCTGTGTTAGTGATGCCCTCAGGTGGAGAAGGTTGCTTTGTAGCACCACTAGCAGGATCTAGTTGAATTCTTTTCCTCTCAACCTTTGATTTGCCAACTGTCCCAAGACTCACAAAAGGTACTGTCATAACAATGAGGATGGCAGTGTAGCTTTGGAGAATCAAAGCAGTAGAGGGGAAAATGGATTTTTCCTTCCCTGAAGATGGTAATTTGTTAGGGGTGGGCTTGAATCACTCACTCAATTACCACTTATTAAGTGTCTACTGTGTGCCAGGCACTGTGCTAAGCATTGAATCCAGTCTCCTGGTAGTTTAGGTTTGGTGTTGGAATGAAATGAAGCACTTGGAGATCGTTCCATCAGTTAATAAAAAGGAGACTTAGCTCTAGCAAAGAGAGAATCTTCGTCAAGGATATTGCATCAGTCAGATCAGGCAGATGCAGTCCCTTTCCCTACGCATGGAAACTGTCTAGTCTGCAGAGCAGGAGTGGAGATTCACTTGGTCATCTACCAAATCTAAAGGGCCCCAACTCAACATGGGTGAATTGGTGACAAGGAAGCTATGTTGGTATGGCCAGAGTCTACCATAAGGCTGATCAAGGGAGGTATAGCTTGAGCCTTAACCACCTGGACTAATCAAGTCCTGGGATAGCTTTGTTGCCCTTTGGGAAAACGGAACAAAATAAAAAAACTAGGGCTGTTACGTTTGGGGGTGGAGAGACCTTGGCAGATGTCACATCATTCAAGAGGTTATAGCAAATACAGCTTCTTATTTCACAGCTGTTCTTGAAACCAGTGAATATGCATTTCTGTAACTCCTCATGTCTTTTCCCTGAAACCTATCCCTTTAGTAGTATGGTGCTAAAAGATTTGGGAAATCATTATACCCTTGGAGCAGAGACTCTGGATGAACACAATACCTTTTTCTTTCAACTTCTCATTATCAGAAAGTGTTTGTTCACTTAGATTAGAATAACATTCATTAAGAACCTACAGTATACAACACACAGAGCCCCATGATAGGTGCTGGGAGAGATGCAGAAAACATTTGAGAGAAAACACTGCCCTAACCTGGTAGAATTCACAGTCCAGTAGAAGGGTAACAGGCGGAGGATAATTCTGATCTTTCTGAAGTTTATGATCTAAGATAGACATTGTTGGTCCAGGGAGACGTGTAGAGCCCCCATCTCCAACCTGGAGACAGTAAGTAGCAAGTCAATTCATCTGAGAAGCTAATCGTAGATACAGCTGAGATTGTATATTAAGGCTCAGCATGATGTACAGATGCAACTGATGGAGGACTGTACAATGTCCAGGCTGAAGGCAACTGTAGACACCATGGAGTCCAACCCTCTCGTTTTATTTATGGGGAAGCTGGGGCACGGGAATGGGAAGTTTGCCACTGGGTCTTAGAGCTCTAAAGGATCTTGGAGATGATGATAATTGATAATAATAATAATACTAATAACAACATTTATGTATTACTTTAAGGCTTTCAAAGTGCTTTATATATGTGACACATACTTTGGAGATACGTTCTCACAATGTAGGCATGATTTGAGGTGCTTATCCCAACTTTCGCTTTCTCAGAGTTGTGGCTACTACAACCCCCAGGACACTACCTCTATCCCTGAGCAGTTGGAAGCTGTCTTTCTAGTGCTGTAGCTCACGAATCCCCATCGGTGTTCTTCCTCTATGATTATTGTCGAGAATCAATTTAGTTAGCCATATTTAAGTAGCTTTTAGGAAGGGAAATTTAGTAATGTGGTACAGTAAGAAGAGTTGGTGAAATTGCCTTTCCTCCCCTCGAAAAGTGTCTAATACAGTCTCATTCCAAGATAGACAGATTCCTGGAAAACGTGGGCTTAAGCTTAACTTATGGCAAAGGGACAGCTCCTGGTTGCTGGAAAGCTTTTCCCCCACTTTGTAGAATGCTCAAGAAGTTTCCTTTAGGCATTGTATAGCTTCTTTTCTTGGCTCTTGGTAGAGCTCTAAATCTGTATCCAGTCTATCCTTGGCTCCCACCAACTGTTGTTGTCCTAGGGAATGTGATCTTCCTATAGGAAGAAAGGAAGTCCAAAATCTCCTGGATCCTTTCAGCCCTTCCTCTGGCCAAAGAGGGGAGGGAAGAGGAAGGAGACCTTGGCAAAGGCTGAAGCTGAGGCTTCATCTTCTCTCCCAGGTGATTCCTCTTCAGAAGTTTTCCTGGAATGCTACATTTGCTCCAATTTCTGGGATAATTTTGGTTTTCAACTAGCTTGATGTATTATAGATTGTTCTTGGAGCATAGCCCAAGCTTCTCCTCAACCAATCTGATCAAGATTTCTGTGCAACTTCGGTTCTCCAGGGCTTTCTGCACTTAAGGTCTGTGATTGATAGAGTGATTGGAACTAAAGACATCCTATGATTTATATTGATTGTTTTCACTTGGTCTAGCTACTGGGACATCTTATCACCTACTTGTAGTGGAACTGATTGATTCACTTTACCCATTCTTGCACATCTATTGTCTCATTTTATTCTCTGAATGGCTGTATGAGGTAGAAGTTATCCTTATTTTTTTTCTTTCCCTCCTGTTGTCTTTTTTGTTACCTCCTCTCTCTTCCCTTGCCTCATGTTTCCCTTTTCTCTCTTGCTTTTCCTTCTCTCTACTTTCTTAGTCTCCTCTCTCAGCCTCTCCAGTTCATCTTGGCTTCTGCCGTATGCCCTTGGTCAGCCATTGGGGCTCTCAGCACTGCCTCAGCTGCTGATGGAAGCATTTTGAAGCTTGTTGACACTTAACCCTAGGAGAATTGTGGTTTTTAAGACAGTACTATAATCAATTTCTGGAGCTGAGTTTGATCCTAGATATAGTCTACTGTCCTCTTTTTGTGTTGTTGTTGAGTTATGTCCAACTCTTCACGACCATGTGAACCCTACTGTCCATGAGGCTTTCTTGGCAAAGATACTTGAGTGCTTTGCCATTTTCTTCTCCAGTGGATTAAGGCAAACAGGGTTAAGTGACTTGCCCAGGGTCACACAGTTAGTAGGTGTCTGAAGCCAAATTTAAACTCAGATCTTCCTGACTCCAGTCCCAACACTCTATCCACAAAGCCACCTAGCTGTCTCTCTTCATATACAGGGGAAACTGAGGCCAATGGTGGGAAAGTGACTTGTTCAAAGTCACACAGGCAATAAGTGACAAAGTCTGGTCAAGAAACCAAATCTGTACCTGTCATGGTTTTCTGTTTTTCTAAAAGCTAACGGGCTATATTGGGATGGAGGGAAGGAGTTGCCCAAGGAAAATACTGCTTTCCTCTGTTATTCTAACTAATCAAAGAGTTAGTTAGAAAATGGCAGAGTAAGTGTTTCCTTCTCCAGACTTTTCCATCAAAGGGGACTTTCAGTCACAGGATCCCAGAGAAGAATCAGACTGTGTAAGAAGAGCTGAGCAGGAGACAATTGTTGGCTGCCAGAATCTTACAGCTAGCATGAGAGGATTCCACCTCATTTTTCATGTATTTTTCAGGCAGCAGAAGAGAGAGGCCTATTCAAAGGAAACAGAAACTTTTCTTTTTAGCACCTCTAAGATAGAATACAATATTTCACATGGCACTTTCTGTTTGCAAAACATTTTGCAGGCAATATCAGGGGAGGACATGTGATATAGTAGAAGGAGCTTTGGGCTTGAAGTCAGAAGACCTGGATTCTAATCCCAGCTCTTCCCCTAACTAGCAAGTCACTCCCCCTCTCTTGGCCTGTTTCCATGGGTAAAATAAGGATGGAAATATTTGTATCAGCTAATTCCCAGGGCTCTTGTAAGGACTTACCCATTTATTCGATGAACATTCTCTAGGCTCTTGCTGTATGCAAAGCACTGTATAGGCAGGGGGTACAAAGACAGATGTGGCACAGCTCCTGCTCTCAAGGGCATTACAACTTTAGGTGAGGAGTAGAAGACAGACAATGAAACCTACCTTCCTTCTTTTCAGTAGAAAAATGGAGAATTGTGGGGGTAGAATTGTAGCATGACCTACATCAGTCAGACAAGGTGACTAGGTTTTGCTTAGTTGGTTTTCTTTGTTATAAGGGGAGCTCAATGGGCCCTGCAAGTATTGGTGGGGGAGGAATTGCCTGTACTACTTTTTAAAAGGCATCAATAAGACATTTTTTAAAAAAATCAAATGAGAGGAAGCATACATACAGACACAGATATTTGTGTACCTGAGGAGAGTGAGAGGAGTGCCAAGGAAAGGTTTAGGCAAAGTTTGTTCTTCATCCTTCTCATTTGAAGAGGGGAATGTTAACTCCCTAGCTTGTGGGCTCAGGGAAGTCTTCCTGGAGGAGGTGTCGTCTAAATCAAACCTTGAAAGAAGAAAGGGATTTCCAGAGATGGGGATGAGGTGGTGCAGTAGAAGGAGTGCTGGTCCTGAAGTCAGGAAAATCTAAGTTTAAATCTCACCTCAGAAACTAAGCTGTGTGACCTTGGCCTAGTCACTTAACCTTTGTCTGCCTCAGTTTCCTTATCTGTAAATGGTGATGATAATAACTTCTACCTTCCAGGGTTGCTGTGAGATTCAAATGAGATAATATTTGTAAAGCCCGTGTAAGTGCTAGCTATGATTATATGAGCAAAGGCATGGTGATAGATGGAGTGTGAAAGGGAAGGGTGTGGGGATAGAGAGAATTAATTAATTAATTAATTAGAGAGAAGCTCATTTGGACTGAAACATAGAATACTTAAAAGGGAATGGTGTGAGATAAGGCTGGAAAGATGGGTTGGAATTGGCTTGTGGAGGGTCTTAAATGCCAGGATCCGATGTAATTGTATCAGTGAAAGTCTGTTATAACTGGAAAGTTCAGTCAATAGAGGCCTAGCCTTGGGGATCAGAAAGCCCTGGAATTGAAACTCACCTCCAACACTTCCTGCTCCTGCCCTGACCAGGGCAAATCCATTAACCCTCTCAGAGTCCAAACTGGGCATTTGATGAGACAGTGACTGAGCTCCTTCAGTGGGACTGGCCTTCCTGCTTTGCCTTCCTGCTGCCACCTTCTCTGTAGCTTATTCTATCTGTGTAACTAGTGAAAAAATAGTGGTTTTAAAAAAATTATTGTTGCATTATTTTTATTCCCATTACTTTCTATTTTTTCTAAGTATCCTGCATGAAAAGGCTGACTACATGAGGTTAAAGAATGGCAATTAAGATCATGAAATTTTGCCTTTCTTTAATCCTTTATAACAGATGCCAATCTAAGATATGCGAGGAGTGGAAAGGGAGGAGATTGAGCTGGGGGGAACAGAAACAGAAAAGGAAAGTGAGGAAAAGGGGAGAGGAGGAGGGAGAAAGAGAAATTTGGGGTGAGAGGCAAGAGAAATGAATGGAAGGGAAGAGAGAAAGAAAGAGAGAGAGTGGAAAAAAGGAAAGCAATAGAGGAAAAGGGAGTGGAGTGGGAGAAGTGGGGGGAAGGAAAGAGGAGGAGAAAGTGAAAGTTAAGAGGAGAGAGGTGGAAGGAGAGAAAGGAGAGAGGAAGAAAAGAGAGATGGGGAGAAGAGGGGAGGGATGAGCAGAGGGGAGAAGGGGAGAAGAGAGAAGAAAGAGGGAGGGGAAGAAGAGAAAGAGAGAGAAGAAGAAAAGAAAGGAAGGAAGGGAGAGAAGAAAGAAGCAAACATTTATTATGTGCCAGGCAATATGCACTTGGGAGAAGAAGAGAAAAGGGGTAAAGGAGAGAGGATGATGGGGAGAGGAAAAGAGGGAGGGGGGAGAAGTGAGAGGGAGAGGAATGAAGGGGAAAAGAAAAGAAGGGGGGAGGAGGAAGAAAGGAGAAGAGAAAATAGTTCTTTGTGATGCAGTATCCACACTGATCTCAGGTTGGAAGAAAGAGGAAAGAAGAGATGAAAAAGGGAAAAGGAAAAAGAGAGGGGAAGAAAAGAGGGAGGAGTACGGGAGAAAGGGAGGAAGAGAGGAGAGAAAGGTGGAGAGAGGAGGGAGAGAGTGAAAACAGGGAGGAAGAGGAGAGGTGGAGAGAGAAAGAAAGAGGAGGGAAGAGGAGGTGGATTAAGGAGAAAGAAAGAGAGAAGAAAGAAAGAAAGAAAGAAATCTCCATCCTCCCTTCTACTTTCCTAGGACAACCTCTAAGGTCCACCTCTAAATCTTATAATCTGAATTGCATCTAGTTCTGGATATCATATTTTAGGACACTGATAACCTAGGAAGAGCTGTCTATCCTTGGCTGCCAATGATGCAGACACTGGGGAGCATGAAAATTAAGATACCGATGGGAAATGGGAATATCCAACATCCTTTGAAGTTGGCAAGGTCCTCAGCTTGAAAGGAGAAGCCTGGAAGGAGATCTGGCCCTGCTGAGGCAGAGGTTGAAGTCTCTCCTTCTCTTGTCCTGCCTCATTTCCCTTCTCCAAAGATGGTTCCTTCTCAGGGGGTTTAGCTAGACTTCCACATTCACTCAAATTTCTGGAATTCCTTCCACTTCCAGTTCAACCAATAATTAATAGACGATCCCTGGAGTGCGGCCCAAATTTCCTGGCCTATCTGAATACAGTTCTTGAGCAAGTCAAAGCTGCAACCTTCCTCCATCACCCCACCCCCCAACTTTGTTCAAGGCATATTCTTGATTGATTAATTGAGACATGCTCTGACCTATTTAAGGCATCCAAGCTCATGTGCCGGTAGGGTGGTTTCCAAATGGAGCCTTATATAAAGAAAAAAAATTTCCTTATAATTAGAGCTGTTCCAAAGAGGAATGGGCTGCTATGGGACACAGTGAATTCCCCATCATCAGAGGCCTTCAAACGGAGGCCAGATGAAGATGTTTTAGAAGATTCTTGTTCAGGTATGGGTTGGACTATATTAGATGCCCTCTTGGATCTGTCTCCTTAACCTTTAAAATTCTATGATTCTGTGATAATTGTCTACATGATGCTGCTCAAGAGGCCTGATAGTCACAGGAACACTGCAGGGCCCAAACAGTATCTGGAGAAGGTATCATTTTACTTTCTCCGGCCATATTTAGCTCTCCTCAGAGAAGGCTGTGGAGCCCAGGGGGGCTTGTTCTAGGCTGAGGGCCAAGTACCCTAGGGGAAGACAGTTCAGCCTCCTGTTGGGTAACAGGCAGCCACATCAAGGAGGGCCATCTGTTGTCAAAGTCAAAGTGACAGGAGGAGAATTTTTATCTGCTCAAAGTTCCATAATTTATTTTTGAAATCCCTGTGGGTGGTGTGCATAAGACTTCAGGGCAGGCCAGAAGCATAGCTTTGTTCTCAAGGCAAGCCAGTTTTGTTCCTACTTATGCCAGGGATTCCCCTATCTATGACAGTTTAATGATAATTCAGTTTTATTCAACATTTTTTGAATACCCATTATGTTCAAGAGAAGAATAAAGAAGAAGAGGGAAAGTAGGTTTTTTTGTTTAAAGCTGGAGTCTTTAACCCTTTTGCATGTGTCATGGACCTCTTTGGCAGTCTACTGAAGCCCATGGAGTCCTTCTCAGTATAATGTTTTTAAATGCATAAAATAAAATAAATAGTATTACAAAGGATATTGAGAGGGACTGCATTGATTTCTATTGCTGGGAAAAGGAGAGAGAGAGAGAGACAGAGAGAAGAGAGAGAGAGACAGAGAGAGACAGAGACAGAGAGAGAGAGAGAGAGACAGAGAGGGATGTGAAGATGTAATAAGTACTTAATGCCTTTCATTACTAGTTTATAGTTATCTAGCACTTTAGAGTTTGTAGAATACTTTTCTCACAACAACCCTGGGAAAGTAGGCCATGAAGTTAAATGTATTTCCAAAATACATTTTTATTGATATATTTTACATCACCTAAATTTCCCTTCTTATCTCTCCCTCTTTTGCCTCCCTGAGAACCATCTCATACAACAAAGAATTATTTTTAAAAAGAAAGAAAAGGAAGAGAAAAAATCAGCATATCTAATCAATACATTGAAAAAATCTTACCAATATGCAGTGTTCCATACTTGTTCTGCCCCTTCCTTTCTCTGCAAAGGAGTTGGGGGAGGCGTCCTCTTATATTTCTTCTTTGGAGCCAGTGCTTATTCTTTGTAATTTTCACTTCTGATTGCTTTGTGGTGGTTCTTTCCATTTCCATTATCATCATCATCATTATGTGGGTTATTTCCTTGACTCCATCAGTCCATGTAAGTCTTTCTGTGCTTCTCTGTGGGCATCATTTTCATTGTTTCTTATGGCATAGTAACATAACATTCCATTCATATACCACAATTTGTTTAGCCATTCCCTAGTCAGTGGCCACCTACTTTGTTTTTCAGTTTTGTGCAACAACAGAAACTGCTGCTATAAATATATATGGTGTTCTTGGAATCTTTATTTTTGTCAATGACCTACCTGGGAGATATACACACATATATACACATATGTATATATGTATGTTACATATATATATGCATATATATATATGTCCATTTCTGGGTCAAAGAGTACGGACATTTTATGTACTTTATTTGCATAGTTCTGAATTACTTTCACACTAATTCGCCGTCACATTAATTCATTGCTCCACCAACAATCATGCAGACTTTATCATTCACATTTTGTAGCTGAAGAAATGAAGACTCAGAGAGGTTATTACACAGTTTGTAAGTGGTAGATCAAATTCGAACCCAGGTCTTCTGACTACAAGTTACCCAGAATGTGATTGGGTATCAACCAAGATACTTTAGGATGAATCTGTTCTGTTGCTTCCCCCTGGATACTTATGATGAAACATGCCACTCACCTCCAGAAAGAGAGCTGATGGATTCAGAGTGCAGATGGAAGCATATTTTTTCTCTTTTTCTTGCATTGTTTTTTGAGGAAGGGAACACGGCTAATGCAGAAATTGATTTTATGTGACTATACATATTTGTAATAGGTTTTGTTTTTCTTTCCTTCTCATTGGGTGGGGGAGGGGACAGTGGGAGAGAATTTGGAAATGGAAAAAAAAAGAATAAAAAACGTGTGCTTTAAAAATAAATAAAATTTAAAAAAAACCATCCCCAGTAAATAGCCATCCATCTTCTGCTTGAAGATCTCCAGTCTTGGGGAACACACTCCTTCCAGAATAGATCATTCTGATTTTGAACAGCTATTATTGTTTTTCCTAACAATAAACTTTCCTTATATGAAGGAGAAATCTGCCTCTCTACAACTTACTTCTCACGCTACTGGTTCTGCCTTCTCGAGCCAAATAGAACAAATCTAATCCTTTATTTTTACCCAATAGAGACCCTTCACATATTTTGAAGACAACTCTCTGGAAGGGAACCTTAAGATCTCTTCTAATTTAAGGATTGTCTGCTTCAAAGACAGGTTTGAGCTATACCCAGCAAACCCTTGCAGGGCCTTCCAGTGATTTCACTGTCCCTGTTTCCATGACCAGTCACTCCTCTAAGTGGCGCAGGAAGTAGAGGCCCCAAGAGAGACTGATAACGTCCAGTGCAATCGATAAGGGAGTGAAACTCTCTGGATGCCTGTTGTAGAGTCTGAGATAAGAGGAAATTCTAGGCTTATCACTTTGGGCTAAGTTTTAGCTTGCTTCATCCTGGCAGCCCTGCCTCATTTGCAGGGCTGCTCCAGGGTAGATGGACAGGGGGCCACAGCCAGGCAAAATAAACAAGCTGTGTGCATTGCTGTTGGAATGGGGACCTTGTACCGGGCACCAGAGCTGTACCACGCAGACATAGGAGGATGCCAAGGGCCTGACCATGCGCAGAGGTTGGCGGTAAGGGCAACTCCTCCCCCGTCCCCTTCTCCCAAGTTCAGATTGAAGTAGGGACTTTGGAAACAAGACCATTGAGGTCCTCTGAAAACTGCACATAGACATTTCACTTTGCTGTACATTTTGGACAGAGCAACATGGTTGGATGGTAGACAATCAATTGGCTTCACCATACTAAGGAAAGGGTGGTTGGATAGTGGATAATCCTGAAGTTTGCATTTCAGCGGCCTTCATGTTATTCCTTTTCTATGACATTCCCTAATGCTAAATTCCTAATACAGACAATTAATACATTCCTAATACAGACAAGTATCTGCAGAAGGGGTGGGGTCAGGTGACGTGGGAGGAAAAATGCTGGGAGGGGCCAGGAGCCCTGGGCTTTTTATTTAGTTGATTTAGTTGTGTCTCACTCTTCATAACCCCCTTTGGGATTTTCTTGGCAAGGATACTGGAGTGGTTTGCCATTTCATTCTCCAGCTCATTTTACAGATGAGGAAACTGAGGCCAACAGGGTTAAGTAACTTGCCCAGGGTCGCATAGCTAGTGTCTGAGGCTGGATTTGAACTCAGGACCTTCTGACTCCAGGCCCGCAGTGCTCTAACCACTGCGCGATTATCTCTATTTGTCTGGCATCCCCCTATTAGATTGCAAACTCTGTGATGGCAAAGATTGCATCTTATCTAAGCTTTACATAAGTTAGCATTCCACTAGGCAGTAGACACTAAATAAATGCATGTTGATTAAATGAATGGTTAAATGAATGCATTGTTACTGGGGAGAGTCCATGGAGCATAGAAACCATAGAGAAGTAAGTGAAGAAGAATGTAGAGAGCTGACCTCTCTGCCCCAAGTTCCCAGGCATCTATCTATATGGGGATATGGCATGGACACAGTTAAGCAAAATCAGGATGAAAGATCAGCCCAGTAAGCACTCTTTATTAAAAAATAAAAATGGCCCTTCCTAGGGAAGAAGAAGAAGAGCTTGGGGGCTTTGGTGACCATTTTTCAATGAGGCTAGAATCAGAGTTAGAAGTGACCTTTGAGGTCATCTAGTCCAACCCTGAATGATTATGAGTATTTTTCCTAATAGAATAAATAATAATAAAGCTAAAAATTCAGTTTGGCTTGAAATATTTTTTTTAATTATTCTATCCTGAAAGGCTTTTAATAATCAGTGGATCAGTGGAAAAAGGGTTGGACCCAGAGGCAGAAAGAACTGAATTCAGATGTGGCCTCAGCTACTTATTAGCTGCATGACCCTAGGCAAGTCACTTGTCTGCTTCCTTTCTTCATCTGTAAAATGGGGGTAATAATAGTGTCCACCTCCCAGGGTTGTTGTGAAGATCAAGTGAGATGATATTAATATTTGTAACATGCATTGCAAAGCTGAAAGTGCTATATAAATGCTAGCTATTAAAGTATTATTAAAGGCAAATTTGCCCACTGTTGTTCCCCTGAAATAACATTGCATTTCTCATTTGTGCACCTTTGCACAGGCTGTAACCATGCATTTCATCCTCACTCCTTGGTCTCAATATCTCAAGCTTCCTTCAGGACTCAACTCAAGTGCCACAACCTTGTAACACAGGAAGCTTCCCCTTCCTCTTCCCCCACCTTTCCTCCTTCCTCCCTCTCCCCCCACCTCAAACAGCTATACCTGCTGTAAACCAGCTCCAGATTCCAATACCACCTCCTCCATGAAGTGTTCTCTGCAACCCCAGGGAGTGATCTCTCCTCCTTATACCATATGCATTCCTTATATCTCCCTCCAGGAATGATCTCATTTGTTTTGTATTTTACTCTCTGTGTACCTGCTGTATCCCTCCCCCCAGTAAAATGTGATGATAATAAAGATAGCTAGAATTAATTTAGAGTTTTAAGGTTTGCAAAGCACTCAACATTAACTCATTTGAGCCTCATAAAAAATCTATGAGACAGGTTTTTAAATCTATTTTACCAAGAAAAATGAGAATGAGAGAAGTTAAGAGACTAGAGGGTAGGGGGTGAGGTTCATAGAACTAACTACTGAAGCAACATTTGAACTCAGGTCTTCCAGGCTCTGTCCGTTATACCACCTAGCTGTCTTGAGGGCATGAACTGTTTCCTTTTTGTTTGTTTTGTTTTTGTAACCCCAGGGCTTCATATAGCGCCTAGGCATTTGTGGTTGTTTAGTTATATCCCACTCTCCATGACCCCATTTGGGGTTTTCTTGTCAAGGATACTGAAGAGGTTTGCCATTTCCTTCTCCAGCTCATTTTACAGATGAGTAAACTGAGGCAAACAGGGGTAAGAGACTTGCCCAGGGTCACAGAGCTAGTAATTCTCTGAGTCCAGATTTGAACTCTAGAAGATGAGTCTTCCTGACTCCAGGCCTGGTGCTCCATCCAGTGTACCACCTAGCTATTCCTAGTTCATAAGGAACTTAAATACTTATTGAATTGAATTGAGTTAATCCTTTGTATTTATAAAGATAGGGCAGCTAGGTGATAGAGCGAGCACAGGCCTGGAGTCAGGAAGATCTGAGTTCAAATTTGTCTGTCCTCAGCCACTTAGTATCTGTGTGACCCTGGGCAAGTCACTTAACCCTATTTGTCTCAGTTTCCTCATCTGTAAAATGAGTTGGAGAAGGAGATACCAGACCACTCCAGTATCTTGGCCAGGAAAACCCCAAATGACCATGGGGTCATCAAGAGTCAGACACAAATGAACAACTGAACAGCAACCACACATTTATATAGCCACTTACAAAGCATTTTCTAAGATTTGATCTTTTTTTCATCTTTCCTGAGCAGTCTCTTAGGTTTCTTAAAGAGAGAATATTGTTTTTTGTTGTTTAGAAAAATTCCTGGTGGGAGTGTTTACTTAGAGCAGTCTCAGTGGAGACAGTGACTGAGGGAACAGATCAGAACTGGTCTCCAAGGTTGGGTTAATTCTCCAAACTCTTACTGAGTGCCCATCGAATGCAGGATTCTGGGCTGACAGTGAGAGGAAGAGTGAGACACGTGTGCTGACCTGGGAGAACCTTCATTCTAGTGGGAGAGATAAGCAAAGTAGAGATAACTACAACAGAAGGCACAACATGCTAAATGCTCAGAGAGTCGGAGGAGAAGAGAACACTCACTTAGGGGTACAGGGAACACTTCATGGAGGAGGCGTGGGCGGGTTTGCGACAGGTATAGATGTGTGCGGAGGAAGCTTCACATTTAGGAGGATGATATGAGAAAAGACACGGAGAAGGAAAAGTGTGGGATGGCAAGCAGTCTAGTTTGGCTAGAATTCAGGTTGGGTATCTGAGACTCTAAAGGGAAAAACTAGGATCACTTCACTGCCTTAAAAGAGCTGTGATAGAGACTTTAAGTGACTCAGGAGTGTGCTACCTGTTCAAGGGATATCTTTGGCAAATAGCAGTGGAGGGATGAAGAAACTGAAGCTAAGGGGTCAAGCAACTTGACCAAGGCTGCACAAGGAAGTTAGTAGAGTCAAGATTCGAACACAGGCCCTCTGACTTCATTAATTATTAGATCAAATCCAAACTCAGCCTGGTATAGTTCAGCTAGACTTTGTGGCACAGTATAAAGAGTGCTAAAAAAAATGGGGTATCAGAACACCAGGTCTCAGTCCCTGGCTCTGTCACTTGCTGCCTGTATGACACTGGGTAAGTCACCTGAGTCTCAGTTGCCTCATCTGTAAAATGACAGGTGACCTCTAACATTCTTTCAGGTTTAAGTTCTATGATCCTAAGCTCTGGGCAGATAAGCTGAGGGTTGTATCTTGGAGACTCCATCGTGTGACACACAATAGATGGGCTTACTGTCAGAGCTGTAACTAGGTCTAGGCAAACAGAACTTTGAACTTGGGTACTGAATTTAGGGAGTACAAAAACTTAATGCATGCACTACTTCAACAAATATTTTATGGAGGAAGTGATATTGGAGTGTGAAAAATCTGGTTAGCAATAAGAATTAGTCAAAATAGGAAGCTACCAGGTAATTTCGAATTTAACTTATTTGTTTTTCAATGAGCAAAATCTATTTTCTTTCTTTCTCACCTCCCTTTATTGGGGAAAAGAAAAAGAAAACCCTAATAACAAGTATTTATAGTCAAGCAAAACAGATTCTCACATTATCCATGTCTAAAAATATATGTGTCTCAATTTGCACCTTTAGTCCATCACATCTTTCACAGGGGTAGCATGTTTTATCATGGATCCTCTGGAATTGTGGTAGGTCATTGTGTTGACTAGCGTTCTTATGTCCTTCAAAGTTATTTGTCTTTACAATATTGTTGCTATTGTATAAACTGTTCTCCTGGTTCTATTTACTTTACAT
Organism: Phalanger gymnotis; assembly: GCA_028646595.1. Taxonomy (NCBI): domain Eukaryota; kingdom Metazoa; phylum Chordata; class Mammalia; order Diprotodontia; family Phalangeridae; genus Phalanger; species Phalanger gymnotis. Next base: position 105,590,825 of record CM053625.1, on the reverse strand, counting down.
CACTTCATATGAGTGTTCAAGATTCTCCGAAACTCTCCCTTCGTCATTCCTTTAACATAATAGTATTCTTTGCATTCGTGTAACATAATTCATTTAGCCATTTCCCAATGGATGTGTGCCTCCTCAGTTCATACTTCTCTGCCACCATAATGAGAGCTGCTATAAGTATTTTTACACATTTGGGTCCTTTCTCCCTTTCTTTGATCTTCTTAGGGTATAGAGCTAATAGTGGTGTGTCCGGGTCAAAGGGTATGCACATTTTTAGTAACTTTCTGAGCACAATTCCAAACTGCTTTCCAGAATAGCTAGACCAATTCACAAATCCACTAACAACTGTGCATTAATGTGCCTGTTTTAGATCAGTTAATAACATCCATCTGTGAGCTATTATAGTAACTAATTTCCCTTCCCTATCAACTGAATTCGTCTTAATTACTTCTTGTATTATTTCCACATCATGAATTACAAAACTGGTTTGAGGGTATGCTTCGTGCTGCTACTTGCCCCAGGTGCCAAAACAGCTAGTTATGGCTTAGCTTAGTTCTGGCTTAGTTCTGGCTTAGTTCATTGAATGGATCGATGAATGAATAAATTCAAAATCTTTCATAATTTATCCAATTATTGTAAAACTGGATAGCAACTGGATTCTCTGATGCACATCCTCTGTTTCAGGCAGAAATGTCCACATCATTCGCTTCTACATCTCCCACCCCTCGTTTCACCTCCTCATCTCTTTCTATGTTGCTCCTGCAGCCTAGAATGCCTTCTTTTCTCCTTTTCACCTATCCAAATCCTCACCAGTCTTCAAGGGTAAAAGCTGACTGTTTCTTCTAGGAAGCCTCCCTTGATCATTCCAGCCCACATTAATCCCTCTTGTCTCCCAACTCCTTTAGCACTTAGAGTCTCTACTGTATGCTTTCTTTAAAAAATTATATCTTTTATCTTTATGTTACCTTTATATCCAAACATATCCCTCCCACATCCCCTCCACAGAGAGCTATCACCGTGTCACAATTATTTAAAAAATAAGGCAAAACCAACCAACACATCAATAGTACCTAATAATAGATGTAATAGTCCGTATTCATAGTCCCCTACCTCTGCAAAGAAGGGAGGCCACATACAACACGATTTTAGCATGTGATGATAAACTGATGCTATTCTCTAACTACATGTACCTAGTTACCGATTTCCCCAACAGGACTATGATCTCTTTGAAGGTAGAGACTGCACCTGAAGCTTCTCTTGCATTTGGTACAATGTTGCGTATGATACATAATAAGATATTTGGAGTCACAGAGCGTTAGAGGAGGAATACTAGAAGTTATCTCAGCCAAATTTATTCCACGGTGACAATTGAATTTGTTGTATATAATTCAATTCAACAAACACTTATTAAAAACCTACTATGTGCCAGGCACTGTGCTAAGTACATATTATTTAGGACAGAAAATAGTCCTTGCCCCCCAGGAGCTCACATTAGACTGAAGGGTTACATTTATTCATTCATTAAACATTTATTCAGCACCTACTATGTGCCAGCCACTGTGCTGAGGTATGTAGATAAGTAAATATGAGTTCAGTTGGGAAGATACAGCACTGACAACTCAGGGGACCAGGGAAGGCTTCACAGAGCTAGGAAGGAAGATGGGGCTTCTGAAAAGCAGGACCGAGGAGGAAGCTCATTCTAGGACTAGGTAATACATGTAGTCAAAGATGAAATTTCAAGTTCAGGGGGGAAAATAGCTAGTTCAGTTTAGCTGGAATGTAGAATTCATAAATGAGAGTAATGTGAAATAAATCTGGAAAGGTGGGTGGAGCCAGATTGTGGTAGGCCTTAAAAAACCAGGATGAATTTTTTGTTTTTGATCTTAGAAGCAATAGGGAGCCATTGAAGGTTTTTGAGCAGAGTGACATAGTTACAGTGACATATGACACAATGATGATGATTTGGAAGGGTGTAGTCTCATAAACTATACACCATCTTGTCTCTGTGTTGTATTATTTAGTTAACTTACTAGAAGACCCAGATCCCTTCTGGTTGATTCAGAGTGGGAGACTACTGAGAACATCACAAATAGCAAAGAATCATAGAATTTTAGAGAAGATGAGCCCCTGAATCCTTAAATTTAATATGTGGGAAAACTGAGTCCCGGAGATGGGAAATGACTTGCTTAGAGTCTTATAGTGAGTTGGAGGCAGAGCCAGAGCTACAACATAAGTCTCTTAATGCCTAGTCCAATGCTCATTTCTTTGTACCACATTAAAAAAAAACACACTGGTTTGATTAGTTTCTTCTTTTTTAAAAAGTAATATTCTTATTTAGATGATGCCTTCCATCCTTCCTTCCTTCCTTCCTTCCTTCCTACCTTCCTTCTTTCCTTCCTTCCTACCTTCCTTCTTTCCTATCTTCCTTCCTTTCTTCTTTCCTTCCTTCCACCTTCTTTCCTTTTTCCTCTCCTTCCTTCTTCCTTCCTTCCTTCCTTCCTTCCTTCCTTCCTTCCTTCCTTCCTTCCTTCCTTCCTTCCTTCCTTCCTTCCTTCCTTCCTTCCTTCCTTCCTTCTTTCCTTCCTTTCTTCCCTTTGTAGCCAAGATGGTTTTCTTGACACTTCCTTGAATTCAGTATTTGATCTTCTCTGTCCACATCTTTGCACTGACCGCTCCCCATCCCTAGGGGGTTCTACCTCCTCATCTCTGCTTTTTTGAATCCTAAGCTTTTGTTAAAGTTCAGCTCAAAGGCCTTTCCCGATTCCACTCCTGGTAGCACACCTGCCTCTTCCCCACACCTGAAATGACTCTATCTTTATTTTGTATTTGCTTATCTTTTGGGGGGGGGGTTGTGAGGCAGTTGGGGTTAAGTGACTTGCCCAAGGTCACATAGCTAGTGTGTGTCAAGTATCCGAGGCTGGATTTGAACTCAGGTCCTCCTGACTCCAAGGCTGGTGCTCTATTCACTGTCTTTACTTATCTGAATACGTGTTATTTCCCACCTAGTATAATGTAAGTTCCTTGAGGGCAAAGATTGTCTCATTTTGTCTGTGTATCTTCACTGTCTATCACAGTGCCTGGCACATTGTCACTTAACAAATACTAAATTTTGAATTTAGTTGAACTGACTTAAAATGAGGCATGCCTATAGTATAAGTCCATTATGTATATAGTAAGTACATACATACACATATAGTTTTATGTATATATGAACACATGCATATATACACATGAACTAATACATGCATGTATTTCACGTATTGACGTATCTAGAAACACTTACCCAGGCCTCAGGAAACTCATATGTATGTAGATTCAAAGGATTTTAAAAGACAAAATCTAATGCAATTTAAGATGCTTTCTTCTGGGTCCTTATTCTCATCAACAATAAAATAAAAAAGCTTTTCCTGCTTTTGCAGTATCTTTGGTCCTGGGTTTGTCCCTCACTCCCTGTGCTTCCTTGGGCAAATCACTTTCTCTCTCAGGGCCTCAATTCTAGGCTCCAAAAGTCTCTAATTCTGTGGCGAAGTGGGTGCTGAGTAACTGCATGGTCATCAACTGGCAGAGTTACTCTCAATTGGGGTTAAGGAGGGACCCCTACAAGGAATGTAGCTCCAGGTTGTCAAGTGTATCTTGGTGCCAAGAAAAGATTGGAGGCTATTGTCGTTGGGTTCTATTTTTAAAATCGAGTGATAGGTGGCTGGAATGTAGCTCCAGCATTCAGGGTCTGCATGGCCATTTCTTACATCCCAATAGTATTGAGGGGGGTGAATCCAGCCTCCTTGGGCCCTCTTTGCCTGAAGAGAGTGAAGTTGCCCTAAAGGGTTTTCTTTTTCTGGAAGTTCATGTTGGCTCCCCAAACCAAGTAATGTCAATTCTGTAGATATTTGCCCATCAGCAGGCTCTCAGAGAGGAATTTTAAATGTTGCTGTGACGTCAAAGTGGCCCAAGGAGAGAGACCCATGCCAAGTATGGCCTGTCACTCATGGGCAGGCCCTACAGAGGAGGAGATAACAGAAAAACACAGTCCCCTTCTCCCAGTAACAGCAATGTCCAGGGGACTAAAGAAGACAGTCTAAGCCCTTTGAAGCAATCTGATCTGAATTCTAAAGGAGAGGGAACTAGACACAAAGAATAATGAACTTCCAGGGACCCACAGTCTAGTCTGCAAATACCAAGTTTCACTAGACTTCCTGGTGGTTGTTTCTCGCCTGTTCAAAATGTCTAAATCTTCCAAGGAGAGCTCAGGGACTTGTGGGGACACTGGGAAACCGAGGCTGCCGGTGACTGGCAGGAGCTGCCTAAACACCATGGACAAGAAATTGAACTTGCTGAATGAAAAGGTAGATAAACTCTTGAATTTCCAAGAGGATGTGGCAGGAAAACTAGAGAGTGTGTATCGAGGCATCGGCGACCTAGAACGGGGCATCAGCAAGATGGCAGCTGCTTCGAAGGCAGATCTTCTGTGGGAAGGACTGACTCAAGCCCATGTTCAGATGGGATGCCCCGAGATGCTGGAGCTGGTGAAGGCTGTGCAGCAGGACACCTCTCGACATAGCACAATGCTTGAAGGGCTGCTCAGGATGGTCACTACGGTGGACAAAGCCATGGCCTTGATTGGAGTGGTCTTCCAGAATTCTAAAGTGGTGGATTTCATTCTACAAGGGAGTAATCCCTGGAGGAAGGGGACCCTGACTGATGCTGAGAGTCTCGAGGAGGTTGGTTTCTGTTTTCTTCTTTCTGCCCCCTGTCCCTCGTCAGAAGAGGACCCATGGTATGGACATGGGTGGCTTCCCCCGCATAATTCAGCATCAGAGGTGGCATTAAGGGCTGGGCTATTAAAGACTAGACTTTTTTTTTTTGCCCTCACCATTTTCTCTGATTAGGATCATCTTTGGAGAATTTGCTTGCATGTCAAATTCCCATATCTTTGGGGAATCTTATTTACTTGGATGTCGTGAGGTCCTCTGATTAAATTAATAGGATTGTAGGATTTAGAGCTGAAAGATACAGCATGAAGATCATGTGGTCCAACCCTCTCATTTTACAGATGAGGAAATTGAGGTCTAGGGAAATTGATTGTCTTACCCAAGGTAACAGTAAATGGCAGAGACAGTCTGACCATGTCACCAACCTCCTCCTCAAGAAGCTGCAGAGGCTTCTAATTGCCCATAGAATGAAATCCCCATTCCTTTGTTTGGCAAATGCCCTTCAGCCTACCTTGCCAGACTCATTGCATATTGCATATTACTCCCCTTTATGCCCTCTGAAAAGTTCAGCCAAACAGGCCTTCTTTCTGTTCCCCAAGACCTTTCAATGGGCTGTCTTCCATGCCCAGAACGCTTTTTCTAGCCAACTCCATCTCATTTGAATCCTTAGCTTTATTCAGGTCTTGGCCCCGCTTCTATTCGAGTCCTATCCTGTTTATCACAGTTACTAGTGCCCTTCCTCTCTGGAATGTACTTTGTGTTTATATTGTAAATATTTGTCATTTACTTCTATGTTGATCTGTAATTTTCCCAATAGAAGGCAAGGTCCTTGAAGTTTCACTTTTATCTTTGCATCTCTTGGGTTCATTTAGCACAGTGCCTAGCTTGATGAATTAATGGTTTGAGACTCTACGCATTCTGAGTCTAATTGCAGAACTCTTTTCCATACGTTATGCTACTTTTCAAAGGGGCTGCATGAAAGGCAATTGGGGTTTTAGGCTAGTTTGGGGAGTCATAAAATTATATTGTTAGAGCTACAAGGGATTGCAGAGACCTTCTGGTTCAACTCTTTTATTTTATAGAAGAGGAAATTGGAACCCAGAGAGTAGAAGGGATTTGAATCATTGCTTCAGTGTCATTTATGAGATGCCATTGATAGGTTCCTTATGTGGCTCTTTTGCTTGGATGAAGAAAGGGTTGATGACTAACTTTAATGAGAATTCCAAGGGAAAAAGAGCCTACCAGGATAAGTACAGGGCAAACTGTTGATTGTGCAGGGATATGACACCCCTCTTTGGACTGGGGCTCCTTGAATGGGTGACCATTCATCCAGTCTCTCATTTTTTTTTTTTACTTAGGAAGAGGTAAGCTGGTCCCATTGGGGCATCTACAGTGAGAGGATCTGGTCAGGACACTTTTTTTCCTCTCCATCACTAAGCATATCTGTATAGATAGATGCAGCTCTCACCTCTTCTGGCTTCTCTTTCCTTCTCCATCCTCCTGTCCTACCCAACCCTGTTTGGCGTTATCAGTGTTCTAAAAACAGTCAGGCCCCAGGTGTCACTGCCCAGAGGCCCACATTGGGGGCAGGATTGCTGAGATGGCATTCACTGCTGAGTGTTGCGCAATCTGAAACATTTGTTCGTAGAGGGGAGAGACTGTTTGACACTGCCTGAATGGATGCTAAGTGGTGGAACACTCTTAGCAACACCCAGACTGCCTGGGGAGCTGCAAGTTCAGACCTCTTCAGTCATCCATAATCCTCTAGGAGGAGATAGCCAGGCTAGAGAGGCTATGGAGCTGAGCAGGGTCACCAGAGGTGGGGGCAGGAAAAAGTGGAGAGGACCAAACCAGGCTGGGAAACAATCCGTGAACCTCAGGGGAAGTTTTCCTTTTGGAAGAGGGGCTTAAAGGAACACACTCTGAGTAAAAAGGAATGTGTCCAGTTTTTGTTGAACCCACTGTTGAGTTCAGGTGTGAGATCAGGAGGGCCTCCGCCAGGGGAGTGGCATTGGAGGCCTAGCTCTTCCATTTACTCTCTTGGTCCTATGATTCAATGTTGCTGGTTCTGTTTCCTCATCTATGAAATGAGGGCATTGGACTACATAAGTGCCTTCCGAAAGACTCCAAAAGTCTTCAATTACAGAGGGTTTTTGCTTTCTGTGCAGGAGCATCTCTGTAAGGGATTTGCCACTCCACTCCCTCCCCATCCCTGATCCAAGCCACCATCCTTTTCCACTTTTCTTCTCTAGGGGCTGATTATCTACTATTATATTATTATTATTATTATATTACCTACCTGCCTTCTGCCATCCCTCACAGGGGAGGCTACAGGTCTCTGTTGGCCTTGCAGTGCAGGTGACATCAGAGAGGGGAGAATCATAAACCGTGAGATATCACTCCCTATCCTTTGGCTGCTGGAAATCAGTGTAAGGTTCTTCTGGGACATTGGGGATGACAGTACAGGGTGAGTTTGAGGAAGTCATTGAAACTTTCTCTCATCTGAAGTCATGAATATCATCACAGATTTGGAGTTGGGAGGGATTTTAGAAGCAATCTGGTCTAATTCCAATCCCTTCACTTTACAAATGAGGAAACTGAGACCCAGAGACGTTAAATAACTTGTCCAGAGCACAAAGCTATTACCAGAGGCAGGATTTGAACCCTGCTCTTCCAGACTTAAGTCCAGCACTATATCCACTATGCCATGTTGCCCCCAAACTCAGGTGCATCCTCCCATTGCACACACAAGTTCCCTCAGAAGAGTGAAGGAACTTGTATATCATCCTATCTCTCTCCTCCCTTTTGTGGCTAAATTTCTTGAAAAAGCCATCTATAATGGGTTCCTTCACTTCTTTCCTCTCACTTCTTAACTCTCTGTAGTCCGGCTTCCAACATCATCATTCACCTAAAACTTCTCTTTCCAAAGTTACTAATGATCTCTTAATTGCCAAATTTAATGGCCTTTTCCTGATACTCCGCCATCTTGATCTCTCTGTTGCCTTTGATACTATCAATCACCATCTTCTCCTTGATAGGCTCTTCTCCTTTGGTCTTCACGATGCTGCCCTCTCCTGGTTCCCCTTCTACCTCTCTAACCGCATCTTCTCTGTTTCTCTTGCTGTATCTTCATCCAGATCGTGCCTGATAATTGTGGGTGTCCCGAAGGGTCTATGCTGGGCCTTCTCTTCTTCCTTTATACACTGTTTCACTTGGTGGTCTCATCAGTTTTCATGGTTTCAGCTGTCATTGCTGTGCAGATGATTTTTGAGTATACCCGTTCAGTCCTAAACTCTTTTCTTGAATTCTGGTTTCGTGCCTCCAATTGCCTATTGGATATTTCAGCCAGAATGTCCCATAGGCATCTTAAACTGAACAAGTCCAAAACTGAACTCATTATCTTTTTCCCCAAACCTTTCCCTTTTCCTAATTTCTCTCTTATTTTTGTTATTCTGTCTGCTTCTTTGTGACCCCATTTGGGTATTCTTGGCCGAAATACTGGAGTGGCTTGCCATTTCCTTTTCCAGCTCATTTTACATATGAAGAAACTGAGGCAAACAGGGTTAAGTGACTTGCCCAAGGTCATGCAGCTAGTAAGTATCTGAGGCCAGATTTGAACTCAGGAAGAGTCTTCCTGACTCCAGGCCTGGTGCTCTATCCACTGTACCACTTAGCTGCCCAACTTCCCTATTGAGGTCCAGAATACCACCATCCTTCTAGTCCCCCAGGCCTGAAACCTCAGTGTTCTCCTAGACTCCTCACTTTCACCCTCCACATCCAGTCAGGGTCAAATCCTGTCATTTCTGTCTTCACTATTCTTGTATAAGTCCCTTTCTTTGTCTGACAATGCTGCTATACTGGTACAGGCCCTCAGGACCTCACCCCTGAAGTATTGCAATAACCTACTACTTGATCTTCTTGCCTCAAGTCTCTCCCCACCTCAATCCAATTTGTGTTCTGCTCAGCTATCAAAATCCATCTTCCTTTGGGCACGGGTTTGACCATGTCACTACCTTATTCGATAAACTCCAGTGGCTCACTATTCTCTCCAGGATGAAATGTAAGTCTTTTAAGATTTTTAAAGCTCTTTGAGATCTGACTTCTTCCTACCTTTCCAGTCTCCTTACACTTTACTCCCCTTCACAGTATTGTGTGATCCATTGACACTGGCCATCTTGTTCTTCCCTGAACATGATACTCCATCTCCCAGCTGGACATTTTCACTGGCTATCCCCCATGCCTGGAATTCTCTCCCTATTTATCTCTCCCTCCTAGCTTCCCTGACTTCCTTGAGATCTCAGCTAAAGTCCTACCTTCTGCAAAAAGCCTTTGCTGATCCTCCTTAATCTTGATACCTTCTCTCTAAGACTACCAATTTGTTACACTGTGTATAGCTTATTTGTATACAATTTTTTTGTATGTTGTCTCCTGTCCATTAGCAAGCTTCTTGACAGCAGGGATTTTCTTAGTATCCCCAGCACTTAGCACAGTGCCTGGCACATAATAGGAGTGTAATAAATGCTTGTTGACTGACTGACGATGGGCTTAAACTTGGACCCCACATGTGGCCAAAGAGAGAACTCACAGCTTCTGGTTACTGGACGATATTACTTATTATCTGTTCCATTCTTTTGTCTTTTCATGACCTATACGCTGCCTTGTGACACCTCTGATGTTGTATTGAACTTTCATTTGGCTCTTATTTATTTTTCATCTGCTTATCTTGTCTCTCTAGCTAGAATATAAACTCCTTAGTGCCTAGTTCAGTGCCAGCCTCATCATAGGTACTCAGTGTATATTTAGTTGATTTATTGAAACTGACCAGATAACCAGCTACTTTCATATATGTTTTTAAAAGGACTCTTCAAGGCCTGATCATTTTCCCATGCTTTTTCCTTCTTTCCTTTCTTCATCCCTCCCTTCCTTCCTTTATCTTTCCCTTCCTTCATTCTTTCCTCCCTTCCTCCTTCCCTCCCTCCCTCTTTCTTTCCTTCCTTCCTTCCATCCTTCTGTCCTTCCTCTCTCCATTTCTTCTTCCTCCCTCCCTCTCTCCTTGCTTCCTTCTCTCTTTCTCTTCTTCCTTCCTTCCTTCTTTCCTTCCTTCCTTCCTTCCTTCCTTCCTTCCTTCCTTCCTTCCTTCCTTCCTTCTTTTCTTCTTTCCTTCCATTCTTCCTTCCTTCATTCCTTCTTTCCTTCTCCTTCAGTGAAGTGACCTTTTCTGTATAAGCAGGCTTCCTCTGTTTCCAGACCCATCTCGAGGTCCATCTCCTCCCTCACTGATGGTTGGTACCACACTTTAGCAGTTGGTTTTTAATGCTGTTGCTCCTTGTGTGAGGAGCCTTATGCATTCTACAGACAGAATTTCCATAAAGTCCCTCTGCAGTTTAAAAATTCATAACTTTAACATTTTAATTATTAACATTAGTAGGAAAAATGTTGTAAATAGCATTTAAAGACCAAATGAATTTTCTTCTCTCAGCCAGCTGGCTTTGAATCTCACCAAGCATAAGATACTTTATCTTTCTACCTATGAACTCAGATTACAAGATCTGAAATTAGAATATTCTATTCAAGAGAATGTCCTTATCCTAAGCATTATTGCAATTACTTTTAAATGCTTTGAATTTGAGGGAGGCAAAGAGTATAGAGAACTGGATTTGGAGTTAGAGGTCCTAGGTTCAGATCCTGCCTTTGCCATGTGCTACCTGTGTGACCTAGGGAAAATGAGTTAAACTTTCTGGAGCCTCAGTTTCCTCAGCTGTAAAATGTGGGGTTTAGGTTAGATGGCTTTGAAAGTCCCTCTCAATTCCAGATCTCTGAACCTATGTTGCTCAGAGATTATCTAGATAGCAGGAGAGATGTCAGCTAGAAAACAAAGAAAGACTTCATGTATGTCACTGGGAAAGAGCCCTGCCTTGGGAGTCAGGATGCTTGGGTTTGACTCCTTGCTCATTAGGTAATATTAGGCAAATCACTTTACTTCCATGCCTCAGTTTCCTAGTCTTATGATCAGAAAGATTAATATTTGTATTATTTACTCCATAGGGTGGTTATGAGGAAAGCAAATTACTCTAACACCCTAAAGATACATGAGCTTTCCCACAGTGCCTTCTACAGTATTGGACATAGCCTCAGAAGACCAGAGCTGAAAGCATCGTAATGGCTCATTTAATCTAACTTCATTTCGGAAATAGACAGACAGAATGAGACCATAGAAATAGTAAGTGGCAGAACTACTACTAGAATCCTTTCCTAAGAACAGAACAGATGTTAGTGAATGTGTGATCATTGGTTCCAGCCAGTGGGGAATCCTGAATAGAGAGTTGGCTTTAGAGCCAGGAAGACCTGGATTCAAGTCTCACCTCTGACCTATACTGGATGAGTGACCCTGGCCAGGTCACTTGGTCCTCAATGCTCCAGGCAACTCTCTAAGACTTTTAAGTTGCAATTTGCATTGCAGAGAGTTGCAATTTGCATTGGCAGAGAGAGTCTCTTCCTCCAGGAGTTCAGTATACCTATGAAACCATGGGTCCTGTCTCTATCCCTGTCTTTCTCACTACCAGCCACACCCACACCCAGAGCACAATCCCCATCAGAAGCAGCATCTTTCAGAACAAAGGGCAGGCAGCATTCCCTCCCCTCTCCCTACCTCTGTGAGGCCATATGGGGGAGGGGGAGGGGATCATGCTCCAAACTCTTTAGATTTTCTCTGAGGGACTGTTACAGCCTTTCCACTCCTGGCTGGGACATGCAAGAGAGGAGAGGAAAGGGTTTGGCCAGCGTTGCCGCTGGAGCAAGAGCCTTGAGCTTGTGTGGGGGCAGGGAGGGAAAGGAGGAGATTATAACATTTCAACCCAACAAGGTCTGCCAAAGGACACAGAGAATGACTTCTGCTGCCTGTGCCTCAGGTCTGAGGCTTTGCAGAAAGGGAACAAGTGGAAAGGGCCCTATAAAGCCAAAAGTAATAGAGTGAGGTAGTGGTACTCATTCCTTCAATCCAAGCTTCATCCTGCTTCAAGAATAATTTTTTCAAGAAGAAATCTGGTCACGTCGCTCCTTTGCTCATACATCTTTAATGGCTCCCTGCTGCCAACTGGGTAGTACAGTGGATAGAGTACTAGACATGGAGTCAGAAAGACTCACCTTCAAATCTGGCCTCAGACACTGACTAGCTGTGTGACCCTAGGCAGGTCACTTAACCCCATTTACCTCAGTTTCTCCATCTGTAAAATGAGCTGGAGAAGGAAATGGCAAACCACTCCAGTATTTCTGCCAAGAAAATCCCAGATGGGGTCACGAAGAGTCAGACACAACTGAAAAAGGATTCAACAACATTGCCTGCTGAGTCTAGTTAAAATGCCTGGCACTTGTCAAGGCCTTGGTAGAGGGCACTTCTTCATCCATGTGAAATCACGGGCCCAGACATAATCTCTACCAGCTCCTTTCCCTACCTTTCCCTCACCAACAGTCACATCCACGCCCAGAGCACAATTCTGTCAGAAGTCGCATCTTTTTGCCTTCCACAAACAGGCACCATCCTGCCTTTCTAGCTTTAACTTCTGTTGCTGACCTACTTGTACTCTATTCTCAAGTCAGACTGGACAGTTCTTTGTCCTAGCCCAAACACATCCCTTGCCCTCTGACCTTTATGCCTTTGCTCGTGTTGTCTCTCCCCTTTTTATGTTTTTATTTCTTGATCCTTCCCCTTTCCAGATCACGCTGTTGATAACGATTTTTCCTTCCAAGATCTCACCTAGCACTTTATTGAACAGTTTTCTAAGGTGGTCATCATGTAATATTGTATTCTGTAGTCATTTGTGTTTGTGCTTTAGTTCCCCAACTAGACTGAAAGTTCCAAGAGGGCAAGAACCTTGTGTTTTGATGAAATTTTGCATTACCATAGTGCCTTGCAATAGTAAGTAGATGGTTAATTAATCTTGATTGGAGTGAAGTGAGATAAAGAGGAGGGAAGAAAAAAGAATAGGGAGATCAAGACAGGGAGAAATAATGAGTTAGTGGTACTTATAATAGAGTCCTCAAGAAGGGTAAGGAATCCTTAAATCTCTTTTTTAAAAAATGGTAATTTATTTTTCCTCAATTACATGTAAAAATAATTTTTAACATTCATTTTTTGAAAATTTGAGTTCCAAATTCTCTCCCTCCATCCCTAACTTCCCCCTTTGTGAGATGGTAAGCAATTTGATATAGGTTCTATATGTTCTATCATGTAAAATATATCTCCATTAGAAAGAAAACAAAGCTGCCCCCCCAAAAAATCCACAAAAAAATAAAGTGAAAAATAGTATGCTTCAATATGCATTGAGATGCTATTAGTTCTTTCTCTGGAGGTGGATAGTATTTTTCATCATGAGTCCTTTGAAATTGTCTTGGATCACGGTATTGCTGAGAATCGCTAAGTCATTCACAGATGATCATTGTACAATATTGCTATTACTGTGTACAATGTTCTCTTGGTTCTGCTCACTTCACTTTGTATCAGTTCATGTAAGTCTTTACAGGTTTTTCTGAAATCAGCCTGCTCATCATTTCTTATAGCGCAATCGCATTCCATTACAACCGTATGTCACAACTTGTTTGGCCATTCCCCAATTGATGGGCATCTCCTCAATTTCCAATTCTGTGCCACCACAAAAAGAGCTGCTCTATTTTTTGTTCTCTTTGGGAAATACACCTAGTGGTGGTATAAATGCCTTTTTAAAGAATTATTTCCCAATCCACCAGGGTTATGGGCAGGAGCTCTCACCTGCCCAGCTGTACAAGGGCCTCTGGGAACTAGGTTTTCCTTTTCCCAAAGGCTGCCACCAGGTGACAGAGAATAGTAGGATCGTATCTAGAGATGAGTTCCCCAAACTTCAGACTTCTTCAAAGGACAGAAATACTGAGGGAAGAGAATGTCATCTCTCTTCTACTTTAAGAACTGCTTCTGTCATTTCAAAGAGAAAATAAGCAGTTTTTTCTTAGGGAATTCTAAAGTGGAGACAGGTATGCAGAGACAGATTTTGATGTAACAATATCACTTCCTACTGCGGGCCTTCTCAGAAGATTGCCACTGAAGACATTCAGAGCTGTGTTGTAGGTTTTATAATAGTTGACATAACTGTGAGTATCACAGAGTCACAGAATGTCAGGGCTGGAAGAGACTTTAGAAATCATCTCATCCAATCCCTTCATTTTTACAGATAACCGAACCAAGTTTTTCAGAAACTGAACCAAGAAAAGCAAAGTGATTGACCTAAAAGTCACACATAGCACTAGAGGCAGAGCTGTAACTTGAATTCAAATCTTTTGACTCCAAGTTTAGTCAGCACTAATTATACTTCATCTTTTCTTGATACTTGTCTTGGGGTGGGGCTGGGGTGTGTGTGTGTGTGTAGAGAAAGAGAAGAAAAGAGAGGAGGGGAAGGAGGGAGGAGGAGGAGGAAAGAGAGAGAGGAGGAAGAGGAGGGGAGAGAGAAGAAGAAGGAGGAAGAGGAGGAGGAGAGAGAGAAGAGGGGAGAAAGAAGGAGAGAGAAGGGGAGAGGGGGAGATAGAAGAAAGGAAGAAAAAGAGAAAGAAGGATAGGGAGAGAGTGAGGGAGGGAAGAAAAGGGAGAGAGAGAGAGAGAGAGAGAGAGAGAGAGAGAGAGAGAGAGAGAGAGAGAGATTTATTAAATGCTTATTAAATGACAAGCATGGTGCTAAGCATGCTGGGGTTATAAATATGAGCAGCAAGATGGCCCATGTCTTCAAGCAGAAAGACAATATAAAAGGAGAGCTAGAAATGCTGTGGGAGGCTGGACTGAGGGGTACCAACAGGCATCCTAGCACAGTGTAGAGATGTCTGGGAAGTGGTGTGGAGGCTTCATTCTCCAGTAAGGTAAGAGGAACGCTCACCTATTAGAGCCTGGTGATTCAGGAATGGAGTCCAAGATGGGGATTATGAGATGAATGAAAGCAAGCCAAGAGTCAGATTTCCATTTGGCTCCCAGCACATACCTAGACACAAAATAGGCTCTCAATAAATGCTCATTAACTCCAGCTTCCACTTAGATGTTTTGATCTAATAGTTAATGAATTTCATGTTGCTATCCAAAAAGAAATGCAATCTAGCTCCAGCGGAGTTTCATTAGAAGGTGTTCATTAAACTTGAACTTTGA
>CM053625.1:105554631-105575472 GCA_028646595.1 Phalanger gymnotis | reverse complement strand
ACCCCAGCTTCCCCACAGACTTAGCTTTGTGAGAAAGGTCCTCTCCCTTCCATGGACATTAGTTTCCTCATCTGAAAAACAGAGACTTGTTCTACCTACTCCCAAAGCACTGTTGTGAGGAGCCAAAGTATAAAGTTCTTTGGGAATGGGAGTTATTATTTACTGGATCCATGATTTCATGAGCTCCTGGCGAGAAAATGCCCTTTACCAGGGCAGATGGGCACCTGCTCTGCAGTCTTAGGAGAGGTCCCTGAGGGCACTAAGGAGTATGACTTATCTCAGGTCACATAGCCAGTATATAATGAGGCAAGATTTGAACCCGGGTCTTCTTGACTCTAGGGCTAGCTCTCTATTCCCCCAATGATGGGGAACCCGAGGCCTCGAGGCTACATGTGGCCCTCTAGGTCCTCAAGTATGGCCCTTTGACTGAATCCAAATTTCACAGAATGAATTGTTCAAAAGGCCACACTTGAGGACCTAGAGGGCCACATGTGGCTTCGAGGCCTCAGGTTCCCCACCCCTGCCTAGACTGTGCTGCTCTCATTATTGTAAACAATGTCCAAACCAATGGGATTATAAGAGACTGCTGAGAGGTGTATGCTGCCGGCCAAGTCTTCCTGAGTGACAAGGATATGTGATGTTTGTTTGTGTCCTCTTTAGATGACAGCCCGGCCCCCCCAGCCCCTTTTGAGCACCGGATAGTGAGTGTCAAGGAAGTACCGATCACCACAGGCTACACTGTATGCCAGCATGAAGTCTTGGGAGGGTAGGTGGATTCTTCTGGTTTGATGGGGTGGGAGATGATTGGAATGGGGACTGGCACTAGGGTATCTGGAGATCTGAAATGGAGAGCAGACGATGAATGCTGGTATTTCCTCACCAATCTAGCTCCAGGAAGGACAGAGCTTAATGGATGGAGGGAAATTTAAGTCCATGAGTCTGGAGACGGGGGAAGAATCCCGCGTATTGTAGGACTAAGAGCTAAGAGGGACCTTAAATAATATATATTCCAACCCCTTTGTTTTATGGAGGAAGAAAGTGAGGTTCAGAGTGAAGTAATTTGCCTCTAAAAATGGATAGGTAGTCTAACAGTGATTACCCTGGCCCACGTTGCCTGAAGGACAGGGATGTTACATTTTACCTTTTAGTCAGGTTTTTCCAATACCCTAAAGGGTGATGGTTCACTCAATTTTAGGTGGTCCCCTATTTCATTTAACCACTTAACAGTCAGAATAGCTTTTACAAAGAAATATTTACTTCAAGGGCACAAAAAGAACAAATATACAAACACTACTCCTCCCTCCCCCAACATGCAGGGGCATAATCTCTGCCCCCCTCCATACCGTCTCAGTTTTTGGAGAAGAGAGGGGCATTAGGTTTAGAGCTTTAACTCAATTCCTATATAACACAGTTGCACCAAGTTCAAGTCCAAAGTGCCCCTGGGCTTGAGCCTGGAGCCCCCTGTCTTGTTAGAGTTTCCTTCCTGAGCTGGCTGCAACTTTGGCCTGGAATTCTGCTTCCAAGGTCACCACGACTCATGTCTACATCTAGGGACACCATTGCTTGCACCTAGAACTGAACAGGACAAAGACCAGAGCCAGACTGTAAGCCTTATTCTTGGGGCTACTGGGCTTGTAAGTAGAGAAGTGAAGACAACCCTTCTGTCAACCAGCTCTGTTCATAGTGTTCATGCTGTGAGTAAATAGGACCTTCCCCTTCTTTGATGCCACCAGAAAGAGAGAATGTCTGAGTCTGGTAGTTTGACAGACAAAAACTGTTCTGGCTATACGGTCAATGGAAAGAAGCTATTCCCATACAGAATGTTTTCTCCTAGAAGGAGGTCCCTGCCAACTTCCACATGGGTCCTACTAGTTTAGGTGATTTGGATATGTACAAAGCAAAGCCCTGTTACAGTAGGAAATGATAGAACTGGGATTTGAACCAGGTCCCATGACTCCAAATCCAATGTTCTTTCCACTATGCATTGTTCGGGAGATAATGAAAAACATACTAGACTAATAATAACCAGGAGTCCTGAGTTCTAGTCATGGTTCTTCCATTAAATGGCGATGATCTTGGGGCACTTAGCACTTTTGACCGCTGTAAAGTTAGGATGTTCATGAGATGACAGAGTTGGAAGGGATGTAGGCGATCATCTAGTCCAGACTCTTTATTGTGTAGATCAGAAGTTCCCAAACTTATTTGGCCTATCACCCCCTTTTCAAAAAAAAAAAATTAATCATTGACTTCTGGAAATCTACTTTCTTTAACCCTTTAATGTTATTTTATTTTATTTTTTGAAATTTGCATCATTTCAAAAAATATAACATTTTTTTTAAATGATGCATCTTAAATTTAATAATTTATTGTAAATTTGTGAGTTTTTTCCTGCATTGAATGCAGGATTGTGTCATGTAACTGTGTAGTACCATATTGTAAACAAGTCATTACATGCACATATTCTTGCTGATGCATGCTAGACTTCCCTACAATGCGCAAAATGCTTGCCTGCCGACACTTGCTTGTTAAGACCTGTTGCTGTATTTGACTAGTGATGGATTATAACTTTCGTTTTGTGTGTTTATTTGGAAAATAATGTAATCACTATGACTTTAACTGTTATACAATAGATGAAACATATACGAAAGATTTTTCATAATTTTCTCATCTCTTCTTTCTTTGTGCTTCCGCCATCCCCTTATTTTTATTCAATGCCCTCCAATTGCACCCAAGGCTACTACCATCCTCCTGGATCATTCTAACACCCCCAGGGGGCAGTATCACCCACTTTGGGGATATATATTAAGAAACTAGGCCCAAAGATCAGGTAACGTGCCGAAGGAGCCAGAATTTGAACCCAGGTCCTCTGACTTCAGATCCAGTTTCCTTTTCTCTGTAACACACTGCCCAGGAGACAACGGAAGGCACACTAGACTGCAGGTCAGGAGTCCTGGGTTCAGAGTCATAGTTCTTCCAGAAATATGATCTTGGGCAAGACAATTAACTCCACCGGGGTCTCAGTTCCTGCCACCGTAAAATGAAGGGGTGGGACTAGATCTTTTCAAAGGTCTCTTCCAACACTCAATCTTACACCTATGATCTTTTAATGGTATGGTTGTACATAGAACCTGACTCCATAAGATTATATCTGTTTAGATTCTCAGATTTTCTGTTCTCCAATTGCCTGACCTACCATTCGCACGGATGGCTAAAATTTAGGATTACTTTGGCTCTGAGTTGAAGGATGTTGTATCAACTCTGAGGGCTCTCAGCCTTCTGTGCTTGGTATCTCCACAGGGGAAGATTTGGTCAAGTCCATAAGTGTATTGAGAAGTCCACTGGTCTCTCTCTGGCAGCCAAGATCATCAAAGTAAAGAGTGCCAAGGACCGGGTAAGGAGCCAGCTCTAAACCAGGCCCCTTCTCACCTCCAGCCCAGCGGCAGAGCTGGAATTCAAACCCATGGCCCCAGAGTCCAAATCTAGTGCTCTTTCTGTTGCAGCCTCTTGATACAAATTCCTCTGTTTGGTATTTAAAACCCTTTACAACCTGGCCCTTGCCTACCTTTCCAAGGTTATTGTCCATTTGTCCCCGTCACGCACATGACAACTCAGCCAGACTGGCTTTCTTACCATTCCTCAGATGTGGCGCTCTGTCTGTCTCCTATTGGGTATGTCATAGTGGGGCTTCCTTTGGTGTGTGGGTTAGACTAGATGGCTGCTGAGGTACCTTCTAATGCTCAGAGTCTGTGATCCTGTCAATTTACATGGGACACAGCTGGGAGGGATACTTAATGAATTGTAGGAGAGGGTCCCGAAAGGTCTTGTTCCATTAGGAGGGAATATTGAGCTGAATTTAATACGATGAAATTTATTAGGAAAACATTTTTTAAATGTTTTAAATTTAAACTTAGTTACGATTCGCCACCAAAAAAATCAATACTAATAATAGAATTAGCTAACATTTATATATCGCTTACTATGTGCTAAGCAGTGTGCAAAGTGCTTTACAATATTATTATCTCATTTGAGCCTCATAATAACCCTGGGAAGTTGGTGCTATTATTATCCCCATTTTACAGAATTGGAAACTGAGGCAGACAGAGGTTAAGTGATTTGTTCATGGTCTCACAGCTGCTAATTGTCTCAAGGTGGATTTGAGTTTTAAGTCTTCCTGACTCTAGGCCCCATGCTCTGTGCACTATGGCGCCACCTAGTGGTTCTTTAACACAGAACATTTAGTATTTTATTTAGCAAAAGCAGAAGCAAATGAATTAAAAAATAAACAAAAATTATATTCTAAATTCGGGAACCGTTGGAATTCCTGCTACCCTTTAGTTGTGCTTTAATAGCATAAGTTTAAAGTCTTACAGAGAAAATTTTAAAAATCAACTTTATAAGTACAAGATGGTAGCGGCATGGATAAAAAGTTCCTCTTCAAAGGATATGAAGTTCTTGGCGAACTACAAGCCCAGTCTGACTCTGCAGGGTGACGTCGTAGCCACCAAAGTGAATGTAATCTTAGGTGCCTTGATAATGGCGTAATGTCCAGAATGAGGGACGAGTAATCCTGCTTACTACGCAGGTAGGTGGTGAAGTGGGTAGTATGTGGGACTTGGAGTAAGGAAAACCTGAGTTCAAATGCTGCCCAGACATTCACTACCTGTATGACTTTGGGCAAGTCACTTAACTTCTCTTTGCCTCAGTTTCCTCATAATCTGTAGCATCTACCTTGCAGGGTTATTGTAAGGATCAAATGACATCTTTGTAAAGTGTTTTGCAAACTTAGGGTACTATGTAAATTCTAGTTGTTATTTCTAAGCCTTGCTCGGGCCACGCAGGAAGTACTCTGTTCAATTCTGGGTGCTGCTTTCAAGTAAAGACACCGATAATCCAGGGAGCATGGAGAGGGGAACATTGAAAATGGCAAAGAGTCTTGCCGTCAGGTCATAATTAGACCACTAGAGTGACTTGGGAGATTTAGCCTAGAATATAATAGTGTCAAACTCAGATGGAAAAGGGGCTTCTGAACCATATATAAGGATCCCTGTGGGCTGCAAAATGGCTTAGAAAACCACATGTCCATATTATCTATGTACTTTGTTGTATTTTTATTTATTTTAGTAAATATTTCCTTATTACACTTTGATCTGGTTTGAGCCACGTTTTGATGCCTCTGACCTAGAGGACAGAAGATGTTTGGGGCCATCAGAGACGTCTTTAAGTATCTGAGGGGCTGTCATGTCTATGAGCTACCATGTCTAAGATGGATTAAACTTATTCTACTTGGTTTCAGAGGGCAGAACTAGCAGTAATATATGGCAGAAACAGAGATTTTGGTGCTGGATGAGGAAAAATTCCCAATAATTAGAGCAGTCAAAAAAGTGGAATGGGCTAGCTCAGGGCATTGTAGGCTTCCATTTGTTGGAGGTCTTCAAGTGAAGGCAAGATAACCCTTTGTCACTCAGTCAACAAGCATTTATTAAGTACTTACTATGTGCCAGGCACTGTGCTAAGCTCTAGGGATCCAAAGAAAGGCAACCCCTTCCTCAAAACCTCCCCGCTACACCGCCAAGAAACCAGTCTCTATTCTCAAAAGACGCACGGTCTAAGGGGGAGAGACAAATATGCAAACAACTCCATACAAACAAGATATATACAGGCTCAATTGGAAGTAAGCTTAGAGGGAAGGCACAGCATTAAGGGCGACTGGAAAAGGTTTCTCGAAGAAGGTGGGATTTGGGTAGTTGTTGTCCTTTGTTTTTGAAGAGGACCAAAATGACATTGCTATGTTGGGGTTAAGGTATGGTGTATCCGACTGTGGCTGACCAGACCAATATGAGGTCGGAAGGCTCTACCACAGGTCAGGCACAAATAGTCCCTGTGAACAGTTGGGTTGGATTCTCTAAATCTGTGCCCTGAGACTCAAGGGAAGCCAGGGAAGCCAAGGGTCAGAGAGGAGGAGGGCAAGCATTCCAGGCACATGAGACAGCTGGTAAAAGGCCTACAGTCAAAATCAGGAGATGCTTTTGTCTTGGGTGAAGAGCAGCAAGAGGACCAGAGACACTGGATTATGGGGCTTTCTTACTCATTTAAAATATCTGGACCAAAAGAAAATGGGAATCCAGAAATGGAAGCGACTGTACTAACTTGTGAATCCTGAACCAAATTGTAATGTTTACTGATTTTTTTATATTGAAATATGTATGATCTGGATAAAGGCTTTTTTTGGGGGGGAGGCAAAAAAACCACAACTGAATTATATAGTTTGAATAGGAACCAAGTCCATGTATTTTAAAAGAATTGAACTGGAATAAAAGTGAGGCTCTCAATATTTTCCAAATCATAGAATGGGGCAGTATTGTGCAGTGGAATGAATATTGTTTGGAGTCAGAGGATCTGGGTTTGAATCCCAGTTCTGCCACACTTACTGTGTGACTTTGAACAAATCACCCACCTCCCTGGGCCTTGGCTTCCTTGTCTTTAAAATGAGGGGGGTGACTAAATGATCTCCAAGGTCCTTTCCAACACTGAACCTATGATCTCCTTGTTTGAGTCCCTATACCTCTCTGCCAGGGGCAGCTAGGAATTTCAGTAAATAGAGCACCAGGTCTGGAGTCAGGAACACCCATCTTCCTGAGTTCAAATCTAGCCTCAGACAGTCACCAGCTATGAGACCCTAGGCAAGTCGCTTAACCCTGTTTGCCTCAGTTTCTTCATCTGTAAAGTGAGCTGGAGAAGGAAATGGCAAACCACTCCACTATCTTTGCCAAGAAAACCCAAGATTGGGTCACAAAGAGTTGGCCATGACTGAAAACAACTGAACAGCAACAATAACCTCTCTGCCACTCTGACGAGGAGAATGATGAACAAGGGTAGCATTGACCTTCGTTACATATGTAGTTGAGAGTGGAGTCTTTTGACAGAGGGTATGAAATAATGTCTGCTTACTGAGTAATACCCTCACGGTATATGCCATGAGGTGTAGAAATGTGTCTGTCACAGGTTGAAAGTATTTTGGAGGGGCAGCTAGGTGGTATAGTAGATGGAGCACCAGCCCTGGAGTCAAGAAAACTTGAGTTCAAAATCGGGCCTTAGGCACTTACTAGCTGTGTGACTCCAGGCAATTTACTTAACCCCGTTTGCCCTCCTCCTCCAAAAAAGGAAATATTTGGGAAACATTCACCTAGTCATACATCGTGGGGTCTCTTTACTCCGACCAGGTAGTAGGAAGTATCTTAGACTAAGAGTTAATAAATATAAATTCTTGTCCTGGCTCTACTAGTGAACTGTCTGTGTGGTCTTGGTCAAGTCACTCTGAGTCTCCTCTCTAAAGGGAGGGGGTTGGACTTAGGTAACTTATGCTCTCTTCCAGATCTTACAGTCTAGTAGACTCTAACAAAGGGGAAAGGAGACCCAGAACAAGAAAAAGGAAAGCAGGAGGGTGTGTGTGTGTGTGTGTGTGGTGTTGGGAAATAGGAATTTTTTTAAATGGCGCTCCAGCTGATCATCTCTAACCCCCTATTCCAATAATGCCTCTCTCCCCAGGAGGAAGTAAAGAATGAAATCAACATCATGAACCAGCTCAGCCATGTGAATCTGATCCAGCTCTATGATGCCTTTGAGAGCAAAAACAGCTTTACTTTGGTCATGGAATAGTGAGTGTAACCCCTGGGGGGGGGGGAAGTGGGGTGATGGGGCAGAAGTTTGAGGAAAACATTGTGTTCTCATGGGTGCAGCCAATATTTCCAAAGCAGAACTCCACTTTATCTCGATAATCCTTGAATTAATCAGGACTCAGCAGCATGGTCTGGAGTGTCAGATAGGCAGCTCTGGGCACACCACAGCAACTCTCCCAAATGCCACCTGAACCCAATTAACCCTTGGTTTCTTTTTTTAAAGCATTTAAAATTATATCCTTTGTTTTTACAATAACTTCATTTATGAATGGATCCTTCCTCCACCCCCAGTGGGGGAGTCCTCCCTTGTAACAAAGAATTAATCAATAAACATTTATTTAACACCTATAGTGTAACTGGGAAATATTTGATAAAACAAACAAAAATACAGTAAAACATAGATGATGTTAATATGTGGTTTTCAAAGTCAATATGTACCCACCTGGATCTTTAGGTATATTTTAGTGGCTTCTGCTTCTATTTGAGTTTGACCCCACTGGTCCAGAGGAAGGTCGATGGATTTCAAGGAAGAGAACATAGGTTCAGACTCCTGGTGTGATTCTCTATGTGAAGTTGGGCATGTCATTTCATTTCTCCATGCCTTGATTTCCTCATCTGTAAAATGAAGGGGGTGGACTAGCTATAAGGGAGGAACAAAGTACTATGAAGTTTAAAGGAAGGGAGAGATCACTTACACTGAGATGGTAACAAAGCATACCAAATAGAAGATGGTGTTCAAGCTGGGTCTCGAGGGATGGCTAGTATTTTAATAGGCATAAAGAAGGGTTATTCTAGGTATTAAAAAGAATAAGCAAAGATGTGGAAGAAATTCATGGGGCATATTAAGAAAATGATGAGTAGTTCAGTTTTGCTGAAGCAGAGAGATTGTACTAAAGTGGTGGTGGGAGATAGGTTTGGAAAGATAAGTTGGAGACATATCATGGAAAATGCCTTGAATGCCAGGATCAGGAGTATAGGTTTTATCCTAGAGGCAGCTAAGAGCCGTTGAAGATTTTGATCCCAGGGGTCACATGTTCAGATCTATGATTTAAGAAGGCCCTTGATTTTCCTTTTGTTCTGCCCTACTTGCTACGTGAAGCAGCTGGGTGGTTCAGTGAGTGGAGCCCTGGGTCTGGAGTTAGGAAGACCTGAGTTTAAATCCACTCTCGGACATTTACTAGCTCTGTGACCTTGGACAAGTCATTTAACCCTGTTTGCCTCAGTTTCCTCATCTGTCAAGTTAGCTGGGGAAGGAAACAGCAAACCCCTTCAGTGTGGCAAACCCTATGGACAGTGCTATGGTCCACAGGGTCACAAAGAATGTGACTCGACTGAATGACTTCACGGCAACAACTTGCTGTATGCTGTAGGCCAAGTTTTCCTTCATCTCCACGCCCTTGGCATCCCAGGCTCTATAAACAGGGTTTGATGAATGGAGTAATTGTTGGTAAAGCTCCTTCAGGCAGAACTAGATCAGAAAGTTTTATTAAAGGAAATGCTAGATGATTTGTGATTTCCAGGGTCAAAAAGAACTTGGATAATCAACATGTCTTGATAATACAAAAGCTCTTTGGATGGTTGTTCACAATTGTTTCCATGTCCGGTTTCCCAGAATGAATCGGTTTGAATTGTTTCTCTTCTCCCTTCTCACCTACCCCTATTTTGACCAGAAGACAGTAGGAGAGACAGAAACAAGAGGAAAGATCCTAGTGACTGTTACAGACTCCAGGGTCAGCTCCTGAATGATGGAGATTAAAACCTGGGGATTGTGTGGGAGAAGTGAGGACTGATGCTCAGTTTATAGGACTCAAAGCTGCAGAAGACCTTAGAAATCACTTAGACCAAACCCTTTGTTTCTTTTTAAAAGCATTTTAAATTCTATCTTTTGTTTTTACAGTAACTTCATTTATGAATAGATCTCTCTCTCATCCCCTAGTGGGATGAGTAACAAAGAATCAATCAATTAATAAACATTTATTAAACACCTACTTTGTGCCAGGCACTGTGCTAAGTACTCAGGATACAAAAAAAGGCAAAAGACAGTCCCTAATCCTCAAGGAACTTAGAATCTACAACAAATGAAAAAAGAAAGAGAAAAAAGAAAGCAGTTCCAGGAAAACCAACCAATATAATTAACTGAATCTTACAAAGTATGTAATAATCCTCACCCAGAGTCTCCCACCTCTGCAAAGAAGGAAGGTGAATTTTCTCAACTCTTCTCCAAGGCCAAACTTCTTGGTTATGATAAGTATATACTCTTTATTTTTGTTGTTCTTTCCATTTATATAATTGTAGTCATTGGGTATATTGCATATTGTTCCACTTACTTCATTCTATAGCAGTCTTATGCCTCTTTGAATTCTTCATATTAAAAGTATTCTATTATCTTCATGTATGTCCATTTTTTAACCATTCCCCAACTGATGAGTGTCTGTTTTGTTTTGCTACCACACAAAAAAGTGCTGCTATCAGTATTTTGGCATGTATGGGACTTTTCTTTCTGTCTTTGCTTCTTGGAAACTGTCTCGTTTCATAATAGAGGAAACCAGAGCCAAGAGAGGGGCAGAGTTGCTCCTAGTCACACAGGTCGATTCAAACTCAGGTCTTCTGATCAAATTCACTTAATGCAGTGCCCGGCACATAGTAGGCACTTAACAAATGCTTCTTCTTTTTCTCCTGTAGCTTTTTGACCTCCAAATATAGCACTCTTTCAATCACAAACCACATTGTTATTGGATCTTTTGGTTTAAGTGGAAAGACAGGAATGATCACAACAGGATCCCCCTAGGAACTCACTGACATACCCTCTTCTTGCTTGAACTTACAGTGTCGATGGCGGTGAGCTATTTGACCGGATCACAGATGAGAAGTACCACCTGACAGAGCTGGATGCCGTCCTATTCACCAAACAGATCTGTGAGGGCCTTCACTACCTGCATCAGCATTACATTCTGCACCTGGACCTGAAGGTCAGTGAGGACTGATCCTAGAACCACAGGCTGTTGGAGTTGGCTGGCAATTAAATTATCCTAGAATGTCAGTGCTAGAAAGCACCTCAGGGGCCATCTAACCTAACCCCCTCCTTTTACCTAGCAGGACACTGAGAGGATAAACGATTTACCCAAATTTACATAGCTAACTGATATCAGGGCACAGATTACAACACACGTGTCCTAACCCCTCAGTCTTTCCAGTACACCTCAATATGCTTGGAATCTTGGTCTGGCTTCTTGAGTGCTACTTTGGCAGAAGAAAACTCTTTACTCTGTATTTTAGGCACAAGCTAGCGTTTTATTAATTTAAATGAAACTAATTCTAAACATTTCTGCTTTGGGAAAGATCGCAAGATGGCAGTTACTGTATGCAGCTGTTAATCTTTCTTGGGGTTGTAATTTACAATATCCTCAAATAATAGACAAGATTTCACAGTTCAGATTGAGCAAGGGTTCAGAGTTTAGGTAACAGATCAGCTGATGGTCTGCTTCAGCATTTTGAACAACAGTCACTTGAAATGTTAAGGAATCCTAGAGAATCATTTCCCAAACCAATCAGCCTGATCAAAGGTAGCTATAAGCAGGGACCTTACCTAGACTAAAGTACTAGTATTACGGCTCTAAGCCTGGTTACTCTCCTTAATCCATTTTCAGGACCTTAGAATTTATTCTAAACCTTTTACAGTTTCCTAACAGAAAGGTGATTATTGTTGAGTTTGTCCTTGTTCTTGAAGAGGACCACAACATCAGGGAAATGGTGATGTGAAGTGACCTGCAGTTGGCTTTGAGTGAGGGAGGGCTAGGCAAGGTCACCAGCCTCACTTTCTCCTCCAGAGCCACCTGGGTCCAGTGGTCAGATATTCACCAGGACTGCTAGAGATGGCCCGATAGGCTATTGAAAAAAGAGGAAAAGGGATTTAGTGAAAGGCATTGTTTCCTTAGAAGTTTTGTTAAGTATTAAAACTATATCTTTCCCTCAGGATAACAATTAGCCTTCATATAGCTTTTTAAGGTTCGCAGAGAATGTTACCTATATTATCTCATTTGATCCCCATGAAAACCCTATGAAGTAGATGCTGTTATCATCCTGATTTCATAGATGAGGAAACTATGACTAGAAGGGGTTAAATGACTCGTCCAGGGTCACACAGTCCTGTATATAAGTATATGTTGTTGTTGGCATTCACTTGTGTCCGATTTGATTCTTGGTGACCGCATTTGGGATCCCTTTGGCAAAGACACTGGAGTGGTTTGCCATTTCGTTCTCCAGCTCATTTTACTGATGAGGAAACTGAGGCACACAGGGTTAAGTGACTTGCCCAGGGTAACTCAGCTAATAAGTTTCTGGGAATGGATTTGAGCTCACAAAGACGAGTCTTCCTGAATCCAGACCCTGCCCTCTACCCCCTGCATTGCCTAGCTGCCCATAAAAGTATATAAATATAAGCCAACAACAGCAACAAACATAAGTCCCTGAGGCAGAATTTGAGCTCAGGTTTTCCAGATTCCAAGTACAGCACTGAATTAGGAAACCTTATTAATCATCATAATGAATAATGATGTTAACATTTGCATAGCACTTACAATGTGCCAGGCACCGTGCTAAGCACTTCATAATTATCTCATCTGACCTTCCCTGGGAGGTAGGTATTGTTATGATACCCATTTTACAGATGATTAAATGATTTGCCTGGAGCCACCCAGCTAGTTAAGTGTCTGTGGATGGATTTGAACTTAGGTCTTCATGATTACAGGTCCAGAGCTTTATTCATTCTGCCACCCAGTTGCTTAATTTCCTATTTCCAATCTAGTCAGATTTCAGGTCATTATCTTCCCTCTGGGAAAGGATTTAGGAGTCCTCCTAACCCCCACATAGCCAGCAGCTTTGGATCTTTTAGGTTGTAGACCAGTTCACTTGGCTGGCTGAGCCCTGTTGAATGAAAAAAAGAATCAATTTTGCTTGATCGAGGGAGAGAGAAAGTTATTTATGAGGAATAGCACATGCATGGACCTAGGGGGAGTTTCCTAGCCCAGTAGAAACATAAATCTTTCTACAACTTCTATAAACTGAGAATGTAATTCTTAATAGTAACCCTAAAG
The DNA here is from genome assembly GCA_028646595.1 of Phalanger gymnotis. Classification (NCBI taxonomy): domain Eukaryota; kingdom Metazoa; phylum Chordata; class Mammalia; order Diprotodontia; family Phalangeridae; genus Phalanger; species Phalanger gymnotis. The sequence continues at coordinate 105,562,703 of CM053625.1, read as the reverse complement.
AGACAGGCACATAAGCATTCCTAAAAATAAGAGAGAATTAGAAGACCTCTTCTAGAGGGAAGAAGGGAGTGAAAGAGAAGGCAGTGGAGAGAAGGAGAGAGTTCTCTCTATCTCTGTGCCTTCACCCACCAGAAAGGGAGGGAACAGAGCTGCTGATTGCCACTGTGCCCACCTTGAGAAACCCAAAGAATGAATCCTCAGGAAAGCCACAGTATCTTTAAGCTGAGCCAATTACTTAGGAACAACTAAGGCCTGTATACTTTGGACACATCACTTATTCTCTCTGGGCTTAATTTCCTCATCTGTACAAGAAGGGGCTTGGATAAGAAGAAAGCCTTGGAGGTTCTTTCCAACTCTAAATCTGTGATCCTACTTCTAATCTAATGAGATCTCATGTCATTACCTTCCTTCCGTACCCAGCTGCTCAGCCCCATCCAAACCTGCCAAGGGTTAGAGGCAACATCACATCTTCTGCATTCTTATCTAGATGCCAGATCTGAAGGCCAGTGGAGGTATACCCCTTTCAAGGGACTCACCAGTCAGTACTGAGCCAGGGATAGTCAACCCTGTTAACAACAGAAGACTATGATCCAGCCTTATCCACTTTCCTATTTGTTTTAGCTAGAAGTGCATTGAGGAGGGGGAAGGGAGAAGTTATTATGCTCCCGCTTCTGACAGGGGAGCTGTCAATAAGGCGTCAATTCATAATTAAGATATTACCAAGAAGGTGGATGGAGTTCCAGGCTTGGAACCTGAGTTTAAATCTGACCTCAGACACTTAGTAAGGGTGTGACTCTGGGCAAGTCACTTAACCCTGTTTGCCTCAGTTTCCTCATCTGTAAAACGAGCTGGAGAAGGAAATTGCAAACCATCCCAGTATCTTTGCCAAGAAAACCCCATATGAGGTCATGAAAAGCTGGACATGACTGAGACATCTGAACAATGACCATAACAACAAGGATGACTAAGGCCACGTAGGGAGAAAAGAGTGTTCTTAACCTGGGTTCCGGTCTCAGCCCCTGCCACTAACTAGCAGGCTGCTATATGAGGAGGCGGTTAGTGAGTGGATCCCAGAGATGGCTAGAGCCCTGTTTTATTCATTGTTCAGAACTCTGCAGGGAGTGTGGTAGGGAGCTGACTCTACTCCTGAGAGACAAAGCTAAGGTTACTCTCCTAAAGAGAGGAGACTCTGGATGCTAACTGGCTAAACATGCTGAGATGATTAAAAAAAAAAAAAGGTTTTAGTCTAGCCCTGGCCTCATTCCCAGCCCCTCTGGCCCTACCTGAGAAATTCTGACTTCTTCAGATTCTCCACATTCCAGAGATATCTGTGTCTTCATAGCTCTAGTTTCCCAGAAAATATTCTGGGCTGAAAGGGGGAAGGGAAGGGAATAAGCATTTATTGAGTTCCTCTTATGTGCCAAGCACTGGGCTGAGCACTTTACAAATATTATCTCATTTCAGCCTCATGACAATCCTGACAGGTAGGTGCTATTATTATGTGCATTTTACAGTTGAGGAAACAGACTTGCCCAGACTCACACAGCTAATAAGTGTTTGAGGCTTTATTTGAACTCAGATCCTTGACCCAAAATGGGGTCATGGAGAGCCACTGAAATGAATGAACACTTCCTGACTCCAGGCCCAGTGCTCTATGCACTTAGCTGCCCTCTAGGAGAAGGGAAGACTGGTTAAAAGTGGGTTAGAAGCCACTTCACTCAATGCAGATTGCAAGAAGTTTGCTGCTGTTCAGAATTTTGGTCTACATAGTCCTTTAAAATAGGAGTCAACAAATGATGGCCCTAGAGCCAAATTTGCCAGTTTGTTTTTTTAAAGCTCCAGTCAAATAAATACAATTTTTAAATTTTTTTTTAAAAAAGTGTATTTTTAAATAATTTAAAAAAATTTTTTAAATAATTTTATCTTAAAATATTTCTAAATTATTAAATTGAATTATTAAAATATTTTAAAATATGTTTAAAATAAATTTTTAAAAATAAATTTATTTTGAATCTTAAGGGCCTAACAAAAAGAGGTGGAATATTAAAAAAAAAACTAGCGGCTCAGTAGATTTTTTTTGGTTGTTGTTCAGTTGTGTCTCACTCCCCATGATCCCATTTGGGCTTTTTTGGGCAAAGACACTGGAGCAGTTTATCATTTCCTTGTCCAGCTCATTTTACAGATGAGGAAACCGAGGCACACAGGGTTAAATGACTTGCCCAGGGTCACACAGCTAGTAAGTATCTGAGGCCAGATTTGAACTCAGAAAGAGGAATCTTCCTGACTCCAGGCCTGGTGCTCTGTGTGCCATAGTTTGCCTCGTTGCATCAGTCTTTCAGTCATATTGGATTGGTGACCACATGGCCCACAGCAATGCCAGGCCTGTTTTTCTCCATTATCTCCTGAAGTCTCCCCAAGCTCATGTTCGTTTCTTCCATGACACTATTTATCTATCTCATCCTTTGCTCTTCCCTTTCTCATTTTGCCTTTGATCTTTCTGTAAAACAATAGTTCTCCCCCTTCTTGGTCTCAGGACCCTTTGAACTCTTCCCCTATCCCTTTGACAAAGAAATATTTACTCCAAAACTATAAAACAAATATATAAACAGCTTAGCATAGTTCCTATAAGCAAACGGTCCAGGTCAAATTGTATGTCAGACAACAATATGAACGTTTATACTAGATGGTATCATTCTGATGATGACAGCTCTCACTTTAAAAGTTCTGTCTGTACTTTTACAAAACTCACTAATGCAGAACCTATCTGTACATCAGCACGTATGTACAGAGAATTCAATAATATGAAAAGTATCAGTCAAGCAATCAGCAAATGAAGTTTGCAAAATCACCACAATGGCACTGACTTGTACAGTACAAAGCAAGCCATAAAACAAATATACACACTGTTTAGCTTGGTTTCTTCTTCTAGAATAAAATCCCAGTTCCAAGTACTATACCCCTAAACCCCTAGGTCTTGAGTCCCACACACCCTGGCTTCTCAGGGCTTCTCTGCCAGGCTGGCTGACTGCAACATCGCCCCTAGAATACTGGACCTTGTCCAAGATTGCCTTGACTCTGGTTCCTAGGTCAACCACCTGGTAAGGGGACATGGTAGGGAACTCAGGCCCTCCTCATTAGGCCATCTGAGCAATGTACACTCTTAAAAATTATTAAGCCTCCCTGCCCCCAAAGAGCTTTTGTTTATGTGGACTACATATATTCTGTGGTGGGGATAGCTTGAACTAGCTTGGGAGAAGCGATTGTTAAACTTTCAGTGTGAGCATTTATACCTTTGAAATCTGCAAATGTCACACATCAGGGCTTGATTTATCATTTTATTGATTGTCAAGACAAAAAAGCGATGGAGAAAATGTTGCTAGAGTGCAAGTTAAAGTTAAAAGTGTGTTGCAGGCATATTTAGTTTTCTGAGAGCAGATTACCAGCACACTACTGAGTTTATCTGTTGACATTCACTGTATTAGAAATTAAAACGTATCAGCAGTAGCATGAAAAGTTTTGATCTTGCAGACCCCTGAAAGGGTGAGGTCCCCAAACTGCTGCCTGCTGTGTTGTGTAGCAGACCGGTTAAGTAGCCTGTACTGAGTGCTTCATTCACCAGAGAAATAACAGCCATCTGTCAAAATCTCTTTTTGGTCTTTCCTAGCCGGAGAACATACTATGTGTAAATCAGATGGGAAACCAAATTAAAATCATCGACTTTGGGCTGGCCAGAAGGTAAGGCCATTTCACGTCTGCCTATCAAATCAATTTAACAATTGTTCTTAAGCACCCAAACAACTTGAACTGCTTAAACATAAACAAAACATTTATTTGTTCACTCTATCTTCTGGTCCCTGGCTACCTTTGTCCCCAGAACAGAAGATTGGTTTTATGTAAACAAATCTGCTCTTAGCGACCATCATAAAAAGGTGAGGTCTGTCATGTGACATTTCACTTACTAGAATGAAAAAAAGCAATACATGAAATATAAATGTAGTGTTTTATAACTTTTAGGAACCCTCAAAAACCAAAAAAATTTATCTTAAATTTTAGCTTATTGCAAATTAAAAAAAACAACGGGGCAGCTACGTGGCACAGTGAGTAGTGCACCGGCCCTGGAGTCAGGAGTACCTGAGTTCAAATCCAGCCTCAGACACTTGACACATTTACTAGCTATGTGACCTTGGGCAAGTCACTTAACCCCAATTGCCCTGCCTTCCCTCCTACAAGAAAACAAAAAACAAAATTAGGTCTCCCTATCTTGCCCAGGCTAGAAGCAGGGATTAGTGACAGGTCCCCCCCTACTAGTGACTGGCCTAGGAACTTTCTGGATCCCTCCTTCTGGGGGTCTCCCACTCCCAGGTGACTTGTCATATTAATATCTTTCTTAGTTCTGACACCCAATCAGCACAGCCCACTATAGCTTAGCCATAGTCCAGCCGAAGCAGGGATTACAGGCTTGTGCCACCGTGCTCAGCCTCAATTAAATTCAGAAAAACATGAAACTCTTTACAAAGATGAAGAGTATTTTTAAAAAGAACAAGGTAGAGGTAGAGGTGGAATGATGAATGAATAGAATAATGAATAGAGAAGAATTTCAGAATAAAAAATCCTGAAAGTATTGCAGTTAGAAGTGGTACAGACAAATGGAGTGAATCTTAAAAGAACAAAAGTTGATAAACGATGGTGGCCGAGGAAGATTTTGGAAGTGGACGTGAGGGTAGTATCAATATGTCTGCTCCTGCTGAGTCAACAGGCAGAAGATGGAGGTCAGGAATTCAATAAGGGCTAGAAGATAGAAAGAAGTCCAAGATGAAAGGAAGTTTAAAAACAAAACATGGCTCCCAAAGACACAATACATAGCAGTCTTGGGACTCAGGATGGGTAGGGCTCAGGTGGTCAAACCGGAGGAAGAGAGGAATGACAACAGGGGAAGAAGGTCTTCTACTTGGCAGTCAAGAACCTCAGAATAACAAATTATTTAGATAAAATTTGGCCTTATCTAGCTCCAACCCCCATTTCCAGACTTTTCACACCGCTCCTCTTCCCAACCTCTAGGTTCTAGCCAAATCCACCCAGTTGTGGTTTCCCAGCCACCACATTCCATCTTCTATACATTTGCATAGGCTGTGCCCCTCCCTTTCCCCTCTTCTCCACTGGATTGCTCTTCTTCATTTCCACCTCTTAGAATATTTGGTTCAGCTCAGCTCAAGCCCTACCCACCTCCTATAAGATAGATATTCTTTATAAAGTGCTTAGTAGGTACTTTTAAAAAATGCTTCCTTCCTTCCTTCTTTCCTTGTTAGTTCTCCCCTAGATATGAGTTTGTATTTATCTTGTATATATGTGTACATGTATTTTTAAAAAATTTACCTATATCCATATTATATGGAAGGTAAGTAAGGAAACTCCTTGAGGGCTAGGACTGTTTCATTTCAGTATTTGTATCCTTGGCATCTAGCATAACGCACACAGCAGGTCCTTAATACATGTTTAGTGAACTGAATTGTTGTTACCCCAATGGCATTGTTCATAGAGGGATCAGTTGACTCCATAAGGATTTATTTAATATTTTATTTTCCCTAGTTACATGTAAAAACAATTTTAACTTTCTTTTTTTCAAATGTTGAGTTCCAAATTCCCTCCCACCTTCCCCACTCCCCCTCATTGAGAAGGTAAGAAATTTGACATAGTTTACATATATGTAGTCATGCAAAACACATTTCCATGTAAGTCATGCTATGAAAGAAAACACAGACCAAAAAAAACCCCATAAAAAAAAGAAAATTAAGAAAAAGTATCTTTGATCTGCATTCAAGCTCCACCAGTTTTTTGCTCTGGAGATGGACAGCACTTTTCATCACAAGTCTTGGATCATTGTATTGCTGAGAATAGCTAAGTAATTCACAGTAAATAATCATACAGTATCGCTGTTACTGTGCACAATGTCCTCCTGGTTCTGCTCATTTCACTCTGCATCAGTTTGTGTAACTGTTTCCAGGTTTTTCTGAAAGCATCCTGCTCATCATTTCTTATAGCACAATAGTATTCCATCACAATCACACACAACAACTTGTTCAGCTCTCCATAAGGATGAGAGAATGTATGAACAAAACACTAAACTCTTGGTGGCAGACATCTATTTTCATATGCAAATACACAGGGTAATTCCCACAGTTTGTTTATATTCAGTTGTACTTTGGATTAACTTCATTTCCAAAGACTTTATAGGAAGAGAGGTGGGAGGCAGCAAACCCAGGGGAGGCAGTTCAGTTTAATTCATTCGTTCTTCATCAAACATATTAAGAGTCTACAGTGTGCACAGGGGATTATGAGGGATAGAGATCCATAAGACATAGTCCCAGGCTTCAAGGAATTTATGAGCTCCTTGGAGAAATAACACACATATGCTTGAAAAATTAACTCAATTTATAAGATAATTCTTTTCTCCCTCCCTCAATCTCAAATTTCCTGAAACACTGTTTCTACTATATCACTCCCATGTTCAAAATTCTTTATTGACTCCTCCTTGCCAGAGAATAAAACGCAAATTTCCTAAATTAGGGCCTTCCATAATCTGTTTCCCACTAAACCATTCCAGGCTTTTCTCACCATTGATTCACCTTCACATTCACTCCATCTTTTGGACAAAGTGTACTATTGGCTTTTCTGTTCCCTAGTCTTATCTGTAGTCTCCACTTTCCCCCCAAGCCTATAATATACACCCTTGCTTATCTTTACCTGTCCCACCCTTAATGATTTAAATCTCTAACCCAGCCCCTACAAAGCAATTCATCATCTTTCTCAACTACCCTCCAACTCACTGGTTTTTCAAACTTCCCTGTTTTTTGTCCCATTTGGTTTTATTTTATTTTCAGTTCCAGATTCTTTCCCTCCTCCCACTCCTGCCCCACCCCTTGAGGAGGCAAGAAATACAAAAGACATTACAAATATGAAGTCATACAAAACCAATTTCCACATAAGTCATGTTCTAAGAAAAAAAACTAGAAAAACAGAGAGGAAAATATGCCTCAGTCTGCTGGAGGTGGACAGCATTTTTTCTCATGAGTTCTTTGGAATGGTTGTGGGTCATTGGGTTGATCAGTTACAAAGTCTTTCACAGTTATTTATTTTTATAATACAACTATTACTGTGTAAATTGTTCTGTTCACTTCACTTTACATCACCTCATGTAAGTCCAGAATTTTATAAAACCAATCCTTCATTATTTTTCACTGCACAATAGTATTCCATCACATTCACATACCATACCTTGTTCAGCCATTCCTGAAATGATGGCTATCTCTTCAGTTTCTAATTCTTTGTTACCACAAAAAGAGCTGCTATAATTATTTTTGTCCATATGGGCTCTTTTCCTTTTTCTTTGATCTCTTTGGGTATATTTGTAGTACTGTTGGGTCAAGGGGTATGCATAGTTTAATAGCTTTTTGGGTGTAATTTCAAATGGCTCTCTAGAACTGTTAGACTAGATCACAGTTCCACCAACAGTGGATTAGTGTATATATTTTCCCACATCCTTTCTGCATTTGTCATTTTCTTTATCTATCATCTTAGTCAAATGGATGAGTGTGAAATTTTACCTCAGAGTTGTTTAATTTGCATTTCTCTTATTATTAGTGATTTAGAGCATTTTTTTTCATGTGACTATTGATAGTTTGTATTTCTTCCTCTGAAAACTGCTTGTTCATATCCATTGACCATTTATCAATTGGGGAATGGCTCTTATTCTTATAAATTTGGCTCAGTTCCTTATATATTTGAGAAATGAAACCTTTATCAGAGAAACTTCCTGCAAAGATCCCCCCCCTTTCCTGCTTTTCTTCTAATTTTAGCTACATTGGTTTTGTTTGTGCAAAAACTTTTTAATTTTATATAGTCGAAATTATCTATTTTATGTCCTGTGAACTTTTCTGTCTCATTAGGTTATGAACTCTTCTCCTATCCATAGATCTAACAGGTAATTTCTTCCATGCTCTACTAATTTGCTTATGTATCATCTTTTACGTCTAAATCAGGTACCCGTTTTGAGCCTATCATGCTACATGATGTGA
>CM053625.1:105507590-105554131 GCA_028646595.1 Phalanger gymnotis | reverse complement strand
TATATTCAGAATATTATTGGACAAAGTTCTGTCTGTGGTTGCATCCATCAAGGAAACTTGTATGATCTTAACATATGCATGTCTAAGACTATGTGAGAGAGGATTCTTTATGGCTAAGTTTGCTTTACCAAGCCAAATGCTTTTATTAAAAAAGTAATTTAAAAAGTACTGTTTCTTGAAACAATATAGAAAGATTTTGTATTTTCTATATCATGAAGTAAATTCTGTGACTGTTAAGATGTCTAGAAAAGTCTGTAAAAGTCTGTCCTATTCTCATGTTACTCAAGAATAGCTTAATATGTACATAGACTATTCTCAAAGATTTTGTTGAGAAAATAGGCAAACAAGTCAAAAGATTCTGATCTCTTCTCAGTTATTTTTATTTCTGATAATAGTGGCATATGTTTCCCATTTTTCTGGAAGCTTTCTTTTTAAGAGGGGTAGTAAGATGCTTGGCTAGATGGTCTCTGAGATCATGTGAATTATCTTGAAAATCCATCCTACTGCCTTTAAAATTGTTATCACCTCCAACACAGATTTCTTTTTTATGTATTCGATCAAGTCCAACAGTTCTGACTTAAATGCAAATTTTTGCTTCTTTTATAGCACAAGGGTTTCTGAGAAAGTACAGGCCAAATGTAGTGGTTGTACCATTACCGTTGATGAGAATATCCACATTATGAGCTAATAGGCTTTGGGGCCACCCTGGGAAACTAACCACCAAACAAGGGTTATTTAGTAGGAAAATGTGTTCTGAATTGCAAGTGACTTATAAACTTAATAAACTTATAAACAAAACTCATTAACAAAATATATCCTTACCTGCATGCTGAAAACAGTGCAGCTGTCGTGAAAAGGGGCTTGGACAAATCTAGATCTACCTTCTGTACCTGGGGAAGGCTGGCTTCATACCTATGAGAAAGCAATGTTTACAGTATGTTAGAGAAATGGTCCAGGTTCTAAAGTGATATATAAATACTGAATAGAATAAGCATGATTTCTAAGGCATAATGTAAAAGTACTAACAACACTAAACCCTGACAATAAGTATGTGTCAGTCTTAAGTGTACCAATAATTTCTACAGACCAAAATTTTACTTAACATATTTTTTCAAATTAAAAGTTCTAATTTGTGAAGCGCACTAAGTTTTCATTCACAATTCTTTATTCTCCATACCTCTGTAGTATCTTCGAAGCAACGTTAACTGCCTCCATGCAGTTAAACTGTACTGCTAAGTCTTTTATTCCAAGATTTGAATTCAGGCCCAGCAAACACTCAAAAGACTTAAGACAGCTTTGATACATCTTCTTGTTCAAACCAGAAAGCTTAACTAAGTAAGTCTTCCAAAAAGAAATGAACACGATTATATCAAAAGGTGCAGAAAAAGCTATTACGAAGTATAACACACATTTTTGTTAAAAACCAGACAATGCATAGACATAGGGCAACTTTAACATACAATTAAAGGTATTTAAAAATAAAAGCTAACCTTATCTACAATGGAAACACTAATGTCTTTCTCAATAAACATAAGAAGCATAGATGCCCCCTTTCTCTACAGCTATTTATCACGGTTCTAGAAATGCTAGTATTAAGAAAAGAGGAAGAAATTTTATATGCATGAACATTTATATGCATGAGCATTTATATGCATGAACAAAAGCAAAGAGGAGATAAAATTATCCACCTTTTGCTGGTGGCATATTTAGAAAATCCCAGAAAGCAGATAACAAAACTGTGACAGTAGCAATAATAAAGTAGAGGGTTACCAAATTAAAAAAAAAATACAGAAACTAATGACATTTCTATATAGTAATAACAAAATCTAAAAGCAAAAAATAGAAAGGGTAATAACTACAAAATTGAGAGTCAATCTAGCAATGCACACTAAAATTTTATGTAAATACAATTATCAAACACTCTAAAGAAATGAAGAATTATATAATAATTGGAAGGATATTCATTGTTTCTGGTTGGAGGACATCAATATAACAAAAATGACAATACTATCTACATTAATTAATAGGCTTAGTGTTATACTAGACTCTCAAGGTAATTATTTATAGAGCTTTAAAAAAGATTGATTTGGAGGAAGAAAAGATCTAGACTTTCATGAGAAATAATGAAAAAAAGGAATGAAGGAAGGATAATATTTTTAACATTCCTAGTTACACTGTGAAGCAGTATTCATCAAAACTATTTGATATGGGTTAGAAAATAGGAAAGTTGATCAATGGAATGGATTAGATAAGCAACAATCAGAAACAACTTCATAATGCAGTCTTCTATAAACTGAAAATGTAAATTTTGATCAAGAGCTCCCCATTTGACAAGAATTGGTAGGAAAATGGAAAACATTTTGTCAGGAAATAAGTTTAGACCAACAATCTTATACTATGTTCTATAATAAGATGAGAATGGATACTCGACCTGAATATCGTATTTCACCGCATAATCACCACAGATTTTATGCTAAATTTTTTGCAAAAAAGTGAGGTGCAATTATTATGTGAAGTACTTTCATTTATTACTAACCATATAGCTGGCAGATGAACTGTACAGTTTAGCTAGCACAGGAAGATGTAAATCTTACCATACCAGGTGACTTTACTTATGGCAGCTTCATTTGCCTGCCTGCTCCCCTTGTGCCTACATGTCTGCATTGGGCTGAGTGACAAAAACTTAGTACTGCAGCACTTTAAACATACCATTAAAGTTGGCTTCCCAAAATGTACTGACAATGCTCCTGTACCAAGTGGCTCATGGCTCCCAGTGGATGAGAGACAAATCCACACGCCACTGATGAATACACTGCTGCTGTTTACTTTTTAAGTGGCTTGACAAACAGAATTATATCATGTTATGATTACATGCTAAAAGGTTGTAAACAAATTTTTGGACTGAAAAACAAACAAACAACAAAAACAAAACCAAAAAAACCCACACTGCAACGATTATGCAGTGAAATATGGTATTAAAGGTCAGATTTATGGCTAGGGAGAGTTCTTAACATGTGACAGGAGGCAATTACAAAAGATGAAATAAAAAATTGGATGACGTGAATCTGAAGAACTTTTGCGCAACCAAAATGAATATAACTATAATTAGGAGAAAAACATTGAATCAAATTTCTCTGGATGACCAAGATGTACGGGGTACTAACACAAATTTTTAAGACCAAGAGCCATCCTTCAAAGGATAAGTGGTCAAAGGGTATGAATAGATTTCCAAAGAATTATAAACATTGGGTTACGGAGTTTAATTATTTTTTATTCTTCCTTGTCTAGTTTGTTCTATCAATCTACTTTCCTACTTTTACCCATATGAAATATAGCTTCAGGTCTTTAATAAGAGAAATGGGAATGAAAACAACTCTACATTGCACTACATACCCAGCAAATTTGCAAAGACAAAAGAAGCATAGTCAATATTGGAGGAGGTTGTCAACAAATACAATAAAATGCTTTTGATGCAGTGTGTAAAGCAAATTTATACTAAGAAAGTACTTAAAATGTCCCTATCTTCAGGCCTGAGATTCCATGCTGGACACATACTTCAGGGAAGTTATTATCAAAAACAAAGACCCAACATGCACCAAAATGTTTATAAGCAAAGAATGAAAAAAAAGCAGACGCTCATTGCTTGGAATATGGCTAAATACTGTCCATGAATGTCATGGAATGTTACTGTGCTGTATAAGAAATATGAATATGGAAAAGATGAATATGAAAGTGAAGTAAGCAGACCCAGGAAAACAATGTAAACAGAGAGAAAAAGAACAAAACAATCTAAACAGTCACAATGACCAAGCACAGCACCAAAGAAGATAGGAGAAGACACCCATGTCCGCTTCTCCGGAGAGGGAGGGGACCCTCAGTAATAGAGCGCTGTGTAAAATGTCAGATCTTTCTGAAATGTTTGTTGGTTAGTTTTGCTGAACCATTTTTCTTCCTCTGATTACTTTTTTTTAAAAAATAAGGGATGGCTTTCTGGGAACTGTTGAGGAGGGACACAGTGGAAAATGTTAAGTAATATGAAAACAAAAGATATAGATAAAATTTTACTTTTAAAAAGATATCCATGTCATTTTACACAGAGATCCTATTATTAGGCATATGCCCAGAGAAAATTAAAGATAGAAAGACATGTTATAATATTCATAACATTACCATTTATGGTAGCAAAAAACTGGTAAGAATAGCTAAATAAGCTGTGGTACATGAATATATGGAATATTACTGTACCATAAGAAATGAAAAATATGAAGAATCCTGAGAAGCATCTGAAGAGTTACAGAACTTACACAGAATAAGGAAAATAATATGACTATAATGATGTAAATAGAAAGAGCAAGAACAAAAAAAAAGCTGTATAATTTATGACCAAGCTTGCTCTCTGAGATGAGAAAATGAACTTCTCTCCTTTTCTTTTCAAACATTTATTAAATACCATTTATGTGCAATGTACTATGTTGGGCACTGGCAGGGAAAGAGGACACAATCTTTGCTTCTATGGAATTGTCTATTCTAGTAGAGACACGTAAGACATACCCAAATAACTATGGTTTAAATAATTCGTACTGTCAGTTAACTTAAGAACAAGAGGCAAATAAATGGAAAAGTCATCATGATCACAGTGAAAGGTCCACTTACTCTGTCTAAAGGCCATCTCATGCTGGTGGCAGCAAGGTCCAGACACATGACTGCATTACTTGTTTCTGTTGTATGAGCAGACAGTCCAGTACACTTTACTCGGGACAGTCGCAGGTACTCTTCAGCTTTCCTATGTTACAATATTAAATTTATAGAGTATTTTCTAATGACTTTTCTTAATAATGGAGATAGAAGTAAATACATTTTGCCATGGTTCTACTCTGCCTGCAAGCTAATGTCACAGAATCCTACAGAGTCCTTCAAAGCGGTCGTAGTCGTTGTTGTCGTCGTCATCATCATCATCATCATCATCACACTTATATAGTGCTATCACAGTTTGTACAATAACTTCATCACAACCATCTGGAGAATAGTGAGGGCAGTTTTTCCTCCCTCTCCCCCTTTTTTTAAACAGATGAGGAAATTGAGGCTCAAAAGTAAAGTTAGTTGCCCATAGCTATATGGTTGTGCTTTGAGTCAGATTCATGTGATGCACCTTCTGCTTCTTAGAATTCCCAAGTGATTTTAGACATAGGAAGCAGTGACGTATTGAAAAAGGCACTGGCTTTGGAAAATAAAGCCTGGGTTCTAGCGATAAATTTCAACAACTTTGGGCAAGCCACTTCTTTTGGGACCTAGTTTCCTCATTTGCAAAATATGTTGGGGTGGATAGGGTGAGTGGGCTAGATAATCTAAGTCCTATGAATGATTATTAATATCTTCAGGACTCTTGACAAATGGTTATCCTCCCTGTCCCCTAAAAGACTTCTAGTGATAGGAAGCCCTCCCAAATCCCATTCCACTTTGGGACAGCTCTAATTATTAGGAAATATCTCTTCACATCAGGTAAGAATCTGTCAGGCTCAATCTTGCATACAGTATTCCTAGTTCTTTCCTCTGGGGCCAAATAGAACAAAACCAATCGCTTTTCCATATGGCAGACCATAAATATATAAAGGTAGCTATTTGATTCCCTTCAAGTTTCTTTTCCAGGTTTAATATCCCCAGTCCCTTCAACTGCTCCCCATACAGCATAGTCTCCAGTCCCTTCACTGTCCTATGGTGCCTCTTCAGCTTGTCAAAATATCTTTTTAAAAGAAATCAATACTTCAGATGTGTTCTGATAGCACAATACAGCAGAGCATCATTCCCCTCATTCTAGACACTCTTTTCACATAGCTTAAAAAGTGGCAGCTTTTTTGGCTACCCAATCACATTATCACCTAGTATAAATGAAGAAGAAAAACAATTACAGTGACGGAGCATGGCACCAAAGAAGAGATATGAGAAGCCACCACCCACTTCTTGGCAGAGGACCCTGAGTATAGACCACTACATCTAACACTGGACCATTCTGATAGGCCAGTTCCTTTTGCTGAAAACTTTTCTTCTTCCTCTATTTCCTGCTGAGGCCCCCCCTTCTTCCCCATCCTGGCCGTCTTCCTCTGACCAAGGTCCTCATATATTAGCATAATAAATTAAGAATCAGGAGGACACTCAGAGGATTCTGGAGGAAGCATGGTGTAATGGAAAGTTCTGGAGGTGAAGGACTTGGGTTCAAATTCCACCTCTGACCTTTCTAGCTATGACTTGACAAACAACCACTATGGGACTTACTAAGTTTCTTCGTTTGTAAAAAGGAGAAGTTAGAGAAGGTGGCCTCTTAATTATGCCCATCTGGCTGCGGCTCTTTCAGCTATGAATTATGTCATCTAGGGGAGCCATCTCACTTAAGAGAGTAGGAAACTAAGGCCAAGGTAGATTCCTTTCAAGCTCTTAAAAGCATCTTTTCTTTCCCCATAGGCCTCCTAAACAGCGAATTTCTTCCTCAAAACTAAATAACTGAGTAAAGAGCAAATTAAAGGCAGCCCGATGCAGGATGGGTAGAAGTGACCTGGGAGTGAGTAAGACCTGGGTTCAAGGGCCACCTCTGACACATATTGGCCGTGTGATCCTGGGCAAGTCACTTATTCTAGGTGCCCCAAGCAACCCTCGAAGACTAGAAGTGGCAGAGACGACTCCATACAGGAAGTGGCTCCCACCAAAGACTCCGATACTTTTCTTGTTTGTTTGTCTGGTTCAGTTGTGCCGGACTCTTCGTGACCCCGTTTGGGTTTTTCTTGGCAAATATATTGGAGAGGTTTGCCGTCTCCTTCTCCAGCTCACTTTACAGATGAGGAAACCGAGGCAAACAGGGATACGTGACTTGCCCATGGTCACGCTGCTAGTGTGTGAGGTCGAATCTGAATTCAGGTATTACAGACTCCAGGCCCGACGCTAAGTCCACCGCGCCACCAAGCCGCCCCTAAAGACCACATATGTCGGGTTAAAAGTAAAAGTAATGACAATAACTCCTGATTATCACTAATTGTTTCCTTGACGTCTCCCCGGGGGCTTCTTCAAGGAAATTGGGGGATAGCAACGACCTCTCCACAAAGCCGGCCCCGTGCCCTTCAGGGTCTTTTCGAAGAGCACCCCGCCCCCCCCCCGGGCTCCGGGGGGGCCTGGCCCCGCTACTCACCTCAAGACACTGGGGTCCGTGATGCCTAGACGAGGTGCGAAACGCTCAATGGGCCCGGGATCCATGGCGCACGGCTAACGGAGATAGCCCGCGAAACTCCCAGCAGAAGGACGAAAGGCGCGCGCCCTGCGGCCCTCCCGCCAATGACACCCGGGCCCGACCCCCTGGAAGCGACAGCATTGGCTCCGAGAGAAAGAGTAGCTTCTTTGCACGAGCCAACCCGCATCCTCCACCTGCGCCTGCGTACTGGAGGTACTTTCCAGGGATGGGTGTGTGCTAAGCCGCGGGAGGATCTAGCCCACCTTTTCCGTGTCTTCCTTCCTGCTCAACGCTCCGTCGCCCCGGGGCGGGTCAGATGATTAGCTGTCCTCGCAGCAGACTCTGTACTTCCCAGTATTCAGGTGCCTCCCTACGTCTCTCCTCCCACGGCAACCAAGGCCACGCCCCCTCCTTTTTTCCTGGCAGAGCGATTGGCTTCTGTTCTTGTCCTTTAGAGCGTTCTTTGGGAGATGAAGACCATTGGGAGAACTCGACCCCAGTTCCTGGGCGTGGGCCAATGGAGGGGTGTGGAGGGGTGGAGCGCGGGGAAGTGGAAAGGCGGGGCCTCGCGGGGCCGCAGCGTCACATGACGGCGCGGGGCTCGACGCGGGGCTGGTGCTGCTTGCCGCAGGCTCCGGGCAGTCGCCATGGTGAGTGTTGAGGGGGGCAGCGGGGACCCCTAGAACCAGTCCTTCCTTCCATTCTTCCCCCGCCTGTAGTCCGGCCTTGTCTGGCCATTGGGGGCCCAACGGGACGGTGATGGGGTGGGCTGATACCGCCTGGGCTGGGTCGGCCTGGGGGCTGCCAAGCGAAGGCCGCAGGCGGGGCCGCTTCCCGGGAGGGAAGGGGCGTGGGGTCCCAGGTCGCCGCGGCCCTCTCTGGGTGGGCAACCGCCTGCCTCGCTAGGGACTGCTGCATCCAGGGGGCAGGCGTGATGGACGGCCGCGAGGCAGGGGAGGCTCCTGTCATCACACGGCTGCAGCGGCCCCGCGGTCGGGAGGAGCCGATTACTCCACCGCCGGGTGAGGGCCGCGGAGAGTCCGCCGTCCTGCGGCTGAAGGGAAGCCCCGGGTGACACGCAGGGGATGGGGCCGTCCCTTTCCCGAGCTCCAGCCCTCATCCACCCTTTGTGCCCTGCACTGTCTGGGCCATCCTGACTTTGCTTTCTGCGAGTCGGGAATGAATAAAAGGCTCAGTGCCCTTGCCTGGGCCAGTCTCGCCACGTACATGTCAGACCTGTCCTGCTGTCAACCGAGAGCCCGCCCCTCCTCGAAAATCGGTAGTGACCAAATGATCCACGAGCGGAGTGTATCTCGGCAGTGTCTGTGTCACTTCCACTTCATTTCTAGAGAAAAAGAGGTCCTCTTGTTTTTTTATTTTAACTAGACCTGCCATTCTCTAACTCTCCCCACCTCACACCTAAATAAAATAAAATTCAAGCCTTTTACTTGCTTGGGACTCCTTATTACCTTCTAAATTAGGTTCTGACTACTCTGCCAGGCATTCAAGGCCCTGTGTAACCCAAAGGCAGGGTTTGCCTTTCCAGCCTTATTTCCAGTTCCCTTGCATGCCCTCCTTCTACCCCTGACCCTCACCTCCAAACTGCTTCTCTTTGTCCTGCAACGAGCTCTGCGTTCTCAGGACTCCATTGCTTTGCTCAACCTGTTTGTCATGTCTGGAATGCCCTCGCTTTCTTTTTACCTGTTGAATTTTACCCATCCTTTACAGGGGAACTTAGATATCACTTTCTTAAAGAGGTTTTATAGCACTATGTTTTGAAGTTCTTAAACGTGTGCTCATTTTTGGTACCCTAGCTTTTTTTTAGATTACTATGAACGGGGTGGGACTTTAACTCTGTAATGCTTGGCATAATGCTTATGAACACAAGTAGTTACTTAATAAATGTTTTATTGTTTGTGATCTCTAAAACCAACGTATTCCACTTAGCCAACCTTAGTTACAGTAGCAAATCATGGTGGAGCTGGTGACAAATAAAGTTTAACTTTAAAAAATCCATCAGTATTGGTTATTAGAAGTCAGTTTGACTTGTCTTTTCATCACATTCTATGAAAAAAAGTATCTTCTAATGTTTGTGTTAGTCAAAATGACCTGATTATCTACCCTTGGGAGACTCGGTATATTTGAAATTAATTTGAAATTAAGCTTTTTTCTAGTTAACTTTATAAAACATTTCACCTCAACATAGAATTAAATTTGACATATTATCACTCATACAATGGGTTGTTGTTCTGTTGTCCAACTCTGTGATTCCATTTTGGGATTTTCTTGGCAAAGATGCTGGAGTAGTTTGCCATTTCCTTTTTCAGCTCATTTTATAGATGAGGAAACTGAGGCAAACAGGGTTAAGTGACTTGCCCAGGGTCACACAGCTAGTGTCTGAGGCCAGATTTCAACTCATGAAGATGAGTCTTCCTGATTCCAGGCCCAGTGCTCTATGCACTGTATCACCTAACTGCCCATGAGTTGTGAAGTACATTAATTTTGACTAAATGGATTAAAATATTTGTGTGCCCCTCTCCCCCAAGATGGGGGGGGGGAATTTCAAGAGTTTGGCTTCCATCTACTCATTATATATTTTTTTATGTACGTCGTTGTTTACATCTTGCTTACCCCTTTAGAATGTGAGTTCCTGGGGGCTGAGACTTTTTTTTTGGCTTTCTTTGTATCCCTGGGGCTTGGCATGGTGCTGGTATTAAAGTAAGTGCTTAAACAGTTGTTGACTGACTGATAGGAGACTTCACTGGTGTTTTTCAGTTTCTGATGGGCTTTTATTGACATGACTTCTGGCAGACAGGCAGTGTGGCATAGAGGAAAAGATTGAATTGGGAGTCAGGAAGCCTGGGTTCTTAAGCTGCCTCCCTGGCCTTGCCACTAACTAGCTATGTGACCTTGGAGAAGTCCCTCAATCTTTGCTTCTCAGCCTTCTCATTTGTAAAATGAGATTACAATAGATGTACCCTAAGGTTCTTTTCAGCTTAAACATTTTTGTGTTTTTATTTTCTTAATGTTGAACCCATTTTCTTGGGAATTAAGTTATGGATAATTTGTCAGAAAGTACATTTGTGATAGCTGAATTAAAATTGTATTATAACATTACTATTATAGGTTATTGCAGAAAAATCTATTCTTTATATCTAAAATTTATAAATAGGGGAAAAGAGATTTTGTCAGAATGAGGAACTTTTGTTGTGAGAACTTAATCCATCATTGCAAATTGCTTTGGTTATGACTTAGATAACTTCTGTATGCCTTAGGTATCTCCCTAGGACTTAAGTAAGCCTAACTCTCTAACTCTCATGCCTGCTGCTCTTTGTAGCCCTATTAGAAAGAATCAGTTTGTTTTGGAAAGTAGCATGCAACAGTTTTATTGAATTAAATTTGTAAATATTTAGAGTGATAAGCACCTAAGAAATAGCTTGAGAAACTTACAAACAGAAAGTCTAAGACTATGTTGAAGGAGTGATAATGAAGAGATACTTGGGAAGTGACAAGCTTTTTTGTAGGGCAAGGTGAAACATTTTCTTGGATTGTCAGTTCTGTATGGCTGCTTTTTTATGTTTTTTTTTCCCCCTCTAATATCAATGGCACGATTTTTCTGTGTCTTTGGTAATCCTGTGTTATTTACTGAAGCCGTTATTTTGTACCTTGTTCTATATATACCTTTTCAAATTAATTAGATATTGATATTTCAGGGAGACCTTTGGTTAGAGAGCAGCATCTGAGGAACATCACATTGAGAAAAGGGCACAAGATTTATAATCTTTGTGAATATGATCTGTGTTAAATTTCCTTTGATTCTCATTTATTGTTGTTTTACTGGGAAGTTTCATTTGTTTTTGTCCTGGGTGGTTGGCTTCAAAAGAGATGTTTAAAAGCCTTGAAAAAGATAACATGATTTTTTTGCAACAAAATTTCAGCTATAGCAAAACTTCACATTATAACAGTTTCCGTTCAATAACTTTAATAACTAGTAATCTATGTTACTTAAGTTATAATGTATTTGAGTAGTGTAAAGAATAGAAAATCCCACCGTTGATCCTTTTTTAATGCAGTTGACTTGTAGGGAGGAGCAAAAGACATCCTTTGAAGGTTATTCTCCAGCAAGTTGTTTGTAATATACATGTTAAAATTATACCAAATTTCTTGACATATAAGATGGCCACAGATCCTCTGAGCACCAAGTGAGACATGCTAAACAGAGATATGCTAGCTAAAGGTGTTTGACAGGATTATGGAGGGTGTTTTGCCTTACTTCCAGTGGAACAGGGGTTCTGATATAGATGATTGAGGTCCGCATTGTGCATATTATATTGAGCCTTGTTGTACGGAGCTTCCTCAGTGAAGTCTGGGGTTATTGAAGAAATTGACCTAGTAATCTATCCATCCAATAAAAGTCAAGTGGGTGAAAAATAGAATGCCACAAAAATGAAATATAGTAAGATGCCTACAGGTGTGTTTCTTTGTCATCATCTCAGTTACCTACAGTTAAGATAACATGCTTTGTTTATGTGGTGATGTGTAAAGAATCTTATAACATCAAAAGCTTAAAGCTATCTTTAGTGTTAGGACTCTAATACTAATAGCATTATGGCCTCTTTAAGTGTAAAGAAATTTTACTTTC
Source organism: Phalanger gymnotis (assembly GCA_028646595.1). Taxonomy (NCBI): domain Eukaryota; kingdom Metazoa; phylum Chordata; class Mammalia; order Diprotodontia; family Phalangeridae; genus Phalanger; species Phalanger gymnotis. The sequence goes on along the minus strand of CM053625.1, from coordinate 105,542,276 downwards.
ATTGATTTTATGTGTACAAGTGTCTTAGGGTAACAAAAAATCTATTTATTAGAGTGTCTGAAAATTAAATGGAATTGAATTTTTGCTCCTTCCTAATATTATTATGCTACATTCTTTCTGTTCTGCTCCCTAAATTAATGTGAGAGAAACTTTCTCCCTTCAACGGATCAGAGTTGGACAGAACCTCACAAGTCATCTGGTCCACATACCTGACAAGTAAACATTGCCTTTATTTGACCTGGGAGATGCACTATCACCTGTGGCAATTCATTCTACCTTTGGATAACAATAATTGTTAGGAAGCTTTACTGTTGTTTTGTTTTAAAAATAACAATTGTGGACAACTTCCAGACTCGAAAGATAAAATATTTAACTTGCTAATATTTTTCTTCAGGAAAATTATTAACTGGTATAAGATCTAGTAAAACCACTTGGAAAAACTTAAAATGATAATATTTTGCTGCCCGTGAGTATTCTTTAGGCCACTTTGATAAATATGATATTCTTGAGAAAACCAGAATCCAATGCTAAATTGGATTTTAGATTGCATATTTCCTTTACTATAGCCTCAGAAATGATTAATTTGGTAGTCTTAATTAACATTATGTTTATTCATGAGCTCTTGTTCTCTAGGTTCACTTTTATTCTGTGTAAAAAGCACTGCTGTTTTTTTTTAAAATGATTTTAAAATTGTAGCATTTTAATTTTTTAGCATTTCATACTAGTTTGAGACACAGGCTGTATACATAACACTATGTAATTTTTGACCTTAAAGATTAGGTCATTATAAATTAAAGGTTAATGTTAATATATCCCATTGGCGAAAGTAATAATAACATCATAGGATGATAGATTTAGAGTTTTAGACACCTTATTTAGTCCATCTCCTAATTTTCCAGATTAGGAAACTGAGGTTGGGAAGTAGTAACTTCCCCAGGATAATCCAGGGAAATAGTAGAATTGAGATTATAGCAAAGGACCTTTAACTCCAAATTCAGTGTCCTTTATACCATATCACTTTACCAAATAAACAAAATATCTGCCTTACAGTTAATTTTGCAGTATTGTAATTGTTTATTATGCAGTCTTATATACTTTAGAAAATACAGTGTTTTTGATTTTTATAGCACCTTCGTGCTTACTAAGTGATTTGCTCACAACAATTCTGGTGATAAGTAGTTGAGCATTATTTGAGGGTCAGAGAACCTGTGACTTGCTCATAGTTATACAACTTTTAAGTGGTAGAGTCAAGGACCTGAACCAAAATCCAGTGTTCTTTGCATTATAGTTACGTTTCTGTCTAATTGAAATGATGTGGAAAGGACTTCCAGCATTAGTAATTAAAAGTAATTGCAGTTTTAAAATTGTCAACTTTACTTAATATTAGAGGTTTCGTGAGATCAATTGAATCATATTATATAATATTTTAAAATCTTGTTTCCCTCATGCCTCTCAGGACAGTACTTGAACAATTTAGTTACTGGATCCATGATTTCTCTGGATGAACTTGGGTGAAACTTGGATGAAAAAAAGACCCTTTGATTAGTAGGAAGTGATACTGTCTGCAATTTATCCTGGACAGCACCCGAGGAAGGAACTGTATTGGTAGAATAGTTATGCCCATGGTGATTCATAATGTGTTAGCAGAATGCAAGCATCCTGAAACCAGCAGCACATGCTTCTGAGAGCAATCTGCTGCAGAGATGTGGAGTCAGCTTCGGAAGCAGAAACGTTTATCATAGATGTGACTGCTCTCCCTTAGCAACCTCAGGTCATTAGCTACTATGTGAATATGGACATAGCATTCTGTTCAGAGGTTTGTAAGCAAAAAAGCAGAGGTGATTGTTTCTGGGAGGTAGAATGGACCTTAGAGGAACCTAGAAAAGGTGCTATGGCTAAAAAGTGTAGTGATACGTATTTGGCAAGGAAAGAGTGGGGTAAAATTTTCAGTTGTTTTCCTTTTTTCAGCCTACAACACAGCAGTCACCGCAGGATGAGCAGGAAAAGCTCCTAGATGAAGCTATTCAGGCCGTGAAGGTTCAGTCATTCCAGATGAAACGATGCCTGGTAAGAATGATATTGGAGAGATTCTTTAACTCAATTTTGTCACGTATAATGCTTGTTACGTTATTGTTTCAAGGAAACTTATCTTTGTCATTAAAAATCATGTCTTTGTTATTATGAACTTAGTTATTAATTTATATTTTGACATCAGATAAACAAAAAAGGCTTATATTTTAATCCATGAAGTCTTATAGTTTTTATAAGTGTATATTCACTAACAAGGTAATAACAATGTTGCCATCTGTTTTTAAGATAGCTTATTGATAGTCTTTTTTTATTTTGCACCTTTATTGTGAACTCATCCCTTTATCTCCATGTAGTTAATAAGAATAGTCAAGCAAAACAAATCAACACATTGGCCAGTCTGGAAAAAAAAATTTCTGTTGCATTTGGTGCTCCATCACCTCTCTGCCAAAAAGCAGAAAACAAAGAAAATTTGTATTTTAAAAGCTCACTTTCCAAAGCACCACGTAGAACAATTTAAATAGGCACTGCCACTGTCTTCCAGAAACTTACAACTTGAAACAGTCATTGGTGATATAGACAAATGGATAGTGTGAAAAAGGCAAACAGGTATAGAGAAAGGGCTGTGTGATATACATAACACATTTACATCTTTGAAAAAAAACATACAACCTAGTTTAAATTTTGGCAATAATCTGTCTTTCCCAGTACCACGTACTTTAGCTGTTTGTGAATTGTGTAGTGTAGTTTTTGTTGTTGTTGAATACATTTCAAGAACATTTTTATTCTTCCCTCAATTATGTTTAGTCATCTCTATTGAGGAAACTGCTTGGGAAAGGGATCATAGATAAAGAACAAGAAGGAACCTTAGGTGATCCAGTCCTTATTTTATAGATAAAACCATATTTTATAGATGAGGAAAGTTAAGCTCAGGAAGTTTACCTGAATTGACAAAGTCATGTAGGTATTATGTTGTATGTTTATACCAACATTTTTATTTTCATAGCTAAAGAGTTGACTAGAAAAGATAATTACTGTAGAAGCTATAGAGTTGTTTGATTTCAGGTTCTTAATGACTCTGAAAAGTAAATGTTTATCTTTTTTACAAATATCTGCCCTGCTCCCTTATGTGGAGTTGATTTATTTCCTTTTCTTGTTTTCTTGGTGTTAAAATATTTAAATACAAGAAGTGTTAGTGTAGTAACATACCAATTGTGGAATCAGAGGACATGGGGTCACATTCTAGCTTCCACAGTTATTGCCTGAGTGACTTTGGGCAAGTCATTACCTTCCTTGTCTTCATTTCCTCATCCGTAAAATAAAAAGATTGGACTAGACAGCTTCTGAGGGCCCCTTTCACTTCTTAGGTCTATGATCCTAAATGGCATAAGGGAGATTATTATCCAAGAAATGTATGATTAGAAAAGGAGAATAAATCATACCCGGAGTAAGACATAACAGAAGGATGGCCCGAGTTTGGACTACTACCAGTGAAATATAAGGTAACCTGTAGGAAGGCTTTCAGTATTTTGAGTAGATCCTTTCAGGACTGTCTATGGGAGAATATAGACAAGAATCACACAAGATAAGAAAGGATGTATGGGTTGTGATCTGCACAATGGAAGGAATGCCCACAGCAGTGAGGTGTCATGTATCCATTATAGGTTGAAGTGTCAAAGAGAATTGGTGATTCCCTCTCTCCTTTGCTTCAGCAGAAAAATCTTGTTTCTGGTATCTCCTGTGTAAAGCTGCTAATTTTAGAACAGATTTCTTTCCTTCACTCTCCTCATAATTTATCTTCTCTTTCTGTCTAGTCTAGACTTTTATTCTTTTGTTTGATATAATAATTAATCCTTTATTCTCTGTATTCCTCATGGATTTAAAACTTGAGGTATCGATTTTGCGTTCTTGCTAGACAGTTTCTGTTAATTGCCTTGTAGAACTTGCCCCCTGGCCTTGCCTTTTTTTGTGTGTGTGTGTGCCTCATTTTTAGACCTTTACTCTTGCCTTGGTCATATGCCCCCAACCCATTTCTCTCAAAATCTTTTTCCTGGGTCCATGCCCTCTCACTTTTCTGCATATCATTTGCCAGAAAATCTGATTTCCCTTCTCCTGAGGTAGGATAAGTGGTCTTTCTACGTACGAAATCCTTGCAGATAATACCTGTTGTAAGGGTCTCGTCTCCCTTTGTAGAAAATCTCTTGACCCATAGCAGCATTCATCATTGGTACCCTTTCCCACCATTGAAACAAGGTTTTCCCCATTCTTTCCCCCTTTTTTAATCTCTCTCTTTTCCTCCTCTCTTATCTCCTGTAGACTCTCTTCTTTCTGAGAGACAACAGGAATTTTACCTTCCATGGTGGCCTTTGACTTGATTAGGGTACATCATCTTTCCCCTTATCTTCTTTCTTCCCTCTCCCTTTTTATGTACTCTCCCTTTTATCTCCTCTCCCAAAAAACCCAACCCTTCCTCTCTCCGCCTCCCCTCCCTCCCAAATCAACAGCATTGATTCATTCGTAGGTGTTGTGAGGTTTAGTTTGTTGTATTTCAAGCCTATTTCTCCACCATCACTTCTGTTTGCCTTTTACTTTTACCCTTGTCTCCTTGTATATGTTTAGAAAGAAATCTTTTAGTGGTTTATTTGTTGTTATTTTATTGTTGTCATCTTTTGTTGCTATATTCATTTACCTTTCATGTATTTCTGTCCTTTGGGGTGTTAGAGAAACAAATAATTTCTTTAGGTCTGGTTTTCTTTCTAAGAATGCTTTGAATGACCTTTTATTATTGAATGTCCATCTTTTTTCACTTATGGTTAAGTTGAGATTTGCAGTGCAGGTCATAGTGGGCTACATATTTGCGCTACATTGCTTTATTCCATTTCCTCCTCTATTTTCTGGTGGGTGCAGATTATATGATTGGAAATTCCTTTGTATATGCAGATCTTTTCCTGGTTGCTTGCAGAATTTGTTTTTCTTCTTGTTTCTCTGTGAAATTGTTAAATTTTGCCACTCACTGTGTGTGTCTTGAAATTTGCAGCCTTGGGCTTTTTTTCTGGGGGAGACCTGCATATTCCTTTGATTGGCCCTTAGGTTTTTTTTTTCGTGTATTTCTTGCATTATGGTATTTAGATTTTTTTTTTGTCTCTACACATCCTGTCTGAATGTTTTGCTTGTATGAAGAGAATGCTTTCTTTTAATGTTACTGCTTTTTGCTTTTCTTCCCAATTGTCCTTAATTTCCATGTATTTACATTCCCAGTCAGTTGTCCTCTTCTTTGTTTCTTTTCTGAGACTTGCCACCTTGGATTCTAGTTGTAGTCTGACAGTTGTTTCTGCTGTGCAGGCCAAAAATTCTGCTCTCAGATTTTTTTATCTCTTTTTTAAACTGCTCGAGAACAGTGTGTTGTGGTTCCATATTCTCCCCAAATCCAAAGCCCTCTGTTTCATTAGGTGTTAAATATTTTTACTTTGTTTTATAGTATTTATTCATGGATGTCTGAACTCATTTACTAGATTTGAAAGCCATTTTTTTTTCTGCTGTTTTTCTTTTCCCAGTTGGTTTACCTGCTTTATATAAAGTTCAAGGTCTTTGAGTTTTCTTCTTCCTGAGATTTGTGGTAACTCAGTCTTTTTTCTCCTCATTTTCCCCTATTGCTCACTTTCTGACTTCCTCCCTTATGATGGTGGTTTCTCTAGGAGTTGGTTTTCCAAGCATAAGAGCCTTTTCCTCTTCTAGGTAATTTATGTTTTACCACCTCTTTGCCTCAAGTGACTGGGCGGGGGAGAGAACTGGTCCCAGCTGGATTTGGGGCTCTTTCAGGCTCAGTGGAATGCCACACAGCCCCCATACACATGATGTCCTGTTCCCTCTGTTCCTTTGCTCTCCTCCAGAGCTCTTTTTAGCAGCTGTGGTGCTAGCTGTTATGGCCTCAGCAAATTTTTTCATTTTGGAATTTGGATCTCCTTGGCACAGGTTGGAGAGGCATCAGATTGGCTTGTATATCTTTATTTTTCGGAGCACGATGAGTGAGAGAAAAAGAATCAAAGATGATTCTGAGGTTATGAGCCTGAGTCAGTGGTAGAACTTCATCAGGAGAAGTAGCAAAGGTAAAACAAGGTACAGAGTTTTTTCAAGAGGGAAAGATGAATTTAGTTTTGGGTGAGTCTAAGATGCCAGTCGGACATCTAGGCGCAGAGATACTTTATCAAAGGAACAATTGGAAATATAGAACTGGTGCATTGATGATATTTTGAGGGTAGAAATAAAGACTTGGATAATTGAAGACATGAGAATGAAGATGTAGGACATCTAGATGGCACAGTGGGTAAGAGCATAGAACTTGGACTCAGGAAGACCTGAATTCAAATGCTGCCTAACCCTGGGCAAGTAATTTACTCTCAGCCTCAGTTTCCTCATCTGTAAATTGGGGATAATAATAGCACTTGCTTACTTCACAATGTTGTAAGGATTAAATGAGATAACAAGAAGAGTGCTTTGCAAGTGGTATACAAATGCTTGCTATATTTTTAGTGAGTTAATCTAGGCCTTGGAAAGAAAGAATAGAGAAGGATAGAGAATAAGAATTCAGCATTGGAAAACACCCTTTTTTTAAAAATGCAGGGGACAATGAGTCAGCAAAGGAGGCAGAATATGTAGTCAGAGAAAGGAAAAGAACCACGAGAGTATATTAGAAGCCAGGAGAGAAGAGGACATAAAGATAGAGGGATATGATCAATAGTAACAAATGCTGCAGAGAGGTCAAGAATGAAGACCAACTTAATAACAAGGAAGTCATTAGTGACTTTGGAAAAAACTGTTTTCATTTGAATTGTGAGACAGAAGCTAAATTGCAAGGGGTTGGAGAGTGAGTAGTGAGGAAGTAGAGGCAACAGGTAAATATAATTGAAAAACAAACATAATGGTTCACTTTATTTTGTTCACTTTTTTATTTCAAAGTTTTGTTGATGCTATATTTAATCATAATCTTCTCCTTAATCTTAATATATCATTTCTCTTTCTCCCTTTGTAGAAAATCTCTTGACCCATAGCAGCATTCATCATTGGTACCCTTTCCCACCATTGAAACAAGGTTTTTCCCATTCTTTCCCCCTTTTTTAATCTCTCTCTTTTCCTCCTCTCTTATCTCCTGTAGACTCTCTAATATCTCTCTCTCTTTTACCCCACTCCCCAGAGAAGGAGGAGTGTTTCTCATCATTTGTCTTCTGGAATCAGTTTTGTCTTTGTGTAAAATCTGAGTTCAGCTGCCCTTTTGTGTTATTTTTATTTACATTATTGAAGTCATTTGAAATCTGCTGTATTTGCTCTGTATTAATTCACACAAGTATTATTCTATTTCTCTGAATTCCTCATATTTGTTGTTTCTGAGGACATTATTCTATTATATTTATGTACCACAGTTCAGCTGTCCCCATAACATTTGGTACTCACATTGTTTCTGATTTTTTGTACCTGTCAAAAAAAGTAGTTCAGACACTTTTGAAGGAAACTCTCTTACCCTTCAGAAAGAGGAAATAACATTATACTTTGCATGTGGTAGTTGTGCAATAAATGCTTGATTGAAATTTCCTTAATTTATGGTAGGATCATTCTTATGTATTTGATTCAAAGGAATCCATTTGCCAACTCTTTTAGTTATAGCAAAAAAATATGAATTAATTGGGATTTTCCCAGGGATGCTAAAATTTCATTAATTCACGTTTCTCTCCATATAGCTATATTTACTTCATTAATGTGTATATATATATAATGTGTACATATATATATATATACACATACTGTTTTTACCTTTTTTTGCATCTCAATGGCTTAGCACGTAGTAAGCACTTTAAAAAGTTTTCTGAGTGATTTTTTTCAAATACTATTTACTTTAAAAATAATATTGCTTAAAAACTTGCAAATCTTTGTAACAAAATCACACCCATTAGAAAATTAAACATTCTCATCACTTCTTGTGTTTCTCTTTTATTCAGGACAAAAACAAGCTTATGGATGCTCTGAAACATGCCTCTAACATGCTTGGTGAACTTCGAACATCTATGTTATCACCAAAGAGCTACTATGAACTTTGTATCTTTTGAAAACTTGTTGGATAAATATGTAGGACCACAATTCCCTTTTAAGATGACCACATTTCGTTAACCATTACATTCCAATTATGTTTCCAGTGTCTTTATCTATGAAGAAATGCTAAATGGAGGCAAGAAAAGCTTAGTCTTATGGTAACTGTTTTTATACCTATAATCTTCTCAAGAGTAGGTTAATGTTAATGTTATACATCAGACCTGTTATAAAGGAGGCTGAGCAGTGTTAAACTATTGGGTAAGAACCCAATAGATAGTTTCTTCCCTCTCTTCCCTCTCACTCTCAAATTCTGAGATTTTGATCTGTGTTTGAATGAGACTTATTTTCAACTCAATAGTCTTGCCTGATTGTAACTGTCAGTAATATTCTATAGATAGTTATCTTTTTTTTTTTTTTACTGCTTTGCTTCATCTTAGCTGGCAGGCCAAACACCTTTAGTGAACAGCTAGTTTGCTTTTAAGTAAGGAAGACCTAATAAAATTAAGAGTATCTTCATTTTGATATATTCTTTGACTACTGATAAGGGACACTATACTGAAAATTTCATCCTCCAATGTTGAACTATAACAAGATTACTACAAAATAGTCCTTAGATTGGGCTGAGTTTCTTTGTAGTCCTTAATCATAAGTTGAAAGATATGGCTATTTCTGATGAACTGCACTATTTGGAGGTCTACTTGACAGATGAATTTGCCAAAGGAAGGAAAGTAGCAGATCTCTATGAACTTGTACAGTATGCTGGAAATATTATCCCGAGACTGTAAGTAAAAAAGAAACCAAAGAAATTTAAATGTTATAAATGACTTTTTCACACACCCACAGCATTTGACTGTAATATTCCTTTTTAAAGTACCACATTGCCAATCTTAAAATTGTTGATTTCTTTCTTATTTCTTCTAGTACCTAAATAGAATCTTTGACCATATTTACTACAAGCTTGCATTTCATTTTATTTTATCTGAAGATTATGTGTGATTTAAACTTGTTAAGAAGTTTAATGTCAAGATATTGCTTGCTCTTTTACTTAAAAGCATGACTTACATTTTCTACATTTATCATTTTCTGAAGGTTGAATGTTCCTCTTTAGCATTCTAGCTAGAGATTCTTTTTGTGGTTTCTATTTTTTTTATATAGGTGCTTTTTAGGTCATAGTTTAAGTTTGGTCCTTTTAAACTAGGATGTTTATACAGTTTGTTTCTAAGGGCTAAAAAAAAGGCTCTAATGTTAAATAAGACACATTAAGTATACTTTACTTTCATGCTGTTTCAGGATAGTCTTATTAATGTAATCTATTCAAATAATAAGTATTTAGGTAGTACAGTATACTTTTGTTGGTACAGCTTAGTATTAGTTCCTCATCACAGTGCAGAATGGATTTTGGAATTTGGATTTTGAGTCACCAATACTGTCAGCACTTTGTGACCTTGGGCAAATCACTTCATCTTTCTGGGGCTCAGTTTCCTTATCTGCAAAATGAAGAAGTGGGACTAGATAGCCTCTAAGGTCCCAGCTTTAAGTCTGTGATCCTTTGACTCCCCAAAACTTATCCTACTTCCAGACTTCACTCTTTCTGGTGTGTGTAGCATCGTACTTCTTGTCACCTATGTTCAAAACTTCAGAGTCTTCCTCAACTCCTCCCTTCATCACTCTCCCCATAATCTTGTTGTTTCTACATTGACATCTCAGATTTTTCCCCTCCTCTCCATATTGCTACCACTCTAATACATGCCTTTATCACCCATCATCTAGACTATTGTAGTAGCCTCTTACTTGGGCTTTCTGTTCCAATTTATATCTCGCCCCCAATAATCCATTTTAAATTAGTCCATGCTAAATTAATATACCTGTTGTACGCATCTGACCTTGCCATCCCTGCACTCAAGAATCTTCAGTAGCTCCCTCTTGTTTTTAGAGTGAAGTACAAAATCAGCCCAGCATTTAAAGCCCTCTAGAGTCAGGCTGCCACCTACCTACGTTTACAGACTTATTTCACAATATTCCCCCTTGTATGCCCTCTTCATTCCAGCTAAATCAGCCTATTAGATGTTCCTCGAACTTAGCATACCAGTTTTCTCTCTGATTTTTTCACTGGCTGTCTCCCACACCTAGAATATATTCTTACCTCACCTGGCCTCTAATAATACATAGCTTCCTTCATATTTCAGGTCGAGTGTCACTTCTGAAGAAAGCCTTTCTTAATCAGTCCCCTGAGTAGTTAGTTTTCTCTTCCCAGCGAAAGTATCTTGTATTTACTTATCTTTGTACATATGGTGTCCTTCCAGTAGATTGTAAGCACCTTGAGAACAAGGACTGTTATTTTTAGATCACCAGTGCCTTAAATATCGTAGTAGGCACTTAATAAATGTTTGTTGAATAAAATTGAATTTTTAAAAAGTAAAAATACAAAGAGCTAACTTAGTTCATTGTAGCTTTCGTCTGGGTTACTTGTAATTTTATTTTCTTTCCAGAACCTTTACAGATTGTATTTTCTTTTAATTCAGATAGTATTCTCATTGCAGTAAAGGATGTGTTTGTAGCTACCATAAAGTTAGGCATTGGAGACAAGAGGTTCTATTAAATGACTTAATTGCCTTTCTTCTTTCTAGATGTGCTTCTTAGAATTTTTTTTTTTTTGGTTGATACATTTACTTATCTTAGTGGAAAGATTTCTATTTGAATATTTTCGTTTTTAATCAAAATTATTCTTATTTTTTCTAGCTATCTACTTATTACAGTGGGAGTTGTTTATGTCAAGTCATTTCCTCAGTCCAGGAAAGACATTTTGAAAGATTTGGTAGAGATGTGCCGTGGTGTACAGCATCCCTTAAGAGGTCTATTTCTTCGAAATTACCTTCTTCAATGTACCAGAAACATTTTGCCAGATGAAGGAGAGCCAACCGAGTAAGAGATAGTAATTGTGTTTGCATCATGTACATAGCTATTTTAATGTTTACTGTCTTTTCAAATGAGTATTTAGTATTCCTGTAACATTCTTTACCACCTGTTATTTTGTATGATTGTTAAATAAATGGCATGATTACCTCAGAAAGAAAGTAGCTTTAGTCATTAGTGTCATTATACATACAGGAAAGCCATCATTATCAGGAGTGCTTTATTTTTCAGGGTATAATTTCTTTAAACCCAGTTGGATTTGGGACACAGCCCTTGAAACCATGACCACGTTTCTCTGCTTGGGGATTAGAACTGTGGTTTCAACTCAGTTGGGTGAATTATGTATGGATGTCCATTACATGAAAGGAGTAGACAATTGAGAATGGATTACATCAGTGAAAGAGTTTTCCTCTCATCTCTATTCCATTGTGGCTAGAGAGACTTTCACTAAGAGTAAAAGCTATGGAATCTGGATTACTACTTTATTTGTGGAAATTCAGTTGATTTTTTTTTTGAGTGAAAAGTAAGGTCTGACCATTTTGTTCTATAGTTGACATTTACTTCTGTAGCATTTTAATAATTTCATCAGCAAGCAAACCTACATCGCAGACCTCTACTTAACATATACAAAGTACTGTAATAGGTAATATGAGAGTTATCCGGTATAGGAAGCTGTCTCTTCAAATTGCTAAAAGTCTCACGCTGGGCAAACAGACAGATTTGCATAGAAATTTACCTGGTCTGTGATGGACATCAGTTTTCTTAAGGCTTGCTAGTTTAAAGTGATATTTATCAACATAAACTACTTTGGGGTAGAGAAAAAGAGGAACAAAGAAATCACCATTTGAATGCCTGCATTGCTAGTATATTACCTTTAAATTTTCTTCCACCTTGAAGTACAACAAAGGCAAATTATTTTGAAACCAGTTTTTATAATTACTGGCCAGAGTTTGCATATAAATAGAGCAAGAAAAAATGAGCAAGGGGAGAGGTTGGGTTCATTTTTAGATACCAGTCAAATATAAATATTGCAAATGTTGGTTTTATTTCAGCGAAGAAACAACTGGAGACATCAGTGATTCTATGGATTTTGTACTACTAAACTTTGCAGAAATGAATAAGCTCTGGGTGCGAATGCAGCATCAAGGACATAGCCGGGATAGAGAGAAACGAGAACGGGAAAGACAAGAGCTTAGAATTCTAGTGGGAACAAATTTGGTCCGCCTCAGTCAGTTGGAAGGTGTAAACGTGGAGCGATACAAACAGGTTATTTGTCATTGTTTACTAACTTTTAGTTATTTCTATGAAATACATAAAATTACATCTTTCTGTGGAATTGTTTTTATTTAATATCATAAAATTGATTTTTAAGTAGTTTCTAATTACTACATAGAAATAGCATTTTCATGCAGATTCTAAGTGGTTTTAGCTTATGTTAATAATAACTGCTCACATTTATATAGTATCTTAAGGTTTTCAGGGCACCTTCTTCACAATGATTCTGTGGATAGCTGTGCAAGTTTTATATTATGTAAGTCTTAAATTTAGTCTAGATGTGAAGCATTGGTAAAATAAATTTTTATTGACTTAGCCAGTTTTTATGGTTTATGTATATTTGGGGGATGAATTGGGGCTTCAAAATCCTAAAGACATTTAAAAAATAAGTAGTCTTCATTTCCCTTGTTTTCTGTGTTAGATTGTTTTGACTGGTATCTTGGAACAAGTTGTGAATTGCAGGGATGCCTTGGCTCAAGAGTATCTCATGGAGTGTATCATTCAGGTAATGTTATTAATCTTCTATCTTGTTTTCTTAACTAAATTTTAAAAATTCAATTTTAGGAAGGTTCCATTTTATCTTTTTTCATTTTCATTGGTATTAAAGGAGTCTTGGTAAAATATGAAATATGCTTCCTTGCATAAGTAGACTCTTTTCCCCCCAAAACTCAGCATTTGAATTAATATTGTACTTTTTTAGTAACTGGTATAGGGAGAATTAATGATTAGTGTCCAAGTCTATCAATTTTTCTAGTTTCTAGTTCAGACGTGGGTGATTTTTGATTGCTGGGATCTCTTTCTGCCTCTTCAGGTCTTAAGTTTAGAGCTGGAAAGAGATCTTTTAGATCACCTACTTCAATACTTAATTTTATAGATGAGAAAACTGAGGTCCCGGGATATTAAAAGACTCTAGCTAGGGTCACACAGGTAGTAAGTTGCAGAATAGAGATTTGAATCCAGGTCTTCTGACTTCAGCTCTCTATGTCATGCTGCCTTTATGCTTGTGTTTAGTGGATACTCCAAAGATAACTTTTAAATATGAACTGTTTAGATGGATCATTAGAATTTGGTTGTGTAAGATGTAAATTATGTTTTTGCAAGATGAATTACTGCTTTTGAATTATATAGATATGTAAAGTAAATGGACTCTAGAAAATTGTATCCATTGTAATTTATGAATCTACTCCTGCCCCCACCTCCCCCCCCCCACACCACACACGTACCACAGAAACACACACATACACACATACAAACAATAATAATTGGTGTTACTTTTTAGGTCTTCCCTGATGAATTTCATCTACAGACCTTGAACCCTTTTCTTCGAGCCTGTGCTGAGTTACACCAAAATGTAAATGTGAAAAACATAATCATTGCTTTAATTGATAGGTGAGTAAGACAAAAGATTTGGCCAGATGTTTGCTTGATTTTGGGGTAAGGACTCTTTGCCTTTGGAACAAGAAATTGATAGACTTCTAAACCTGATTTATTCATGTTGTCTCTTTATTATGCAGATTATTTCTGTTCTTCGTTGGTTAAACAACAAATAATTTAACAAGTACTTGAGTGCCTACCATGTGCTTAATTTAGGCATGAACAAATTGTAGCTCTTTATTGCAGGAAACGCAGTGCTTTTTGTTGTAACCTTGTGACTAATATCTAAAGACCAAATGGATTTATAAATTTGCCAACAGAAAGTACCATTAGGTCTTTCAATATTAGTCATAAGGTCACAGCAAACAGCCTTTGACTATAAGAGGGACAGTGGATAGACTGCTAGCCATCGAGTCAGGAAGCGCTGCCTCTGGTATATATTAGTGAATAACCCTGGCCAAGTCACTTATCCTCCCCATGTTCTAGGTTGCTCTCAGCTCAGAAGTTGCAGAGAAGGTACCAACATGCATTGTGAGAGGTTGATTCATTTTCCATATGTTTTCCTACGTTGATGAAATCACAGGTGCATTCCCTATCCTTGACTGTCACACTAACTGTTGTTACCCATAGAAAAAATATGACCACATCTGCACACTATACTGCTAGTCATAGTGTTTTAAAGAGGCTAGAGGCAGATACTTATCTCTTTCTGGGATAATTTGATTTGGATTATATGGGTTCTAAGTGTTGTCTTTAAGTCAGAAAGCTGAATTAAATGACCTCTGGTAGTCCCTTTGGTGTATTATTGCTCAGTTTATCCGGGATAGTCACTGCAGTAGTTTTGTAACCTTTTTATAATGTAACTGTTTAAAATACACATATCATTGTCACCTATTCAATTCCATGTTTTAAAAATAAGTGTATTTGTTATAAATTACAGATGTTTGAAGTACGTTATTTTTATAGCTTGATTTCATCTGTGACTTCAGTGCTTTTTTTCCATGAAGAGTGTGTCAGTGAATAGTGTGTTGGGCTTGGAGTCAAGAAAACCAGCTTCAGATCCCACCTCTGGCACTTTATTGGCAACTTGATACTAGGCAAATCCCTTAAACTCAGGCAGGTCCTTAGGACTTAGCTACGAAATTTTTGTTAGTGGAGGGAGTTCTCACACTGAGAATTCCTTCATACTAATGGAACCATAGATCCTACAGATATTTGTATATTCTTGTTACCATGTTTAGATTTCTAAAGGTTACAAGAAACACATAAGAGATTGGGAGACTTTGCTTAGACTTTTGTCTAGCTATGGTAGGAAGGCCCCGTTAAAGAGGTAGGGTGACTAAATGAAGTATATCAGAAAGCTATTCAACTTATAAGTGGTGAGTCTCCATGAATATGAGATTTCACAACAGCAGCAAAAAAAGGGTGATAGATGAAAGATGTCAGTGATTTGAAAGTTGCAAGAACATTGATCAGACATAGTAGAAAATTGATTTAGTGCACAGAACATTTCCTATGAACTTTTAAATAAATGCTATAAATCCACAAGGATCACTAAAGATTCTTTTCTTTTTTTAGATTAGCTTTATTTGCTCACCGTGAAGATGGACCTGGAATTCCAGCAGATATTAAACTTTTTGACATATTTTCACAGCAAGTGGCTACTGTAATACAGGTATATGCAACATTTCCTATAAGTTTTCAGAACTTCTGCTGAATAGTTTTTTCCCCCAGTAAAACTATTTATGTTAAAAAAGTTATATTTTTCCAAAATTTGTAGTCCAGACAAGACATGCCTTCAGAAGATGTGGTGTCTTTACAAGTGTCTCTCATTAACCTTGCCATGAAGTGCTATCCAGATCGTGTGGATTATGTTGATAAAGTGTTAGAAACAACGGTGGAAATATTTAATAAGCTAAATCTAGAACAGTAAGTAGAAATGTACATTTTTACTAGACATTTTACAAAATACTACCTTTTCCTAGAATAGCTTCCTCTTTTCCATTGCTTTTAGAAGACTTCGAATATATTCTAAACATTTCTGAGACTGGCATACTTGGTTATGGGAAAAGGGGAACAAAAGCTGATGGTATAATTAGAGTGAATTCTCTCCTAAATAAATTTTAAAAACATATGTATGTGTTGTATTTTTCAAGTAGAAGGTCATTATATTTGCTGTTAATTTTTTTCTAGCTTGAGCTTTGGTACTGAAAAATTCTTTATTTCATATAGACAACTCTTTTATGAATGAATGCCTAGCATGTATAATTGACTGGTTGCCCCCAAACTATTCTAGATTAATTGCAGCATCTTGTGGCGAATTATCTGACTCAGTGTATTTTTCTCTTCCCTTCCCCTGTCCTTCAGTTGCGTACAGACTATGTTTCCTGCTTTTCTCCTTTGAGTTGACCAGTAAGAATTCAGTTAATTTTATGTAAAGCAGTCGTTCACACGTACGTATGCCAGCACACAAGTTGGCACATCCTTTATGAACCTTTTGTGAAAGGATATGGACAAGGATTACAAAGAATAAGTTGTAGGTGGATTGCAGTCTGTCTGTAATGTTGATTGAAACTTCCCACAACTTTGTGAGATCACAGATTCTCTGAGGTGATAAAGTAGCTAAAATAGAAAATAGCAAAAAATGCCGACAAGACATTATGGCATAGTGTGTTGGAGATTTCCTATAGATCTCTTCATGTTCTGTAGGTACTAGTTTAACACTTGAGCCCTTAGTCTGTTTTACTCATTCTTGTTCCATGGTGAGCATAGTGCTCCTAATCATACATTTCCTTGGTATTTTTCACCTGATTTCTTTCGTATAAGTTCTTGTTGGCCATAGACTATAGTCTTTGTATTCATCATCTCTTCCCTCATAAATCTCTCCATTTACTTAATTTTTGATTTGGGAGAGGATTGGGTTCTGTGATTTGTAGTCAGATAGCATCACAAGGAATAATGGTGTTAAAAAGTTGGACTTCTGTGTAAGTGAGCACCTTGAGACCACTTAAAGTGCTTTCCATTTCCTACCGAAATTCAGCCTGTTTCCTTCTTCCAGTTTAATTCCAGGTCCAAATCCTTGTCCACCTGTTGAGTTAATTCAATCAGCTCCCCATCCAGCTACATGGAATCGTCTGAACGTTGGTCATTTTTTGTCGATTTTTTTCACGTACAGGTGATTAGGCCAATCTCTTTTGAGTAATCGCAGATCTCATTGAGGTTTTGTAGTATTCCGTGGCTTGATGCAATCAGTACATTGTAATCTGCAAATTGGAGTATATGGAGGACCTCACCATCTGTAGGGAATCTATCATCTTTCATTTGGGACTCTTTATTAGACATCTCCCATGAGATCTTTCAATAGTTATTTTTGTATTTGTATCTTTTGAAGAATATTGTTTGAATTTAACATTTCTATGGGAGACATCTTGCTGAAAGGAGTCTAAAGCTTCTGTGATGGGTAGGCCTGACTTGGGTAAGTCTGTTTTAGTTTTATATTGGAATGAGACATTGGTAGGTCATTCAACAATTAACAGAAGGAGGTTCTCATAGCCATAGAATAGAAAAGATATTCAACAGAGATCTTGCTGCAATTAGCTTGGGTAAATGCTGCTCCTTTCCCTTCACCTCCATAAGGAAATGGGCATCTGTAATGACTTGAGTAGTCTTACTCAACTTGTTCCTAATCAAGTCTAAAAAGCCCTAATTCCATGTGGGTCTTTTTGTATCCTCAGATGACCAGAAAGTGGTATTAATATAGGTAGAGTCCACCAGGAAGCTTTTTTAATAGAGTTGTGGCTTACGCTTTAGCTCCTTGGGCCAGTCAAGTCTAGGAGCCAGCTTCTTTGCCTTCCAGGGAATTAGCCTAATCTAGATGATTGGGCAGCTAGGTGGCACAGTGGATAGAGTGCTGGGTCTGGAGTCTGGAAGACTCATCTTCCTGAGTTCAAATCTGGCCTCAGACACTGGTTGTGTGACCCTGGGCTAGTCATTTGACCCTGTTTCCCTCAGTTTCCTCATCTGTAAAATGAGCGGGAGGAAGGAAATGGCAAAACACTGAAGTATCTGTCAAGAAAACCCTACCTGGGATCATGAAGAGTCAAACATGGCTGAGAAACAACTGAACAACAAAAGATTGATGGGGAGATAGTGATCCTATCGCAGTCTCCATACAATTTTTTTTAAAATAACCAATAAACAGTGAGATCTTGTATTCTCTCTACCTTCAAGTTATTTGTGTTGTGGTTTCTGAGCTCATGGGGCATCATTTTTATGATTGTGTTATATCAGTCTTAGGTAGACAGTGGTGGTAGTCCATATTGATGTCTCTATCTTTCTCTAGGTTTCTGGCATCGGTAGCTCATTTGAATAGGTTAGATTGGAACTATTATAGCAACAGAGTATTCTTCTCATCTTTATCCTTCCAGCAACAAAAGATGTTGATTTTGGTCTTTGTGCTAGCTAATGTTCTGACTGCACATAGAGCTGATTCTGAAATGACTCCATAACAAGTCATTTGCTTTTTGAGATACTGCTTTGTGCTTCTTGTGCCTTGTGCCTTCTCTTCTTGGAGAAAGCATCCATGATGTATAAGCCTAAGACC
The DNA here is from genome assembly GCA_028646595.1 of Phalanger gymnotis. NCBI lineage: Eukaryota > Metazoa > Chordata > Mammalia > Diprotodontia > Phalangeridae > Phalanger > Phalanger gymnotis. The sequence goes on along the minus strand of CM053625.1, from coordinate 105,524,002 downwards.
TCTTCTATTTTTTTTGTTTTTAATTTCATTTTCTAGTATAGTTTTCACTTCTCCTTAATGTCCAACTTTGCATTAAAGTAAGTGAAAAGGGATATCTTGGAAAACCTTATTGAGTTCTTCATCCTCTGCAGCAGATGTTGGGACATAAAATCCTTCCTGCAGGTTTTTTATTATGTTCATTATCAAGGTGAAATGACCAAGTGCTCCATGAAATGCTATTTCTTATAGCCTTTGAGCAGATGGTGACGTTAATTCCTCCAGTTCCTTTATTTTCTTCTCTAGGGAGTATTGGGGAGCCATCCTCCCATGTAGCTTCAATTTCTTTATATCTTCTGGTTTCATTTATTCAAGAACATCAGTTTTAATATGGTTCCTTTCTTCTGATGGTATCAGTAAATTAACGCTTATCAAGCCTTTGCTGTGTGCTAGGCCCTGTGCTAGACACTGAGGATACAAAGACAAAAAGGAGGCAGTCCCTGTCCTCAGGAAGCCCCATTCTAATGAGGCTATAATGCGTATACCTATATAGGTAACCTTGCGGCATGGGGGGAAGGAGGCAATGGCGTTTAAAAGAACCAATAAAGAAGGTAATGCTCAAGTTCAGTCTTCAGGGAAAGCAAGGATTATGAGAGCAGAGAGGAGGAAGCCGGGGCCTTCCAGGCATAGGACTGGCAATATGAAGGCATGGAGACAGGTGTTGAGGAGCAACAAGAAAGCCAACAACTGGACCATAGAGTGCACGGAGGGGAGTAATGTATAATCAAACTCTAAAGGTAGATCAGTCCATGTTAAAAAAAGTCAAGTTAATAAGCATTTATTAAACTCTTAATGAACTTAAGTACTAATGGCCCAAGTACTTTGTTAAAGCTGGGCATACAAATACATACAAAAAGAAAGTCAGTCCCTGCCCTTTTAAGGAGCTTACATTCTAGTGAGGGAAAGCAGCACCTAAAAGGAATATGAGGAGCAGGGGGCAGTTGAGAGAGTAGAGAAGAGCCATTATGGAGAGAGAAGTCTAGAGAGTCAGAGCCTGGAGAGCAATGGAGTAAGCATGGCTGGCCTAGGCCCTTCCTTAAACTGAGGTCCCAGGAAGAAATGACTAATCAGAAGAAGCAGCTTTTTCTATAGAGATGGAGGGATCTTCCAAGGTGAGAAGGTTGCAAAAGCTTGGTGGCAGAGGCATCTTCCGGGGTAAGAAGGAGCTTTTAGTAATGAAAATACTTTCCTGAGTCCATAACCAGCATTTTTCTCTGGTACAAGGGATCATACTCCCTGAAGCTGCCTCCCTTTGATGTGTCTCTCTACTTATGGCTAGATGCATTGTATCTCACTTGGCCAGCCTCAGGTGACAGGGTGTTTTGGGGTGGGAGAAGGGAAACCTCTGTGTTTACTCCCTGCCCTGTACACACCCCCCACTCCCCATCTGATCTTTGGTGAAGTACAAAGGCAATAGCTTTGACCTTTGCGATAATAGAAAACCATGGAGTTTGTGTTGGGGTGAGGAGGGGAAATGAGTTGGTCAGATCTGTGCTTTAGGAAATTCACTTGGGCAGTTGTTTGGAGGATGAATTTGACTGGGGAGATACATGATAGAGAGACCAGTTGACTGTTATAATGGTTCATGGAAGGGGTGATGAGGGCCTAAATTAGCATGGTGATTGTTAATGGAGAAGAGATGTTGTACAGGTAGAAGCATCAAATTTTGGCAGCTGATTATATGGTTATATGGGGTGAGGGTGAAGAATTGAGGATAACACTGATGATGTGAGCCTGGATGGCTGGAGGACAGTAGTAACCTTGACAGAAATGGGAAATTTAGGAATTTGAGTTTGGATGTAAAGGTAACAGGGTTCTATTTAGTTCTGTTTGGCACATGTTGAATTTGAGAGGCCTGTGGACAGCCAGTTTGAAACTTCTAAAAGGCAGTTTTGGTAGTGAAGGTTTGGGTTTCAAGGGAGACACCAGGACTGGAAATATAGGTCTTTGAGTCGTCTACAGAGGAGAATCCATGGGAACTGATGAGTTTAACATGAGAGAATGTAGAAAAAGAGAAAAGTGTTCAGGACAGAACCTTGGTGAAGAGTAGGATACTCCCATAATTAGAGCCAGCAGAGTTTTTTGATAGGTAGGAGTAGAACTAAGAGAGCATAGAGGAACACAGGTGCTCAACAATGCTGCAAAGAGGTCAAGAATGAGGAATAAGAAAAAGCCATTATATTTAACAATTAAGAAATCATTAGTGTAGAAAGAAACATACATTTTTTAACATGGCCACTCCGTGGATTTGTCTTACTTGACTATATTTATTCCTTATAAGGTATTTTCTCTTCTCAGTCTTTTTAGTTGGGTTGAGACAGAAGGATAGAAGAGGTTTTGCAGTAGTGTTGCCAAGAAAAGAGTGCCATTGAAACATTTTTTAAAAATACACAAAAGAAAAGTTCAGAAGGAAGCACAGAAGAGTGGGACAGCTTTGAAAGTCATATGTGTAATTTAACATGTAATTTTTTCTAAAACAAGCAATATGAAATGCAGATTCATGGTTTCATTTAGTCCTCACTTATCTTATTTTGGGTGTTTAAATTCAGAATATTAAAGAATGAATTTTTTAAAATTTTGAATAGAGAGGTTTCAGTTTATTGATGAGGTCAGCAGCCAGATTGCAATGAATTTAAAGACAGTGAGAAGAAAGGAAGTAGAGGCAGCAACTGTAGACTGCTTTTTCAAGGAGTTAGAGAAAGGGAGGAGAACTATAGGAAAATAGCTTTTCAATATAAGATATCATGTATGTATGTCATGTTTGTTTGAATAAGGATCTTACATTTAGAGGTGCCAATAGTTCAATTAATGTTTTAGGCAATCTTAATATTATAATATTTACTACTCTCTAGCCGCTTGTCCACTACATTGCCACTCTCACTGAAGAAACAGAAAGGGATCACTAAGGCCTGAGGGCTATTTTATTTCATGGTTTTGCCATGGCCAAAAAGTTTTTTACTCAGTGGCCAAGACACCTCATGATATTTAATCTCTCTCTACTTAGCAGGGCTGGTCTTTGGGTAACAAATACAGTTTGCTGGGATCTTCTTTGAAGCCTTTTCAGCTTGATAGAACCTGCCAAAACTTGTCTTCAATTGGCATAGCCTTTGAGAATCCAGGGTAAACTCCATGTCACAATGGGACATTGAAGTTACAGAGTCTAATAGCTATTCCACATTATGGATTCAGTGGGATTTTATGTACTGGTCTGGGAACCGTTCTTTGGAAAAATGCTTTCCATGTTCTCAGCAAAAAAGTTAATTTTAGTTAGCTTTTAGAACAGGAGATTACATTCATTTGTTTGTTTTGTATCAGTTATAATGGGCATCTCCGCTGCTTAGGTTTAGATGAACTTCTTCATTCCTATGGAAGAAAGGAGTTTAGTTGAACCATTGGTATTCCTGGATTAAACTTTTCTGATTGCACGTGGGGAGGTGGGAAGAGGAGCCCTCTTTTTGGTATGTAAAAAGATAATTTATTAACAAATTAACTAATTTATTTTGTAGTATTGCTACCAGCAGTGCAGTTTCAAAGGAGCTTACGAGGCTGTTGAAGATACCTGTTGACACCTATAACAACATTTTAACAGTTTTGAAGTTAAAACATTTTCATCCCCTCTTTGAGTATTTTGACTACGAGTCCAGAAAGAGTATGAGTTGTTATGTACTTAGTAATGTCCTGGATTATAACACCGAAATTGTCTCACAAGACCAGGTAAGAAATAGTATACGCATGTTTTTTTTTGTGTGTGTGTGTGTACGTATGTATGTGTGTATGTGCCATCTTTCAAAAGCACTTTTAAATTGACTTATAAAGAAGGAATTAAATGATAACTTCTCTTAGGACAGCATTTTTTAAAATGTAGTTAATTACCGATGCACTCATGTGTGGTTATTTTAGGTCTTTAAACAAGAGAGTTTGGATAAAGTCTTGTCTTTAGTATCATTTTTGGTGGTAGGCTAATGTGACCAATATATTTGCCCTTTTCTGGATTTTATAGGTGGATGCAATCATGAATCTAGTATCAACATTGATTCAAGACCAACCAGATCAACCGGTGGAAGACCCAGACCCCGAAGACTTTGCTGATGAGCAGAGTCTTGTGGGAAGATTCATTCATCTTCTGCGGTCAGATGACCCTGATCAGCAATTCTTGGTATGATTTAATAATCCATTACCTTATAGTGAAATAAAGTGTGGCATATCATTAAACTGTTCTAATGTAGGTTGTAGTTTTGGTTGAAGAGTTTTGAGAGAACTTAAAATAGCTAGCCACCATTTATGTAGCACTTTAAGGTTTTCATGGCTGTGTACATATGTTAAATCATTTGATCCTCACAACAGCTCTGAGTAGTAGGTTCTGTTACTCTCTAGTCATTCCATCTATGTATCAAATTCTCTTTCTCAATTCAGTTAGAAATGTTTGAAGCTTCTTCCTACTACCAGTGAGAAATAAATCCACTCATTTTTGGAAAATATTAGTTCCTTCAGAACAATCCATTATCTGCTGTCCTCTGATTATTCTTTGTTTATTTTTGTTTTGAACTCTGGTTTTATGGTTTGGTTGCATTTATATTCAAGTGCACATACTTTACTTTTTTGGCCACATTTGTGTGTGCTCTCTCACTAGAAGCAACATACTCATTTCAGTTACATTTACACTTGGTAAGAATGCTAACTTTGTGTTTTGTCATATTTATACCCATTTCTAAGACTATTGATTATATGTTATGTTTGCTGTAATAAAAATAAGAGAAAAAAAGAGGCTTCAAACACCACCCACATCACTTTCCCCTCTGCCCCATGCACAGAATGTGATGCATTAGAATAAATTACTATGTTCATTTTTTTTAAAGTGAGCAGAAATGCTGGTGTTTGAAATTGGTATGCTCCGTTAGAAAAGGGTTACATTGGGTGGTGCTTAATTTTTTTAGTTTTGGCTAAAGAGTACTTCTATATATAGTATAGAGTCATTATAGTTAGTTTGGCTACATGAGATTAGACATTAGACTTCTTTTTATAAAGCACACCTTTACTGAGGATGATCCCTGATATTTAATTTAGGTTGCAATTAACACTTAACATTAGACATGAAGAAATTGTGGGTCCTACATAATTTGATTTAATTTTGGAGCCAGAGGATGTAGATTCAGTTTCTGACTTTGCTCTATTACTTTGTGACCTTGGGCAAGTCACTTTCTGGGACATTTTTTTTTTTTCCAACTAAAAATGAGGAGTAAGACTAGGTTCAGAGTGTCCTGGATCCCTTTGGCAGTCTGATGGAAGCCTAGGGACTCTTTCTCTGAATAACATTTTTAAGTATGCAAAATAAAATACCTAGTATTACGAAGAAAACTAGATATATTGAAATATAGGTGTAGATACTGCCCCCTGTCTACTTCACAGATCCACTGAAATCCATTCATGGATCCCTTGAGCGTTCATAGCTCTCAGCTTAAAAACCCTTGGACTAGATGATCCTTGCCATCTCAATGGTCAATAAGGACCTCGTAGGTAAATAGAAAACGGAATTCTTATTTAGTGCTGATGTTTGAGCTGAGGGTAACAGAAAAATACTAGCACTGGGTATGCTTTTTTTACTTGAGATATAAATTATAAATGTCGTTGATTGACCAGATAATCGGATAATTTAACACTGGACTCAAGTGAAAAGTTTTGTTGTTATAGTTGAGTTGTTTCAGTTGTGTCCAGCTCTTCAAGACCCTATTTGGGGTTTTCTTGGCAAAAATACTGGAGTGGTTTGCCCTTTCCTTCTTCACCTTATTTTACAGATGTGGAAATTGAGGCAAACAGTTAAGTGACTGACCCAGGGTCACATAGCTAGTAAGTGTCTGAGGCCAGATTTGAACTCATGAAAGATGAGTTTTTCTGACTCCAGGCTCAGCACTCTATCCACTGTGACACCTAGTTAACTGGTGAAAAGTATATGCGTTTATCTATTGTATAAGAGTTTACAAAAATAAATAAAAAAAGAGTTTGCTGTATATATTCTCCTGTGCAAAAACTGAGAGGTAGCATTGCATAGTAGATAGATTGCTCTGTTGCAGGCAGGAAGTCCTGGTTTCTAATACTGCTTCCGATACCACTGTGGCCCTGAACAAATCACTTAACCTCCCAAAATGCCACTGTTCTCATCTGTAAAATGGAGACAGTATCTGTAGAACCTGTTTTGTTTGACTGTTGTAAGATGCTAATGAGAATATATGTATAGAATTTTGTAAACATTAAAGATCCGTATAAATGTCAGCTATTGTTATTTGTAGTTAGTGTTTATTTGCAGAGACTGCATGGTATAGTAAGGGAAAAGATGATTGGCCTTCGAGTCAGATGATCTCTGTCACTTAATGATTTGTTATATGATTCACTTAATTTTTAAGCTTTTGTTTTTTCATCTATAAAATGAGAAAATAAATCCTCAATTATGCCTTTCTTTGAATGTTCTGAAAAACAGAAAAGCTTTTTAGGATCATTCAACCCATTCGCATTCTTAGTTCTTATTTTGAATAAAAGAATAAGCAGCTTCTACTTTTTTTTCCGTTTGGGAACTAGTATTGTTGTTTATTTTTTTCCCTTAAGCTTTCTGCCTTATTTCATAGATTTTTAATGGATTTTGTTAGTTTCCTTACTGCGCTTTTAAGTGTAGGCAATTTTACCTTTATATTACTATTAGATCTTTTTTCCAAGGAATGGTACTTTTCCTCGGTTTTAAATAGGTCATGATATTTTTATTTAATTTAGAGGATAAAGATAGCCCAAGATAGATATGCCACCTAAATATGAAGTACAGCTACTACAGCTATTGCATGTGAATGAACACTCCTGTGTAGTTGTACTCATATTTTAAAATGACAATTCTTGATGATAATTAGTGTTGAAATGGGTGAGTATAACTGCAAAGATTTGTTAATTCCCAGGCATGCTTATGAAGAAAGGCTTATTATTAATAACTTTAACTGCTCTTGGCAGTGCCAATTAATGTATGAGACCCTACCTTTTGGAACTTGATCACTAAAGGTTATCCTTTCAATTATGTGATAAAATGTACTTTTAAAGGCCCTGAAATTAGAGATAGTACATCATTTCTTATAGCCATAGGTGACCCTCAGAGTTCATAGTTTGCTGTGCAATATGATTTCTCACATATACTCATTTTTCAGTGGTATGAAATGGTTTTTGTTTTGTACCTCGAGTATGAGCTTGGATAAATGAAAAAATTCTATATCTGTATGTCCGGTGAAATTAGCTATCTCATAATATGTGCCTAATTGTAGAAAAGATTAGATTTTCTCAACAGTATTTAGTAATGTAACCATCTTTATAAGATTCTGTGTTTTAATCCTTTCTTTTTTTGGTTGCAGATTTTAAACACAGCACGGAAACATTTTGGAGCTGGTGGGAACCAACGCATTCGCTTTACACTCCCTCCCTTGGTATTTGCTGCCTATCAACTGGCTTTTCGTTACAAAGAAAATTCCAAAGTGGTAGGTTTACTCTTAAGTGTGTAATTTTGTTTCCTCTTTCCCTACTTCCCTATTATGGCAGTTGGTTGATTATTATCATCAAGATGAAGTCAACACATGTTAAAACTTTAAAATCAGCATAATTTCTGGTTCTATCATGAGAGCGTTTTATTTTGGTTAAACATCACTTGAAAGAAATTGGTAATTTTATGTACACTATGACATAATGCAGTGATCTTTTAATGAGGATTTAGTCTTTTCTTTTTTGGGGGCAAGGCAATTGGGGTTAAGTGACTTGCCCAAGCACACAGCTAGTACACTTGTCAAGTGTCTGAAGCCGAATTTGAACTCAGGCCCTCCTGACTGCAGGGCCGGTGCTCTACTCACTGTACCACGTAGCTGCCCTGAGTCTTCTCTTTTTAATTGAATATTCCAAAGTAATACAGAAATTTTTTGCAAAAATTGTTTGTATGTTGCAGCTACTACAACATATTGAATTACTTACATCATGAAAGAAACTATTATCTTTTAGCATAGGATAATAACTTTTCTTCCAAATGCAAGTAATTGAATCTTCATTGTAATATGGATTCTGGAGCTATAACTAAGGCAAAGTTACTTTGTGTTTGACCAGGGCATCACGATTGAGAAGGTACAAAAATTTTTAATAATGTTTTTAAAAAGTTGTATAATTTTAAGATCTTGTGCATTTCGAACATACATTAGTACATTTAGTAGTATGGAGACAATGAACTTAACATCTAGTCATCAATAGTAATTAATTACACCAGGAAGCTGCTTCCTCCCTGTCTATCCCTTTGGTAGGTGCTCACCAAGTGAATTTCCCAATTAGCCCCTTCCCTGTTGCCTTCTGAGGGACTGCCTACTTAGCAGCAGTGACACAATGTCCTGGGGTCTTTGTTGTCCTGTAAAAGTGCTCCTAGGCTCTCCCCTCTCCACTCAATTGAATTTATCTTGTATTATTTTTATATCATGAATGATAAAGTTCATTTTCTTCTTTGCCCTAGAAGTCAAAATTGCTAGCTTTTACTCTGGTGAGTTCTCTGAGCACATTACATGGATGAAACAAAATAATGAATGGTGTTCCTTTGAAGAAAATATACTTTATGTCATTTTATGTCCTGAAATTGGATAATCAAGCTTATGTTAAGAAACAGAAAGAAATTTATGTTTGTAACAGGGATAAAATGGTTTGTTCAGTTTTAAAATTGTGGCCATATCATCTTAAGTAAGATGTATTCACTGTTTTTGATGAGGTGTTTGGTTGCCTAAGGAGGGGTGAACTGGCCTAGGACAGAAATAGAGCAGGTCAAAGCTCCCCTGCCAGTCAGTGTAGGACTGGGCTTTGAAGCATCCCTGCACTTCCAGCCTGGGCAAAGTAGGGTAACCAGTCTTTTTTAAAATGAAAATCAAAGGAACAAAAAACAAGCCCAAGCCCCCTATTTTAAGAATTTCATTTTTATTGATATCTTTTGTTTTTACATCACTCTTTTCAGCTATGTTCCTCCTTCTTTCCTTTCCTAGCAAGCCATCCCTTATAAACAAGATTTTCTTTCAAAAAGTGGGGGGAGAGGCAGGTCAGCAAAATCAGCCAACACAACTGGCTCTGATAGTATTCCACACCCATATTCCCCACCATCTGAAAAGGTAGAAGTCAGATGCCTGTTCATCTTCTCCAGGGCTAAGCTTTTGTTTTTTCACAATTATATGGCATTCTTTTTCCATTTACGTGGCTGTTATTTTTTTTTTCTTTTTCTCCTTACTTCACTCCATACCAGTTCACATAAGTGTTCCTTGCATCTTTGAATTCTTCATAACCATTGATTCTTATAGGGCAATAACATTGACATTACTTTCATGCATCACAATTTGTTTAGTCATTCCCCAGTTGAAAATATGCTGATTCATAATCAATTTTTAGCTTACTTAAGATTATGAAGTTGTGGGGTTTTGGTTTATTTTTGTGTAGTTTATAATGTATTTTTATACATTATACTTTATAATGTCCTTTAGGAATAAAATTTTTATACTTTATATACTTTTTAATGTTTTATACTTTATACTTTTTTCTTTTTTCATATTTTATTATTCAATATTTTAGTTTTCAACATTGATTTCCACAAGATTTTGAGTTACAAATTTTCTCTCCATTTCTTCCCCCCCCCCCCCCACTCCAAGATGGCATGTATTCTGATTGCCCCGTTCTCCAGTCAGCCCTCCCTTCTGTCACCACCCCCCATCCCCTTTCCCCTTTCTTGTAGGGCAGGATAGATTTCTATGCCCCATTCCCTATATATCTTAATTCCCAGTTGCATGCAAAAAAATCTTTTTTTTTTTTTTTTTGAGCATCTGCTTTTAAAACTTTGAGTTCCAAATTCTCTCCCCTCTTCCCTTCCCACCCACCCTCCCCAAGAAGCCAAGCAACTCAACATAGGCCACACATGGATCATTATGTTAAACACTTTCACAATTTGTGTTGTGAACGACTATCCATCCTATCCTGTCCCCCTTTATTCAGTTTTTTCCCTTGACTTTGTCCCTTCTCAAAAGTGTTTGCTTTTGATTACCTCGTCTCCCTATTTGCCATCCCTTCTGTCATCCCTACTTTCCTGTGGGGTAAGATAACCAATTGAGTGTATATGTTATTCCCTCCTCAGGTCAGATCTGATGAGAGCAAGATTCACTCATTCCCCTGCACCTGCCCCCTCTTCCCTTCCAACAGAACTGCTTTTTCTTGCCACTTTTATGTGAGATAATTTACTCCATTCTGTCTCTCCCTTTCTCCCTCTCTCAACATATTCCTCTCTCACCCCTTGATTTTATTTTTTTTTAGATATTGTCTCTTCATATTCAACTCATCCTGTGCTCTCTGTCTATATATATTTATATTCCCTTCAACTACCCTAATACTGAGAAAGGTCTCTTAATTACACACATCATCCTTCCATGTAGGAATGTAAACAAAACAGTTCAACTTTAGTAAGTCCCTTGTGATTTTTCTTGTTTACCTTTTCATGCTTCTCTCGATTCTTGTCTTTGAAAGTCAGATTTTCTATTCAGCTCTGGTCTTTTCACTGAGAAAGCTCGAAAGTCCTCTATTTTATTGAAAGTCCATATTTTGCCTTGGAGCATGATGCTCAGTTTTGCTGGGTAGATGATTCTTGGTTTTAATACTAGCCCTTTTGACCTCCGGAATATCATATTCCAAGCCCTTTGATCCCTTAATGTAGAAGCCGCTAGACCTTGTGTTATCCTGATTGTGTTTTCACAATACTTGAATTGTTTCTTTCTGGCTGCTTGCAGTGTTTTCTCCTTGACCTGGGAACTCTGGAATTTGGTGACAATATTCCTAGTTTTATTTTTGGGATCTTTTTCAAGAGGAAACCAGTGGATTCTTTCCATTTCTATTTTGCCCTCTGGTTCTAGAATATCAGGGTAGTTTAGCTTCATAATTTCTTGAAAGATGTTGTCTAGGCTCTTTTTATGATCATGGCTTTCAGGTAGTCCAATAACTTTTAAATTATCTCTCCTGGAACTATTCTCCAGGTCAGTGGTTTTTCCAATGAGATATTTCACATTGTCTTCCTTTTTTTTCATTCCTTTGGTTCTGTTTTTTAATATTTTGATTTCTCGTAAAGTCATTAGCTTTCTTTCCCTTGCTCCATTCTCATTTTTAAGGTGGTATTTTCTTCAATGTTCTTTTGGACCTCCTTTTCCATTTGGCTAATTCTTCCTCCCAAGGTGTTCTTCTCATTGGCTTTTTGGAGCTCTTTTGCCATTTGAGTTAGTCTATTTTTTAAGGTGTTATTTTCTTCAGTATTTTTTTGGGTCTCCTAGCAAGTCATTGACTTGTTTTTTTATGGTTTTCTTGCATCACTCTCTCGTCCCAGTTTTTCCTCTACTTCTCTTACTTGCTTTTGCAAATTCTTTTTGAGCTCTTACGTGACCTGAGACCAATTCATATTTTTCTTGGAGGCTTTTGCTGTAGGCTCTTTGACTTTGTTGACTTCTTCTGGCTGTATGTTTTGATCTTCTTTGTCACCAAAAAAAGATTCTATAGTCTGAGTCTGAGTGTGAGTCCTTTTTTGCTGTCTGTTCATGTTCCCAGCCAACTACTTGACCTTTGAGCTTTTTGTCAGGGTATGATTGCTTGTGGAGAATACTTTGTCCCAAGCTTTAGGGACTGCGCTGTTGTTTTCAGAGCTACTTTTACTCCACCATCGCCGCAAGCAAGCTCTACCATAGCAGCGCTTCTCCTCCCCCAAGAACTGCTGACCAGGATTGCGACCCAGATCCGAGCAGGGTACAGCAAGAGAACCTGCCTCTGAGCCAGCAAAGCACTCCCTGCACTCCTGCGCTGATCTGTTGCTTGATTCCACCCACTGTGTGAGCCAGGCACTCTGGAAGCAGCTGACGCTGGAGCTCTGGAAGCAGCCGCAGGAGCTTCCTGCTGCCACCACCCCCACCGCCCTCACCTCCGCCACCCCCAAGGTTGGGGATGAATCCCTCTCATCCCTATCCAGCAGTTTTCCCACTAACCTGCTCCATGGTCTTTGGCATTTGTGGGTTGAGAAGTCTGGTAACTGCCACAGCTTAATGATTCATGGCCCTTATGCCTGCTCCGCCTGACTCCTGGTTTGGTTGGTCCTGGTGCAGCTGCACTCAGCTCCCAGCACGATGCAATAGACCCTTCTCAGCAACTATCCAGGCTGTCCTGGGCTGGAGACCTACTTCCCTCTGCTATTTCGTTGGTTCTGCAGCTCTAGAATGTGTTCAGAGCCATTTTTTACAGGTGTTTGGCGGGATTTGGGGAAGAGCTTAAGCAAGTCCCTGCTTTCCAGCCGCCATCTTGGCTCCACTCCCTTATACTTTTATACTTTATAATGTCCTTTAGTCAAAATTTGTCAAGGCGATGAAATGAATTTATGACATTTTATATGTTCAGAGTATGGGTTTTGTTTGTTTTGTTTTCTTAGGATGACAAATGGGAGAAGAAATGCCAGAAGATTTTTTCATTTGCACATCAGACTATCAGTGCTTTAATTAAAGCAGAATTGGCAGAGCTGCCTCTACGACTTTTCCTTCAAGGAGCTTTAGCTGCTGGGGAAATTGGTTTTGAAAACCATGAAACAGTAGCATATGAATTTATGTCCCAGGTAACATGAGTTTTACTCTAGGTTATTTTGTAAGCATTATTTAGTGTTCCATGATTCAGTTTTGCTTATCAGTAGTTGTAGTATGAACATGTCTAACTTTTTTGCTACTTAGTAGAACCAGTCCTCTCCCACCTTAATGGGGCTGGGTTTAAAGAGAGTCTCTTTATATGAAAATCACATTATTAGAGCTGGTCTTAGTCCCATAGAACATGAGGCTGAGGTCATGGTTCCATCTCTTCATTAGGCAGTTAGCCTTATCATGTTCCTTGACCACAAATTGAATCCTTAGCCAAGGTCATGTAGCCCAGACTATCTTTTTTGAAGATTGTATTACAAAAGGAATAGAGTATGACTGATGGGGTACAGACTTATCACTTATCAGTACTTGGAAAATGGTGTGTGTGTCCTAGTAACAGTTGATCACTTGTGCCACCTTGGGTGGCGAGAAACCTGTGCTCCCTATGGGCTTTGTCATCTGCCCTTCCAGTGTCCCTCAAGGACCACCAGGTGTTCCATCTGACCTGCAGCAGGGCCTTCCTGTGTGTGGTGTCTCCCCTAATTAAAGGTGAGCTCCTCAAGAGCAGAGATTCTCTTGCTTTTCTCTATTTGTATCCCCATAGTACATAGCACATAGCAAGCCCTTACATGTTTTTCTATTCTATTCTGTGCTGTCTTAGAAAAAAAGCAAAACAAAAAGAGTTATAACTTCTTCTATTAATTAGTTAGAGATTCCAGATTACTTGTAAAAATGCATTAAAAAGCTGCTGCAAATAAATGATGCTTATGAAAAAGATTAACAACCCACAGTGTGTATTGTCTCCACAAGGCATTTTCTCTGTATGAAGATGAAATCAGTGATTCTAAGGCCCAGCTGGCTGCCATCACCTTGATCATTGGGACATTTGAAAGGATGAAGTGTTTCAGTGAAGAAAACCATGAGCCCTTAAGGACTCAGTGCGCCTTGGCAGCTTCCAAACTGCTCAAGAAGCCAGACCAGGGCCGGGCTGTGAGTACTTGTGCCCATCTCTTCTGGTCTGGCAGAAACACAGACAGGAATGGAGAAGAGGTGAGTCACAGGGGTTGAGGGAGTGGGAGCATGGGGAAGGGGGGTTTGATCCTGGTCGCATCCTTTAGGGTCTTCTGAAGCAGGTGCTTAGACACTTGAATTTCAGGTGAAAACCTCCTCTGAAAGCTTGTAGAGCTGTCAAAGGACATTGATGTGCTTCGTATTAGAAATCCATGGGGTTGGAACAGATGTATTAAGTGAGCTTCAGTGACATTGCTTACATTCCCATCCTCTGGTGAAACCTCAGCTTAAAGAATTTTTTAATACAGCAAGACTGTGTGATCTGCCTGATGCTTTACTTTTACAATGTTTCTTCAAAAATAGTTATAAAGTATATACCTAAATTTTTTAAAAAATGGTATTTTTTAATATAACCTTCATTTCTGAAAGTACCAACTCAGTGAGGCATCCCCATGTAATAAACAATAAAAAGAAAGCAAGGGGAAAGGGGAGTTTAGCAAAACTAATAGAAGCCTTAACCAAACCTAAGAAAGTTGTTTTTTTCCCCTTTAGGGCCAAGTTTGTAGACCAGATTTTAAAAAAAAAGTATAAGCTTTTTTCCACAGTAATGTGGAGTTTTCTAAAAGAGCCATTTAAACTTGTTGGACTTTTTTGAAACATTGAGAGAATTTCTATCATTTGAAAAATGTCCTTAAATGAAAAGTAATAATTATTTCATGACCAGCGTCTTTCTTCCTCCCCTCTTACCCTCTTTCTTTTCAGCTTCATGGAGGCAAGAGAGTAATGGAATGCTTAAAGAAAGCTTTGAAGATAGCAAATCAGTGCATGGATCCCTCCCTGCAAGTTCAGCTTTTTATAGAAATTCTGAACAGATATATCTATTTTTATGAAAAGGAAAATGATGCGGTAAGTGAATAACATTAATGATGCCAATCTTATGGGAATAAGAGCAGGTCCTGAGTTTTTGCCTTATTCTAGAACTTTAGGGCTACCTTATCCTTCAGATCTGCAGAACAAGTACAGAAGAGAGGAAATGCTTAATGACTCTGTTAAACTCTCTTCTCTTTATTTTTCCATTTTCCATTTATGGCTGGTAAGATAGCTGAACAATTTATAAAAGAATACCAGTATTAAGTGTATATGTAGTGCTCCTTGCACTGTGTATTTATTCTATAACTTTTGACTATTTAAACTCAAGGTTAAAAAATAGAAAAAGAGTTAAGAGCATTTAGAACAATTGCTATTTAAACCAGGAATAAGTTACTGTCATTTGAGAAATTTTTCTACAATGCTATTACCGGAATGTCTGCAAATTAATCTTTGATTCATATTCACAAGACTCTCTTCAGAAAATTGAACTGACTGTAAATGAAAAATATTTTATATAGATGTATGTTTGCATGTATATTGTTTATTACATATTCAGAAACTAATAACTTCTTTAAGCCTTACTTGTAGAGATGGTATGAAAGTGCAGAAAAATCATTCTCCCACCCCCAGTCCCTAGTCCTTCCAACCATGTGTTTTTAGGAATGGAGTTTTGAAGAGGAATATGTGACTGATGGTAGGAACTGTCTACCCTTTGCTTACCAGTTTCTTCTTTCTTAGGTGACTGTGGCATTTGTACCTGAATCTCTGGACAAATGACCTTGAATTCTATTTATATTATTACTTTTTCTGAAATTGAATTTACTTGTCTGATTTATTTGTAGTCTTACGTTGATCATTATTAATGTTGTGTTTGTTATTTCCATTATATTACACATTTTTATTTTAACAGATTTTCTTAGAAGTTTATGTTTCTGAAAAATTCTGGTGTTTAAGCAGAGTATTACTTTTTACATATGTTAAATTGAAATGCCTTATTGCATAAACCATTGTAATTTAGACTTAATTACACTAAAAAAAAAATCACTTCACTGAACAATAGCATTCATCATCTATAGCTCTATACCTAGTGTTTCATTCTCTCAGACTTCTTTTTTTTTTTCTTTTTCTTTTAATTTAATATATTTAGTTTTCAGCATTGATTTTCACAAGAGTTTGAATTATAAATTTTCTCCCCATTACTACCCTCCCCCCCACTCCAAGATGGCATATTCTGGTTGGCCTGTTCCCCAGTCAGTCCTCCCTTCTGTCACCCCACTCCCCTCCCATCCCCTCTTCCCTTCCTTTCTTGTAGGGCAAGATAAATTTCTGTGCCCCATTGCCTGTGTATCTTATTTTCTAGTTGCATTCAAAAACTTTTTTTTTGTTTGTTTCTGAACATCTGTTTTTTAAAACTTTGAGTTCCAAATTCTCTCCCCTCTTTCCTTCCTACCTTCCCACTCCCTAAGAAGTCAAGCAATTCAACATAGGCCACATGCGTATCATTATGTAAAACCCTTCCACAATACTCATGTTATGAAAGACTAACTATATTTTGCTCCTTCCTAACCTATCCCCCTTTATTGAATTTTCTCCCTTGACCCTGTCCCTTTTCAAAAGTGTTTGTTTTCGATTAGCTCTTCTCCCATCTGCCCCTTCCTTCTATCATCCCCCCTTTTTTATCTTCTTCCTTCTTTCATATGGGGTAAGATACCCAATTGAGTGTGTATGGTATTCCCTCCTCAGGTCAAATCTGATGAGAGCAAGATTCTCTCATTCCCCCTTACCTGCCCCCTCTTCCCTTCCTACAGAACTGCTTTTTCT
>CM053625.1:105480796-105507490 GCA_028646595.1 Phalanger gymnotis | reverse complement strand
TACATATATACATATACATATGCATATTCCCTTCGGCTACCTTAATCCTGAGATCTCATGAATCATACACATCATCTTTCCATGTAGGAATGTAAACAAAATCTCAGACTTCTTTTACTGAGAAATTGATGTATTTATTGTATGTGACTTTTTCCAGCTAAGAAACAATGTGTGTTCTAGTTGAAAGCCTCTTTTCTTGGCATGTTTAATTGATTTGATATTTAAAAACAGTTTTCATTATGTGACTACTTTCTTCTTTACATGTAAGGATTAAAGTTGCTAGTTAATGGTCTTCTACCTTGAAGTTACTATGTTGTGCATTTGTATGCGCCTTAATTTTTATGTATTTGGGCAAATGAAGAGTCCTAGGAGTTAAAATAGAATTTGTTGGACCTTTGCCAGTAGCTTGCAAAATGATCTTGAAAGGTTTCTTCTTTCTTCGGTGGAAGATTGTGCATGAGAAAAGTCTGGTGTGTTTTACTGCTTAGGGGTGTTACATAAAATAGCCACCACAGAGAGCCTGATACCCTTAAAATCACTTGTCAATGCTAAATATTCTCTGCCTTCATTGTCATCATCATCATCATGATGTATAAATTTTGGGGAATATTTCTCAGTTCATTATCTAATAAGATCAAACTTTCTTTCTTGTAGGTACTGTTTTGTTACTGACATTTTCTGCCTTAGGACCTGTAGCCAAATTGGAGCCTGCATTAACTCTCTCTAGACTTAATTTGGAATTATAAATGTGAACCTAAGATTAATCTGTAACATATTGGTGAGAGTATTATTGCAGGATTTCTCAGATGATAGCAGTTGACTCCTGGTTGAGTAGGAACTATATTCTTAATAATGCTTTCCTTTTAATCGTGGGTTTATATGTTCTTAATTTAAATTGGTTCCTTATTTTCACAGTTACCATGTAATAAGAACAATATATACTCCTCAAATAGTATTATTTAATTCTTTCTTCTTTACTTGGTTGTAGTTATATATATATATTTTATTGTAGGTGACAATTCAAGTTTTGAATCAGCTTATCCAGAAGATAAGAGAAGACCTTCCAAATCTTGAGTCCAGTGAAGAAACAGAACAGATTAACAAACATTTTCACAATACCCTGGAGCATTTGCGCTTGAGGAGGGAATCACCAGAGTCTGAGGGGCCAATTTATGAAGGTCTTGTCCTTTAAAGAGAAGAAACACAGACACACTGTACTTCTTTCCATTCGCATACAGTATGTTTTTTTTATTATGCTAGATTATTTCCCCCCCATAGATTGTGCCTTTCAGAAATGCCAAGTTAGGTTATCTTTCTCTTATCTGTGATATATTTTATTCAGCACCTGCAGACACTCACCTTCAGGACCTTAACAAATTAATTCACTTCACAGGTATTCAAGTTAGGTCATCAGATATCTGTCTGATCACCAGAAGTAGCATGATTGAGTTGTTTTTTTAAAAAAAAAAATTTCTTCTGATCTTCAAGTCTCTTCTTTCAGCTACTAATCTTTTCTTTCTATTTCTCTTCACTGTTTGTTGTTGCTTCTGTAATTTTATTCAGTCCTAGGGAGTACTAACCAGGAAGTGGCTAGCGCTGTCTGTCTTTGTATTCTATAGTCCATCTTGATTTTTACAAGAGATTTGATTTGGGGGTGGGAGGGATATTGTATGTTGAATTCAGCTTGAGCTTTTCTTTAAATGCAAGACAAGGCTATGTGTAATATTTCCCCTAAAACTAGAGTATATTAATGCATGTTTGAGAGTTTAAAAGCACCATGGTTAAAACCAGAAGTTTATATTTTGCATTTTTGGACATCTACTAGGCGCCTATACTCGTCACTGGGCATATTTATCAAGGAAATTTTGTTCTAAATCGTATAAAAATAGAGAAATTGTGATCTATATAGTTTATGTATAACCTTCGTTATTGTAAATTTAGGGGAAAACGCATTACACAAGTATCATGATTTTGCACCAGTGAAACAATAAAATTGCTATAACAATTTAAAGCGTTTGTCCTTTTTTTCCTTTTGTATTTTTTTACTTGAAGAAAAACTATTAGCATCTCTGATACAGTTCAGAAAGTGGCTTAATGGTACCTATGCAGCTTACCTAGTTCTTACATAGTCAGTCCTGGCAAAGCATTGTAATTTAATCCTAGCCTTACACTACTTCATAAATAGATCTAGCCAGTCATGAACTGAAATTCAGGGTCTGATGCATTTTTTAACTGTTCTCTCTTGAAAGAACAATCAGATGTCATCCCTTGGTTAGCACCATTTAAAAATCTCATCAGTTGCCAGCATTTCTGGTTTCCTCAATGAGTGAGCCTTCAGTATTTCAAAGATTCACCTACATCAATTCGAGTATGGATTAGATGTAACATGCATATGTTCGTATTCATAGAAGTATATCTAGAAGAATAGGAAGATTGATAGGTAAGGTGGTGAATGGCTTGGTGATTGGGAGAGTAAGAATGAGTTGTAAGGCACCTCAGAGGTCATCCAGTCCAACCCATAACTGAAACAGAAATGATAGGAGCATAGCATGATATATTTCATATATCTTGGTAGAGGTAGAAAGATGAGATGAAAGACGATTTGACCAAATCTTCTTCCTCCCCCAAAACTTGAATCATTTCTGGATAATTCAAATGAGTCGTCATTACTTAATCATGGCACCCTAAGTAAATCCTCTTGCTTATTTTTACTTAGGAGTCTGGTTCTTTACTAGCAATATTCACCTGCATTTGTGAGTTAGCTGGGGCAGTAGAGATTCACTGTTGATGTTCAAAAATGGCCTGAAATTCTGAATTGGAGATCAGACATACTCAGAGTCTGGAAATTCGTGTAACCAGATGGCCATTTCTCATTCTAGGATGCCTGGGGCTTTGACTGTAGTCAGTTCATGCAAAGCTCTCTGACAGCTTAAAAAGTTTCTAGATGCATAAAGGAGCTATTACTGTCACTATTTTACCAATAAAGGTCATTTCCTGGAAAAACCTCTAGTTGCCCCAGCATTGTCACTTAACTAGCTCTGTGTAACTGGCAACTGTCTTGATGTCTCTGGGCCTCAGTTCTCTTTTCCATAAAATGAGGGAGTTTGGATCTTGATTATCTCTAAAGTCCCTTCTGGCTTTAAATCTATGAGCCTAAACCTGAAAGACAGTAAAGAATGAAATTAATCTCATCAGAGACTCCAAGCTAAGGATTTACATGTGGAAAGTCTTTTGTTTGAAGAATTCTTCCTTGGCTTCCTGCTAAAACCCTTCTACCCATACCTTGTTCTGAGTTGCTAAGTGGCCAAGCTCAGGGAATGTGGTTGGATTGACAAATGAGTTGTCTTTTGTTTAAGGCCAAGTAAGGATATTCAAAAGTTGGCTTCTTAAAGCACAGTGAAATTCTGCCTGACTGCCTCTTGTTAAAAGCCCTTTTATCTGAATTTTTATGTGGTTGCTCATGAGAGTAAAATATAGTAAGCTCTTGAATTTTCATGCACTAGGAATAGTAAGTATTAAGTCATCTTCCTCAATAGGTGACATTTTAGCAGATACTTGAGGAATGTCTTAAATGTTTGGGGACTTTATGTTAACAGAATCTATGGCACTGTGATCCTGTGTTCTATGCTTGATGTAAGTATTCAACAAAAATAATTCAGAACTGCGAATTCTATAATATTTCGGATTGTGGCCTTATTTGCCAGGTAAATCAGAAAGCATTAGACTTCACATCGAGACTAGGGCTCACGTTCTGACTCTAACTCTATGTATAATCTTGAGGAAATCACTTCTCTTGTTATAAGGACAAAAGTGCTTAAAAAGTACAGGTGAATTATTCTGTGCTTTTTAAAAATTCATTTGGTTTGCACTATAAGTAGATTTAAAGAATACAGGATTGGAATGAGAATAATTCGATGACATAAATGAAAAGGACCTTAAATTCTCTAGGACAGTGGTTCTCAACTTTGAGGACCATTCAAATGGGCACAAAGCACCCTTTTGGACTGCTTAGGCCAAACAAACAAAAACCAGTGGGCAGGATGGTGCTGCCTGCGATGATACTGATGAGCTACCAGTGTGAACTTCAGAAAACTAATGATGTAGGAAGAAATGTGCCTAAACCACACTAAACAGGTAAGAATTTGGCTGATTCTTGCAAAATATATTCATAGAAGGAGATTCTGTTTTGTCTTCTTACTGTTTACTCATTCCAGTACTTAACATTTCTTGGTAAGGAATCACCGCTAGCTAGTCTTTCAAGTTATGGTTTAAGTTGAATTCACTTATTTTCTTTCCTTCCAAGAAGCTGGGTTTTTTGTTTGTTTGTTTTGATGATTGTTAAACATGATTTCTTGTATTTGAGTTTTTAAAAGTAGTACTTTTTTATTTATCGATTTGTTATTTTATAACTAGGCATTGCTTTGAACCAAGCCTCATAGAATGTAGTACTAAGCATCTGATGAATACTCACATCACAATATAAATAAAAGGAGCATATGGTGCACTTATTTAAGTATAAAAATTTTTTCTGTACAAATCTGTTTAAATGAACTCAAATTCCAATCATTTTTAAATCTCATGAAAGTCTTTCCTAAGGAAATAAATTTAAAAAATGATTTTTCCCTCCTGAATAACTCATCCCCTACCCAGATAGAATGTTAAACTCAGAGTAATACTTGCAGTATTTTTCATTTGATGCTTTCATTTTTGTTGCTTAGAGGGTCTCCATAGTAAAAACTGTAGTAAAAGTAGAGTGATTGGTAGTCACCAAGTGGACTCCACGGACTGAACTTTGTAGACAAATGAAGGTTTTTGTTGATCCTAGCCACAGATGGCCTTTTCTTCACCTAAAAATATGTGGGTGAATTTTGGCTTTGCCAGGACATAGCAGTTTGATGAAAGCTTTCCGAAAGCTCATGTGGCAGAGTGGGTATAAAGCAGGATTAATGGCTGAATTTAGCCAAAGTAACCAAAAAGAGAATTCATAGAAAAAATGCTGTACACATGTTCCATGGCACATAGCTCTGATGATCATGAGCAGTGTATAAGGTGCCCAGCACAGCCCAAATACACACACAATGATGGCCAAAGATTTAGCCACCCTCTTGTCCCGAGATAGCCGGAGGCGGTTTGCCATTGTCCTGGCAATATCTGGGTGCCTTGTGGCATTGCAAATACTTTCTGTGGCTTCATAGACTTGGCCTGCTTTGGTTTTCATTTCGATTTGCAATGGAGGCAGATCTTGTGCACCTTGGATGTCCAAGGAGGAGGGGCTATTATGCTTGGGACCTAGGGGTCCATTAGGGAAGAGGCCATGGTCTGGCTTCTTGTTCCTGTTCCACTCAGCTGGCTTAACAAAAAATATGACATGTCCTTTTCTTTT
This sequence comes from Phalanger gymnotis, assembly GCA_028646595.1. Taxonomy (NCBI): domain Eukaryota; kingdom Metazoa; phylum Chordata; class Mammalia; order Diprotodontia; family Phalangeridae; genus Phalanger; species Phalanger gymnotis. The sequence continues at coordinate 105,502,107 of CM053625.1, read as the reverse complement.
CTCCAGGAGGTTCATCTCACAGTTATCTCGATTGGAATCCAGATTGTCAGTTCTCAGGAGGGTGCGCTTTCTGATGCTGACATAGATGCTCAGGTTGAAGTAGGAGACGCTGATGAAGGGAGTGAAGAATTCAATAGTGGAAGCAATCATCAAGAAATACCAATTGTAGTAAAACTCAGCGTAGCACTCTCCTCGGGGCAGGATGCTTTTTCTGGCAATGTACTCCCAGCAGATGATGGCAGGACCATAAAGGAGAAAAGCTGCTAGCCATACTATAGCCATCTTAAAGATAGCATTTCTGGTCATCCCTTTCTGAGCCCTGTAAGTCACCTAGAAAGAAGAGAAATTGGAGGAAAAGGGAAAAGGGGAAAGTCCAGAAACAGGAAGAAGATTCACTGATCTGAGGTTGATTAATCAACAGTCACAACGTTTAATAAATGACCATGGATGAGTCACTTTATATCTCAGGACCTCAGTCACCTCAGCCACATGAGAATACTACTGCTTTTCCTACCTAACTTCATAGGAGTGTAATGAAGAAAACACTTCTCTTTTTTCAGCTAACATTAGGCATCTGCTGTATGCAGAGCACTATGCTTGACACTGGGGAACAACAAAAGTTTAGATAAGTCAACACTTCCTGCTTGTTAATCTTATTGTTTGGTGGGAGGATATAACAAGAATACTTATAATAATAATAATATTTGATATTATATTTAATATTGAATTCATTAGAGAAGTACAAAGTGCAAAGTGAAGTCTAAGGCAGGGTTGGGGGGAGGGTGGGGCTTCACTAGGAAGGGGAGAAATTATTGTGAGACAATGTCTCCTCCAACTGGTGCTTATTAGAGGCAATAATTTACAAATAAAATACATATGCACATCTAGTGTGAGAAATACTGTGATCTCCATATGGAATTCACAGGAGGGAGGAATCACAACTTGGGGAAAGAAATCATGTAAGGTTTTATGGAGAAGGTGGCACTTGAGCTAGGTCTTGCATTAGAGGTGATTTGAACAGATATCCTGAAGGCAATAAAAAGTCACTCAAATTCCAGTGGCTTATTATTTTCCCCAGTAATAAATACAAAATGCTCTGTTTGGCATTTGAAGCCCTTTATAATCCAGCCCCCTCCTAACTTTCCACTAAAGTTATTAGTTTTCTTACATCTTACTCCCTAACACATTCTGTTTGATCCAGTGATATTGGCATCCTCACTGTTCCATGAATAAGATACTCTTACCTCTCAGCTCTGAACATTTTCTCTGGCTGACCCCCCCCATGTCTGAAATGCTCTGCATCTTCCACTCCAACTACTGACTTCCTGTCTTTAAGTCCGAACTAAAATCCCACCTTCTACAGAAAGTCTTCTGCAACCCTTCTTAATTCTGGTGTCTTCCTTCTGTTAATTATTTCCTGTTTATTCTCTATATAGTTTGCATATATTTGTATCTTGTTTACCCCTTTAGATTGTAAGCTCCTTGATGGCAGGGACTGTCTTTTGCCTCTTTTTGTTTGTTTAGGGCTTAGCACAATGCCTGGCACATAGTAGGGGCCTAATAAATGTTTATTGATTGCTTGTAGGAAAGGCCACTTCAGGAGAGGGAACATAAGCAGCATGTAGGTGATCATCTGGACAGAGAGAGAAAGGAAATTAGTTTAGAAAATAGGTTATAGGACTGAGATAGAGTAATGATGGGAGACTTCAATTATCCTAATATCTACTGGAGCATTGTAGAGCTGTAAATAATTTCCAAAAGTAGAATTGTAAATAATTTCTTGGCTTGCCTTAATGATGACTTTCAAAAAGTAGAAGAAGCAATAAGAGTAGTTGCTATTCTAGACCTATTTCTCACTAACAAGGAGGTAGAAATAATAGGGACCTTGGTAGAAAGTGGACACTCCATCTCAGAATATGTGTGAGAGAAGAATGGAAAGCCAGGTGCAGTCTGATGTTAACGCTAAAGCTAGTTCTTAGAGAACCAATACCAAAAACTTCTGAGAATCGATAGGTAAGCTCCCTTGCTTGAAAATTTGATAGGGGCAGTAAGCTCAGGAGGGATGGAAAGCTCTCAATGAAATTCTGAAGACCTAGAAAAACAATTCTATGGAAGAGGAAAAGAGGAAGAATTGTCTTCATTATGGATATATGTGGAACTTAACTACAGTGAAGATTTTTTTTAAAAGGCATGTACAAGTGAACAGAACAATGCAGACAGAATCATCATTGCGTAATTATAATCAGGAAGCTTGCACATAGAAAAAAATTGAGAAAATGTACTTCCTTTTGCAGAGGTAGAAGAATGGATGTGGAATATGGCACATGTTGGTTGATGTGTTAGTTTTGCTACTACTTTCTCTCCCTCTTAGTTTTTTTTATGACGTATAGCTCACTGGTGATGGGAAGGTATGTATTTGGAAATAAAGATGATATAAAAAAAGATTTTCCTTAAAGGTGCATAGAAGAGGCATGCAGGAGCAAGTAACATACAAATGTGTGGCATAGTTTTGTAAGAATAGTGTTAGTAGTGCCAAAGCTCAGAATTAACTGAAACTAGTAGAAATTGCTAAGGACAAAAAAAAAAAAAATTGGTCATTATCTGTCCTTGTTAATTTGGGGGGAGAACAAGGCTGAGCATCTAGCATGGTGCTTGGCACATAATAGTTGCTTTATAAGTGCTAGGATAGCCTGACTATTGAGGAAGGATAAGATAATGGTGATAGAAAGAAGGAAGAACCATTCAGCTAATTCACTTGTGTTTTCTGTAATCTTTGAATTAGAACAAAAATAGCTAATAGGGAGTTTAAACTCAAGTAAATAAAGAGATAGATAGCATCAAGCAGCCTTTGATGGGTTCAAGTCACCAAGCCTAGTTGAATTATATTCTAGAGCCATGAAAACAGACAAAAAATGAGTAGATGCGATTGTTGGGCCACTGCGATTGATGTTTGAGGATTATGAAGAGCAGGAGTATATTACAGAAATGGAGAAAAGAAAATGTCCTGACTTTCCAAATCAAGGCCATGTTGTTCAGTCATGTCTGACTCTAAATGACCCTATTTGGGGTTTTCTTGACAAAGATACTGGAATAGTTTGTCATTGCCTTCTTCAGGTCTTTTTAAAGATAAAGAGACTGAGACAAACAGGGTTAAGTGACTTACAGTTAGTAAGTGTCTGAGGCCAGATTTGAACTTAGGGAGATGAGTCATCCTGACTCTAGGCCTGGTAGTCTATTCACTGTGCCACCTGGCTGTCCCAAAGGCCTGCAAACTGCAGATCAATGAGCTTGACTTCAGACATTGACAAAATTTTAGAATATTAAAGGGAAAGTTAATGAATATCCAGAAAAGGAAATAGGGAACACAGAGCCAATGTAGCTTCTTCAAGAATACAGCATGCCAGACTATATTTACTTCTTTTGGATAGGGTTTACAGAACTGATGGGTCAGGAGACTGATTTGGTATAGTTTATACACATTTTAGTAAATCATTTGACAAAATCATGCTTTTCTTGTTGGCAAGATAGACATGCAATTATAGGCATCGGTAGGTGTTTATTAAGTGCCTGCTTTGTGCCACTGTTTTAGGGCATTTGGGATACAAAGACACAAACAGAATGGTTCTTAACCTCAAGGAGCTTACGTTCTAATAGAACAGACACATATTTAAGTCCATCAAGAATAACTATAAATACAAGGTAGTTAGGGAAGAAAGGCACAAGTAATTGGAGAGATAAGAAAAGAGTCATGAAGAAGGTATTGCTTGATCTGTGCCTTCAAAGAAGAGAAAATTTCTACAAAACATGATGAAGGAGTGTATTCCAGACTTGGGAGACAGTAGATGTAAAAGAATGGAGATGAAAAATGGAGTGCTACTTGAGATGGAGAGCAACTTGGCTGGAAGGTAGAGTGCAGGAAAAGTGAATAATATGTAAGGAACATAACATAATGAATCTGAAAAGACTGATTAGGGCAGGTTGTGAAGAGCTTTAATAGCTAAAGAGTTTAAATTTTTTCTTGGAAGCAATAGGGAATCAGTGGATTTTAAACTAGAGAGTGACATGGTCAGATCTATGCCTAAGGAAAATCACTATGGCAGAAGTATGGAGGATGGACTGGAGTGGGGAGCTATTTTTGGGAGGGAAGTCAATTAGGAGGTCATGGCAATAATCCAGTCAAGAAGTAATAAAGGCCTGAACCAAGGTGGTGGCTGTTTGAGTAAAGAAGAGTCAAATGTGAGACATGTTGTGGAGGTAGAAGGGGCAAGATATAGCAAATGATTGGATATTTGGGTTGAGGGAGGGTGAGGGGTTGAGGTTTCTACTAAGGTACAAATGTAGAGATTAGAAGAATTGTGGTGCCTGTAAAGAAATAGGGAAGTTTGTAAGAGGAGTGGATTTGTGGGGAAAAGGTAATGAGTTCTGTTTTGCACGTGTTGAGTTTGAGATATCTTTGGGACATCCAGTCCAATAGGTAATTGGTTGGATATTCAGATCCGTCATCTACTTAGAGATAGTCAACCCTGGGAGATAATGAGGTCAGCAAGAGAAGAGAAAAGGGCCCAGGACAGAATCTTGAGAAACACTCATAGTGTGGCATGATACGGATGATGAGTCAGCAAAAGAGACTGAGGAAACATCAAATAAAAGGTTAACCAGGAGGAAGTAGTGCCATGAAAACTCAGAGAGGAGAGACTATCCAGAAGAGCAAGGTCAACTATGTAGAATATTGGAAAGATGAGGAAAGATGAGGGCTGTTGAAAAACCATGACATTTGGTGATCAAGAGGTTTTATGGGCTAAGTGATTGCCTCATTGGTAACTTAGCAGTTTTAGCTGAATGGTGATATCAGATGCCAGATTACAAAAGATTGAGGTGTGAGAGGAAAGGAAGTGGAAGCAATGAGCATAAACATTTTCTGGGCACTTGGCTGAAAAAGAGAAGAGGAATATAACACAATATTTTGGGATGTTAGAGTCTAATGAAGGTTTTTTAAGCATGAGAGATTTAGGTATGTTTTACGGCAGTAGGGAAGGAACCAGTAGCTAGGGAGTGGATAAAGATGTAAAAGAAAGGGGGGATGATCAAGGAGTCAATTTGCTCAAAAAGATGGATGGATATAAGATAAAAGGTACCTATAGATTGGCCTTGGCAAGGAGAAGATTTACCTATTATATGACACTGGGGGAAAGGAAGAAAGTTTAAGGGGTTCCAAAACGAAAAGAAGGGCAGAAGAAGGCTCTCAGTCTTCTCAGTAAAGTAAGATATAGTCTTCACCTGAAAGGGAATAGGGAGGAGGAAGAGGTGTGTCAGGCTTGAAGAGACAGGAAATGATATTATGCAAGTAAATTGGGAATGGGTTGAATAGCTGGACCCATATCATAGTTATCAGTGGTTTGATATCAACTTGGAGGATCTACTAGTAGAGTCCCCAAGGATTCATTCTTGGTTCTGGGCAGTTTGGCATTTTGATCAATGACTTGGACAAAGGCATAGATATAATCCAACCCAAACATCATTTATTAAGCACCAACTATGTGCAAGGCATTGCTTTCAAGTCTGCAGATGACACAGAACTCGGAGGAATGGCTAACCCTTAGGACAGTTTGGATCCAAAAAGTCTTAAAAGGCTAATAAGGTGAAACTCAATAGGCATAAATATAACGTCTTACACTTGGGTTAAAATAAAAATCAGTTCCATAAGTATAAGATGGGTGGATCACACCTAGAGAATAGTTGGTCTGAAAAAGAGTTTTAGTAGAATGCTAGCCAAATGAGTGAACTCTGAGCTACGGCAACCCCCAAAAGGGGATCTTCAATCTTAGGTCAAACTAAGGGAGACATAGAGTCCAAGACTAGGGAAGTGATACCATACTCTGCCAAGGTCAGACCTCATTTGGAGTGTTGTGTTTGATTCTGGATGTCACAATTTAGGAAGTGCTATATTCATAAACTGAAGAGTATCCAAAGAACCAGTAACTGGTACTGTGAAGGGCTTCAAGATCATGCTGTACAGCTGCGGTGTCAAACTCAAATAGAAACAGGCCACTATACCAGACATAAAGATCCGTGCAGGCCATATTTTTTTCCTTAGAAAACCATGCATTAATATTATTTATGTTCTAGTATATTTTTATTTATTTTCTTCTAAATCATGTTTTAATCTGCTTCAGAAGCACTCAGGAATGTCCCAGGCCATGTTTGACACCTCTGCCATAGAGGACTCGATGAAGGAACTGTGGACATTTAACCTGGAAAAGAGATCTATGGAGGCACATACTAGCTGTCCTAAATAAGGAGGCTTGTCAGATAGAAGAAGATGAAGACTTTGTCCCAATGGGCAGAAGTAGGAGCAACAAGTTGAAGTCATAGGAGGCACCTTTAGGCCCCCTCTAAGGAAGAACTTCAGGGCAGCTAGGTGGTGTGGTGGATAAAGTGTCAGGACTGGAGTCAGAGAAACTCTTCTTCTTGAGTTTCAAATCTTACTTCAGACACTTACTAGCTGGGTGACCCTGGGCAAGTCACTTAGCCCTGTTCTCAGTTTCCTTGTCTGTAAAATGAGCTGGAGAAAGAAATGACAAATCATCCCGGTATCTTTGCCAAGAAAACCCCAGCTCAGGTCATGAAGAGTCAGACACCACTGAAAAAATGCCTGGACAATAGAAGAAATGCAACAACAAAACTGCACAAAATGGGCTGCCTCAGGAGGTAGTAGATTCTCTTGCTCTAGAGATCTTCAAGCGAACTCTCTCCTTCTGTCCACTTCATAGAAACCCAAAGCTACTTTGTATTTAATTATTTTGTATACATTTTATTTATCACTTTATGTCGTATATATATTTTATATATACTTGTTATTTCCCTACACCCCCATTAGAAGGTAAGCTCCTAGGGAGTAGTGATTGTTTCATTCTGTATTCTTTTATCCCCAGCCCTAGCAAAGTGCCTAGTACTTAGTAGGCACTTAATATGTGCTTGTTGATTGATTTATTGGATAATTACTTATCTAGTATGTTTTAGAGTTGATTCTGATTCAGACACCTACACTACACAGCCTCTGACTTCCTTTACTGGGAGAGAATGTGGATAGCTCAAGGCGGCTCATTTCCTTTCTTGGGGAAAGGATTAGAAATCCATCTCCTACTTATATGTACACATCCACAAGGAGCAAAGCACTACCCTGCATTTTTATTTACCTCTACTTGTAATTTATATATATGTTTTAGTTTAGTATCCATGTTATCATAATTTTTTGCTGTTCGTTGTCTGCCTTTTGAGAGTATGAAGTCCCTCCCTCTGTAAATGCAAAACTTCCTAAGAGAATTCTGCTGCTTCATCTTTCAATCAGGAAGAAAAGTTCGAACATGGTGAAAGTTAATGGGGAAGGAATGAAGGAATCTCTTAATGATTTGGGAAACTGATATTTTTTTCTCCCACTTTGTTCTAGGTTAATCCAGCCCCTTTCGAAGTTTGTGTTTCATCGGAACGGAACATTCAGTTCTGCACATCAGGTTCAGCTCAGTGAACAGTGAGTATTAGCAATTAGCTAAGAGATTTCATTGTACCTATAGCTAGAATAAAGCCATTAAGTCAGTAAGAATGAAAATAATTACCAGAGAAGGTTCTCAGCAGATTGTACCCGTGGTGTATGCTTTTTCTGAGTTCCCAGTAATTTACAAAATACCTCTCTAGGCAACAGTTTACTGTTTAGGAAGCTGATTGTGGTCAAATACAGTTAAGAAGTTAGGAAAACAGCAGCAACAGGATGGAGCCACACGGGAAGTTCTCTGTGAAGAAGTTAAATTAATCCACTAATAACTCATTCCTATAGTACTTGAAGTGCACTTTAAGCACAGTCTCCTCACATAAGCCCTGTTGTATTTGGATGCTTTTTGAGTTTGTGACATGCCCAGGATAATCAGAACTGCAATGGCCAACCCAAGTTTTCAGATTGTAAATTCCTCTAAACACTATACTATGATACTTTGATCCCCAGAGCCCCAGATGACACCTAGAGACTGCAGGGGGGCTTGCTGGAGGTATTAAAAGCCAAGAAGAAAGCTGCCCTCCTCCGCCTTCTATTTCTCCCCTCCAAGACCTTTCCTCTCTCTTGGCCTCTTGGAGGCAGCAGAGGTCTAGGGAAAAGAGCCTGGAGCTGGAAGTCAAGTGTCCTGGGCTCTGATTTTAGCTCTTGTTTAACCTCTTTGTGTCTGTGCAAATGGTAAATGTTCAGTCGTTTTTCTGTTATGTCTGACTCTTCATGACCCCATTTGGGGTTTTCTTGGTAGAGATACTGGAGTGATTTGCCATTTCCTTCTCCAGTTCATTTTACAAATTAGGAAAAAGAGGGAAACAGGGGTAAGTGACTTGCCCAGAGTCACACAGCTAGTAAGTGTCTGAGGCCAGATTTGAACTCGGGAAGATGAGTCTTCCTGACTGGCCACTCTATTCAATGAGCCCCTAGTTGCTGTTTTAAAAGGTTACTGATAACCTAATTCAGACGTGAAAGCTGTCTCCAAACACAAGCAGGTTTCTTTCACGTGTGACCTCAAATGAGAAATCAACCCAAAGCCCCCAGGATCCCTTTAGAGGGAAACTTAGCTCTCTTACCGCTCTAGTGACGGAATTGAACCTGTCGAAACTGATGAGGACGATGTTGAAGACAGAGGCAGTACACACCAGGTAGTCCACCACCAGCCACAACTTGCATAGTCCCTTTCCAAACTTCCACTCTCCCGTCAGGACGTAAGGGATGTAGAGAGGGATGCAGAATCCACCTGCAGGTAGAGAACTTTCAGTGCTGGGGCTGAAGGGAAGAGCCCTCATACTCGTTTCTACTTCAATACAACTTTTTGATCTAACACCCTTGGGGGCTCAGAGAAAGCCAAGAGAAGCGAGGAGGGATGGGTAGTAGGAGCACCCCCATTCAATTCTCAAGGCTTCACCTGACACACTCCTCCTTGGGGTATATCAAAGTGCTTTATTTGAATAATAACAAGGATAACAAAGAGTTCTGAAGTAGCTATTCGCCAGTTCAGTCTGGAGTAGGGATCGTTTCCAACCATAAAACCTACCCACTCTACCATCTTCCTCGGTTTTGAATCCCTGTATCCTGTCCCCACCTCCCATCTGAAGTCTTGTCCCTCTGAAAGTAATCTCAGTGACCCTGCCCTCATTTCACTGAGGAAGGAACCGAGGCCAAGAGGTGGGAAGTGACTCGCCCAAGGTCAAGCCAGTGGTAAGCTCAGGATTCGAAGCCAGGACTTCTGACTCGCACCCAGGGCTCTTTATACCACGCTGCCTCATCATTTCTCTCTCACACATTCCTCAAACTCCTAGGTAAGTAGTGATCCAGTTACCCCACTCTGGGATTCTCTTAAGGGCCTTCAGTCTCTTTTGTTCAAACATCAAGTGCTAATTGCTCGTCAGCCCACCCCTGAGTTGTCTCCGCTTCAGTTCTCGTACTCACCCACCAACAGGTCGGCGATAGCCAGGTTGAGGAAAAAGAAGTTGCCCTGCGTGCGCAGGCTCCGGTCCACCACGAATGCTAGGATGACCAGAGCGTTGCCCAGCACCGTGGTTAGCACCAGCAGCACCATGAGCGTGGCCAGCAACGCTGCCACCGGAGCAGAGAACCCGCCGGGATGTAGCCCGGGATAAGGTCCTGGACCGGGTTGTGACTCCTGTACCTGCTCGAGTTCTGGTGCGCAGGAATTACCCGAAGCATTGAACGCTAGCTGCTGCTCCATTGCCGCACGCCTCGACACTTGGTCAGTATTGGACGGAGAGCAGAGAGTCAGCCCGCTCTGGAGGGACGCTGAGGAGCGAGCAAGAGTAAGAGACAGAGTAGGCGAAGAGAGACGGTCTGAAAGCGAGAATGAGAGAGGAGGACAGTTGGAAACAGAGGAGGAAAGGAGAGGAGTGGCAGAGCGGGAGGGAGGGAAGAGGATTGGTAGAAGTGGAGAGAAGAGAAAGGGGGAGACGAGAGAGAAGGGGAGCAGACAGAAGAGATAAGAAGAAAAAGGAAAATGCTTGTGTCTGGAAGAGGAAGGATGGAGGAGGACGGCCCCTAACTTCGTAAAGAAGGAGAAGAAGGAGGGAAGAAATGGGTTAGAAAATTAGAACGATTTTCTCCAATCTCGAGTAGAGGGTCCTTCTCATTCCCCTCCCCCCTCCCCAGCCCTTCCTTCCAGCCCCTTCCCTGCCCCGTGGAAGTTTGAGTTGTGCCAAGAGGAGAGGCTTGGGAGAGGGGCTTTCTCCTTTTAAGTTTTAACTCGAGCAACTCCGAGGGTGTTTTAAAAATTCTGTTCATTATGAGATGTTGCATGGAAGGAGAGAGGGATGCTGAAGAAATCAGAAGCTGGTCTGAGGGATCATTTCCGTGTCTCAGTGTGCCATTAGTGATAACATATTTCCTTATAACTATATGGCTTGATGTAGCAATAGTGATATAGAAAATGTGGAGAGCTGATCCATCATCTGATGAACAGAATGATTAAATGCACTAGCCAAATTCAAACTAGGGAGAGGGGAAGAAAGTAGCTGGGGAGAGAGGAAGGGCTGAATGTGAGACACTCCCAGAGAGAAATGTGCCAAAAGCCTAGGGGACAGGGAGAGTGGACTAAGGCTGGGAGACTGAAAACTAGGAGAGGAGAAGAAACAGAGAGAGGCCAGAGCCACTGGACACCCTCATCTTGGGTTTTGTCTTCTGATTGGGGAACAGTGTTCTAACCTCTAGGAAATTTGGCGGTGAGGCCTAGGGTTGTCAATACAATAAAGTCTTTCTCTCTACATATCACCTCCCTGGTTGAGTGTAAACTTTTTATCATTAGATCTTTTACAAGTTAGGAAACTGACAGAAAGATCAAAACATGTGACCCAAAATTATTTTCAGGGGAGCTGAAAATCACCAGTTATTAAGGAAAAGGGAAACAGGTCAACAATCTCTTTTCTCTTTTACCACATTTCTTTTCTTTCCTCAGAATCATACAATCCCTTTTTGGAGCAGATCTTCTCTACTTCTATACTGTTAATTAGCACTGATTACCAAGAAGCCACTTGCTGATTGGGGTGGTGGTGGTGGGAGGAAATGATTAGAAAAGCAACTATGTGGTCACCTTGGAATTAAGGCAGTATTGAATCTCTCACCTATGCTGTAGTATGGTAGATGGTTAGAAGAAGGACAATGGACCTACCTTGCAGACAGTCACTGCTTGATCAACCCTAGAGGAATCATCCATTGCTAACAGGGAATGCCAATTTTACTTTGTTTTTTTGTGTTGTGTGGGATAAGTAAGGTAGGAAAACCCAGGTACTATCAGTTATCTGTGAGTATATTTGCCTCTTTTTTCAGAGCAGGTAAGCTCAACTGATATGCCCCCTTTAATCAACATGGTGGCCAAGAAAGTCTAATATACATCAAGGAAATACTTCATTGAATATGCTCCAAAGATGGGTAGAAATAATGTCTTTATGATGTCATTTATCTCTTTTTTAGGTTATCCATGCCTTTGCTTCTATCCATTAGAACAGGTAAGCTACGGTCCACTGACTTCTTTAACGTATGATTTAAAGGATCAGGTCAGGAAAAAGAACTAATAGATAGTATAATGGGGAGAGAGAGAGAGAGAGAGAAAGAGAGAGAGAGAGAGAAAGAGAGAGAGAGAGAGAGAGAGAGAGAGAGAGAGAGAGAGAGAGAGAGAGAGAGATTGAGAGAGAGAAGTAGTGAGGTTTGGGGTGGGAAAGAGGCAGCATGGCATAGTAGAAAGCACATTGGCTCTCCAGTCAGAGGCTCTGGGTTCAACTCTTGCCACTGATATGCATGACCTGGGTGACTTTGGGTACGTCTTTTAATCTTTTTGGGATTCAGTTTCCTCATCTGTAAAATTAAAGGGTTGGCTTCATTGTTCCTTATGTAACACTATCCTGCTCCCTGTTCCCCACTGCTGGAAGGTCAGGTAGGTTATATCACAGCCCTTCCCCAGGGATATCCTTAAGAAGATTGGGAGCAACTAGGTTCTTTGTAAATGTCTCCAATTCCCACCAGTGGTGTTGCTTCAATTGCAGATGTGAGCCCCTTGTACCTCAGTTCCAGTAAGATTAGCTTTTGCAAAGGAATACTTACTTCAAAAGGTATAATAGCAATATATAAACATACTTTCCAATATTTGGGGCTTTATTCTCCTTTCCCCTTGTACTCAATCCCTGGGGAAAGAAAGAGTATTAAGTTCACAGTTTAGCTCGGTTTCTGTAGAGCAGAACCCCTATTCAAGTTTAAACACTTTGGGGAGCCCTTCTCATCCGCAGGCACCTTGACTTCCCAGGACTTCTGTACTAAGGCTGGCTGTGCCATCCCACTTGGAATCCTACCTCCAAGGTCACCATGGCTTGAACTCCTAGATTTGGTGGGGATCACCTCTGGCACCTGAAACTGAGGACAAACTTAACAAAACAGACACACTCTCCCCTCCTCTTATGACCTATTTCTTGGAGAGAGGGCATGCAGAGGATGGAAGTCCTTCACTTCTCACTGGTTCAGTTCATGGCACCTGTGCTGTGTATGAATTGTGGTCCTCACCCTCTGCAAGAAAGGATGTGTGTGAAAAAGAGAGAGATTGTCCCAGTCTGGCCATTTTTAAAGATGCAGCCTTTCTGGCTTTCCAACCAATCAAAAGAGGCTACCTCCACCCAAGTGGTGGGGGACACAGGGAGCTTCCATGTTGATTGATCTGGGCATACACAGGCAAGCCCAGTTATACTTACAGCTAAATAATTTTCCATTACATTCCTGTACTACAATTTGTTTAGTCATTCCCTAATCAATGGATTCCTGTTCTTTGTTCCACGCCACCCCCCCCCACCAAGTTTTCATTCTCTGGATATATATAGAGCAAAAAAACCAGTTTCTGCTCAAGGGTTAGAGAAAGAAAGGATTACTTTCCTGATTTAGGGCCTTTGAGCTTGTTAACTTTCATTAATAATTGGTTTAACTAATAGCTCCCTGAAAAAGCAGGGGGAAGGAAATATGTGAACTCATAGGACCAACTGGCCTAAACTTTAAAGAAAAAACTATGAACCTATATTGAGCTCTCTAGTGACATCTAAGGGCATCATGTAATTATCATCTATTTTTATTTTTATTGTTGTTATTAGCTTATGTTGTAGGAGTAGTCAACAGCTCAGTACTCCATGATCTGGATTCACCTGGACTGGATCTAATCTTGGGGACTACCCCAGAAGATCACTTTATTACCCCTTACCCAGAATTGACACTGGGAAAATCACAAATATAACTTGTGCTTAGGCCTCTACAGATGTGGGTAAATGTTTCCTTGCCTCTCTCACAAGCTCGCAAGGTAACTTATTCATTTGTCAGGTATCAGACAGCCCTTTAGACAGATAGACTTGATTCTGTGATCAAAGCTTGGTAAGTGTGCTGCCAGCTACTGTAAATTTCCAGTTTAAAATCCAGGTGAGACAACTGGAAAGATAATATTTAATACAAGCTAATGTATGATGAGTTAAACTGGTAGCAGAGACAGCTATAATCATGGCTATAGAGGTTTGAAAAGGTAGCCATCACTGTAAGTTTGGAGTAATTAGTAAAGGCTTCATGGAGAATGTGTCATGAGTTTGGTTTTGAAGAACAAGTAGGATTGAGATAAATGAAGAAGAAAGGATGAAATAAACAGTGTAAATGAAGGTAAGAAGGTACTAGGTATTCAACCATTCATGCATTCAAAGTATTTAGCTCCTCTGCCTTAGGAGGGAATCCATAGTTCAAATGATGCCTTCAAATACTCATTTGTAGAGAAAAATCTACCCCACTGTTTGCTAGGGGTGAGTTTTGTTGTAGATGAAAGATTGAGCTCTCAATCCCTCTCTATTGTTATCCCCATATTATTTGCTATCAGAGAGTCTTACTTTATTGTCCTTGCTTATGAAAGAGAATTAATTAATTATGGTCCTATGATGAGAACAAGAGATATTCTTTTTTCTCTTTTAAATAGTTGATTGTTATCTTATTTTTATATCACTTTCATTTCCTACTATATCTCCCTCCCCCACCCCTTTACCAGAACCATCTCTTTAGACAAAGAATAAAAAAGAGGGAAAAAAACAACAGTTCAACAAAACTAACCAATGTATCAACCAACGCTGACATTAGATGTAGTCCATAGTCCTCATCTCATTTGGGGTCAAGCTTGGTCATTATAATTTCGCAGCATTCAGTTTTCATTGTTTTATAAGAAATTACTCTTGCTTTGGCTAGGGAAGATTCTATAGACAATATTTCTCTGCATGTAATAATAATAAACCATTATGGCTTCATAAATTATTCTCTCTTCACAAGTTATTAAGCTGATAGACTTTAATGATCTTTCTTAGTCATCTGTCTGGTGTGTCACTCCACCTGCCTCACTCCAAAAATCTGTTGCCAAAAACCCATTATGCAATTAAAGTAAATAGAAAAAATGTTCTTTTTTGTTGTTGTTACTGTTAATTCCATAATTCTGCCTGTGTTGTTCTTTCTAATCCATCATCTCTTACTCTAGGTACATGATTATTACTTCTCATGCTCTGTCACATCAGGCAGAGGTGATCTGGTTTATAAAATTAGAACTAACCCACACTACAGAGATATTTTTCTATATTAAATAATTTTTAAATGATTTCTTTTTGAGGATTTCAGAGCCCTGTTGGGCTCCAGTATAGAATCTTAGGTCACTGATATCAGGGCTAAAAGGGTCCTTAGAGATTTTATATTCTATCCAACTCATTTTTCAGGGGAGGAAATATAGATCCAGAGAAGTTATCACTTGCCAAAGGACTCTAGCAACATATATACTAAAATTGCATGATAGGAAAATAAACATGACCTTTACACAATGATGACATGGAAATTCTGGAAACATTTCACTTTTTTTGTGCTCTCTCCTCCCTAAAAATTACCTGCTATTTACTTGTTTGGTTTATATGTTGCATCCCCTCAGTAAGCTACTTGAAGGCAGATGGCTATTTCATGTTTGTCTCTGTATCTTCTAGTTGCCTAGAGCATCTTAGGCACTTGATAATTATCTGTTGAATTGCATTGAATTTAGGTCTCCAGAATCGTAGTCTGATGATTTCTCCTATACTATGTCCAGATATTTTACATTACTTATAAAAGTATGTAAGTTATGCACCAATCATGGTCTCAAATGTTGCTTTCAAGTTTATTGAAAGAATTTAGACCGTACTCTGATGAATTATTTACTGTGTTAACATCCATCTGGCTTTACTCTCACTTTGTATGCATACCAACAGGGAAAACCTGTGAATACATAGAATATCACATAAATAATTAGAGCTGAAAAATTAGAAATTACCCAATCTGGAATGGGTGAACAAGTTGCTGTATATAAATGTAATGGAATACTATTGTTCCATAAGAAATGATGAGCAGGTGGACTTCATAAAAACCTGAAAAGACTTACATGAACTGATGCTGAGAGAAGTAAGCAGAACCAGGAAAACATTGTACACGGTAACAGCAACATTGTTCGATGACCAACTTTGATAGACTTAACTCTTCTCAGCAGTATAAGGATCTAAGACAATTCCAAAAGACTTATGATGGAAAATGCTATCCACATTCAGAGAAAGAACTATGGAATCTGAATGCAGACCAGAGCATACTATTTTATCTCTCTCTTTTTTTGTTTCTTCTTCCTCATGGTTTTCCCCTTTGGTTCTAATTCTTCTTTACAACACGACTAATGTGGAAATATGTTTAATATGATTACACATGTATAACATATATCAGAATGCATGTCATCTTGGGAAGTGGGGAAGAGAAAGAGGGGGGAAAATTTAGAACTCAAAATCTTACAGAAGTGAAGTTGAAAACTAAAAGCAAATAAATGAATGAAATTTAAAAAAAAAAAAAAAGAAATTACCCAATCGACCTTAAGCCTTCACCACTTTCCTGCTCTAGAGAGGGCTCAAGAATGGGCAATTCTTAGATGAGTGCCTTCCATCAATCCCAACACTGGCTTTTGTGGAGATAAGTTAAACCAATGAAGCAGGGAGATTTAAATAGCTCTAGATGTTCAAAGTGGAGCTTCATTATTGTGATTTAATTTAATTCCCAGAATTCCAGGCACACCATATTCAGTCTAAATACAAAGCCACATATCAATTATTTTGGGATTGTTTGCCAGTTATATAGTTTAGGTTTCTGCTCTTTTCCATCTCCAGGCTGACTGAGATGCCCTTTTTGTAACGGGGTAAGTGTTTTTGTGAGACCCTCATCTTTTGTGAAGTTTAATTTCTGATGCAAACATTTCATATGCAAGGCTTTACACATTGAATATAGTCTATAAATTGTTATACTGAATCTGATTGAAATCCTCTTGATGTCAATGTCTCCAGGCTGTTTTGTATGCAATATAGAGTTGAAGGGCATTTTCTGTGGACTCAACTTATGCCTCACCTTTTCCCTAGAATGTGTGCTTTTACTCCCTTCTACTGTCAGAATCAATTAGAAGAGCCTCTCAAACATTCTGCTTTAAAGTCATTCCTTTTCCAATTTCAAGATCTAGAGCAGTGGCCTCCAAACTTTTTTATTCTATATAATTCATAAAAAAATTGGTGACACTCCCAATATTCATACATTTATTCATAAGTTATATACGTGTACTAATACATCATTCAATTTGTCCAACCCCAAACAAAAACCTGGAATATGTGTGACTGGGAGGGAGGAAAAAGGTTCTTACCGGTCATTTATTTACCTAGAGTGTAGAGATTACCTTTTGAGGGTACCTGCTGAAGTCACCAAGTGGCCTGGGCTTCAGAAGTGGCTATTTTGAAGGTTAGTTGGTGGGGGATTTTCTCAATGTCCCTTGCTCAGATGCTGTTGTTGGTGTCCTGGCATCTGTCAGGTGACAACTCACCTTTAGCAGAAATGTGTGTGTGTGTGTGTATAGGAATGTTAGGAGATAATGAGATGATAGTGAATGAAGCATAGTGTGGTTTTATTGGAGATAAACTATTGCAGGAAGAGTGGGATTCAGCCCATCTTTCTACACTTTGATTGGTTGATTAGATACCCTTTGGACATCATGCCAGCTCCGCCTAGAGGGTTTCAGCCCCACTTTGGCACACCGATATAAAAGGGTAAGGGAAGCAAGAGAGCAGTGCTGATTCTTGTAGATGGACTCATCCATACGGGCTAGTTCTACAGATACTTTAAACACAACTTATGCCTGCATCATCACTCATACCCCAACTAACTAAAGATCTTTTAGGTGTCTTTCTTTAGAAGGTTCAGTATACACTTGTGTCTGGAAGCCATCCAGTATGGATACCTGCTGGAAATTCTGCTAATTCACATTTATCTCCAGTCCTAAAAACTCCTAATTTATTTTATTGGGGTTCTTTACAGGGAGCGGAGAGAGGGAGGGGGGAAAAGAGACAGATAGCCAAATAGAGACAATAAATTCAAAGTCAGTGAGAAGAAGAATCACAGAATGTCAGAGCTGGAACGGACTTTGGAGATCATTTAGTCCATTTTCCTCATAAGTCAGAGAAAGTGAGTCAGAGGGAAGAGAAGGAGCCAACTACGTCCAGACCCCGTCATCAGTAAGTCTGTTTTTAGACCTTTATATTTCTTCCTCCCTGGAAACAGAGGAATTCAGGACATTTGAAGGAAAAACTCGGGTGTTGATATTCATCAGGACAGCATTCACCTTCAGGGACTGTTCAAAATGGCTGGCAAGTTGACAATTTCCCTTGGCTTTCCCATTTAGCAGGAATCAAAAACTCAAGACTAACTTTAAAAAAAAAACAAAAACAAATCTGAGTTAAAGACCAGAAAGAATGGGGGGATGTGATTTACATGGCTTAGGAAATAGATATATTTTAAGAAAACACTAAAAATTCTCTTTCATATAAACAATGCAAACTCATATGGTTGAAGAATTTCCAGCGAATACTCCAAGGTCACTTTGAGCCCTTCCTCTCCATGCGAGAAAAATTCCTTTTCCACTATTTACATGGGGAGGAAGTTCTCAGGTGTGATGTTGAATAGTTAATCAATCAATAAATAATCCTCTTCTGCCTCCAGCTATATGCTAGAAACTGGTGATTCAAAGACAAAAATGAAGCAGTCCATGCCTTCAAAGGGTTTAAATAATATTCATGAGGAATAAAATGTAGATAGATGAAAGTTAGGGCTAGAGACCAGACCTGTGATTTCACTGGTAGAGGGACTGCCTGATGAGGAAGTTCCTCTACAAATGCTAGCTGGCACCGTCTTGGCAATTTATAGTCTTGGTTGCTAGAGCAGAGGTGTCAAAAGTGCCTGGCCATATGCAGCCCACAGCACTCCCTAGTTCCGAGTGCCCGGTAACCAGATTAAGATGTAATTGGGAAATTTTTGACAAAAAGAAATAAAAATACAACAGAGGCTAACTAATTTGTTATTGTTTTTATTCAGTCATTTCAGGCTCTTTGTGACCCCATTTGAGGTTTTCTTAGCAGATACCCTGGAGAGGTTTGCCATTTCCTTCTCTAGCTCATTTTACAGATGAGGACAGATAGCTTAAGTGTCTGAAGCTATTTGAACTCAGGTCTTCCTGACTCTAGGCCCGGTGCTCTATCAGCTGTACCACCTAGCTCCCCACATAATATTATATTTTAAAAACTAAGTTAATATGCCACCCGTAGGGATCTTTATATATGGTTTAGTGGCCCCACTTCTATTTGAGTTTGACACCACTGGCCTAGAGCATGAGAGGCTAAGTGACTTGGTGAAAGTCACACAACCTTTATGTGTTAGAGGTAGAATTTGAACTCAGGTCTTCCTGGCTTCAAAGCCAGCTCTATCCCTATGACAAACTGCCTCTCATACAAACTAGTCAGCACTGGTAATGCAAATAAGTCCCTGGGCATGGAGAGGGAGAGGGAGAGGGAGGAGGAGAGGGAGAAGGAGAGAGCTTCAGCCAAATCCGTGAGAAAGAACCACTTTGAAAGGGATGAAGAAGAGCACCTTGCCCTCAGTATTCTCTCCCTACCCTTGGTCAGGTGAATCCCCGTTCATAGATGGGGCAACTCTACTGGAGCAGAGCTGAGGGCTGTCACCAGAAAGTGGGGAGACCTACATGCCTAATAAAGAATCTGAGGCCAACGTACTCCTAGGGGAAAAAAACTGAACTGGAAAAACCACAAGACTAAGCAAGAGAGAACGTGGGGAGCCATTGTCCTTCTCTTGAGAGTCTGTGTATGCTGTTGGAAAGGGACACCACAGCCAAGAAGGAGACAGAGTTGCCAGTGAATGGGGAGGAGAGAGAATTTTCCAGAAATTCACAGGCAGAGGTGGGGAGTGAATATCCCGGGTTAACAATCAAGCTTCCTGCTTCAGTGGTGATTGCTCATCCTGTCTTGCTTTGGTGAGAGAGGCAAATGCTTTGTCCTGAGAGGCATCCCACACCATCCTTCCCCCACCTCTCAGCTGAGGAATCAGCCTCATGTTTTTACAGAGAAATAAAGGCAATTTGCCATCACCTTTTCTCCCGTACTCTACTTCTTAAAACCCCTTGACATCTTCCATGCTCTCTCCTCTGTTCTAGTCTGATGAAGAGATGGTCTTTCTCCTTACCAGAATCAGCTTCTCTGTTTGTTGCCTTCCCTCCCATCTCCTTCAGCAGATTTCCTGAACAATCATCTCCTCTCTCTAATCTTGTCTCACCCTATCTACTGGCTCCTTTGCAGCAGCCTACAAATGTGTGTGTGTGTGTGTGTGTGTGTGTGTGTGTGTGTGTGTGTGTATACACCCATATACATGCACACACACATACACATACGTATGTGTATATGTATATATTATACATATATATGTATACACACATACATATATGCATACATATATGTATAAATATACATATATACACATGTGCATATATATCCTAAAAATGACAACAAACAAAATTTCACTTAACCCTACCACCCCCTGAAGCCATCAGCTCTCCTGTCTCGTAGCTGAACTCCTAGAAAAGGTTGTCTTTTCCTCTCAATCATGTCTCTACTCCTTGGCTTTTGACCTCATTACCCAACTGAAATTGCTGTCTTCAATTAATCTTCCTAAAGCCCAAATCTGATGATGTCTTTTCAATAAACTTCAGTGGCTCCCTATTACCTCCAGGATCAAATATCAAACCTTGACTGACTTTTAAATCCCTTCATAATCTGACCCTTTCCTACTTTTCTAGTCTTCTGAAACCACTCCACTCAGTGTATTTTTCAATTCAGAGATGCTACCCTGCTTGGGCTCCTAGAACACTACACTCCATCTCTGAATCGATGACTTTTGCTGGCTGTATGCTAGACCTGGAATTCTCTCCCTCTTGATGGCCATCTCTTAGCTTCTCTGGCTCCCTTCAAGTCTCATCTAAAATCCCACTTTCTGGAAGAAACCTTCCCCATACCTCCTTAATCTTAGCGCCCTCCCTCTGAAACTACACCCACTTTATACTGTCTATGTCTTATTTGCACATACTTGATTTCATGTTGTTAACCCTCACTCCTCCGCAGAACTAGATGGTGAACTCCTTGATAGCAGGGATTGTTTTTTGTCTTTTTTTTTGGTATCCCCATCACTTAGCACAGTTCAGACACATAGTATGTCCTTAATAAATGTTATTTGACTGACTGATAGCAGAGAGAAACCTGACAAGATGGTAGCCTTATGAAGACTGATCCTTTAAGTACTCATTTAGCACCTGGCTATCACCAGTTTTTATACTCTTAGCAGGGATACATCAACTTGCAGGCTAGTGCTCTGGGACCTACACTAAGATCTCTTCTGTTCTGCCTCCCCCCTCCACTCTCTGATCCCCACTCCCTTGCAAAAACTGTTGGCATACCGGGGCGGAGCCAAGATGGCAACTGGAAAGCAGTAACTGGCATGAGCTCTCCACCAAGTCCTTCCAAAAACCTATAAAAAAATGGCTCTGAACCAATTCTAGAACTGCAGAACACACAAAGTGGCAGAGGGAAGCAGGGCTCCAGCCCAGGACAGCCTGGATAGTCTCGGGGTAAGGTCTGTCCCAAACGGAACTCCCAGCCCCCAGCTGAGGGGAGCGGAACTGAGCCAAGCAGAGCCCAGCGCACGAGGCGCGATGTGACAGACCACGGACCCTCGAGACCAGGAGTGGAGCAGAGAGAACCCTAGCATGCTGAATTACTGAGCTGTGGCATGTACCAGACCTCACAACCCACAAACAGCAAAGACGACAGAGAAGGTTAGTGGGAAAAGCTGCGGGACGAGA
>CM053625.1:105403474-105480296 GCA_028646595.1 Phalanger gymnotis | reverse complement strand
CCTCCTTCTTTCCTGTGGGGTAAGATACCCAGTTGAGTATGTATGGTATTCCCTCCTCAAGTCAAATCATATTCCTAACACTTAGTTCAATGTCTGGCATGTAGTAGATGCTTTAAAAAAATATGCTTGTTGACTTGACTTGCCTTATCTTCGAGAAGCTGATATTCTAAAGAGAGAGTTAACACATACTGTATAAAGTTGTGGTTAGGGAGGAGGATTTTGGTTTGGAAAGCTACAGGATGGTGAGTAGAGCCATAGAAAGATAGACTGACACACCCTTTCCAGTAACAGTAGCAGTATTGATTTGATTATGGTTCCAGAACTGGAAACCTGGGGTGGTAGTGGTGGCACAGAGGGTAGGTGGGTGGCATCAAGGCAGCAGCTAATAAGGGGAATCATGACTGGGATCTCTTCTACATCGTGAATCTTGTGAGGCACTCATCAATCAAGACGGCTGGGTGGGGACAGGAAGGGCATACCAAAGGCAGAGGTTAGTGGTTAGTCTTCCAGGGAATGGTTTCTAATCTAGTGTAGGCTTCAAGGTAGCTAGTGAAATGGCCAGGGAGTAATATGAAGCATAGTTGAAGCTTTCTGTATACTTGAAGGCCGTTCAGTAAGAGTAAGAAGGGAGATCCTTAGGTCCCTGGGAGACTGGTACCAGAGCCATCCTCAGGCACAAGACTGAGAAGCAGGAGACCTGGATTTTGGTCTTGGCCTCATTGTGTGATCCTGGACAAGCAGCTTCTGGGGCATGAGGATTAGGGAACTGCCCTTTGCTGCACCCTGAGCAGGAGAATATGGGCTCCAAATAAGCTCCGCGCCTCCCTTTCAATGATTAGTCATAGCATATTAGTGTCCCCATATCCCCTCCTGCCTCAGCACTGCCCTAGCTGGCAAGATCACTACTGGGCTCCTCTCTTGGGCATCACCATCTCATCATAGTCTGGAGTCTACTTTCATCCTTCATTATGTGTTTCCAAGGCCATTAGCGAGAGGCATGAGTCTGAAGGACAAATTGCAGAGCAGAGTATTTAAAGATACAAAATGACTTGGCTCAATATCAGGCAAACAGGTAGAGGCAAAATTTTTTTATTCCATTCTTTTTTCCTTATGGAACATTAACTTGCTTAGTAAGGAAGATAAGGAAGGGGTTGTCAGCAGGATAACTGTTTGGAGGGTGATTGAAGGGCCAGAAAACCTGTGAATGAACTTGTGGTTCTTCCACTAATAAACTGGACCCACCCAGAGGAGGGTAACTAGTATGGGGAAGGAAATGGAGCCCATGCCATTTGAGGACTGGAATTTGAGGAGCGTGAAAAAGAGAAGACTTTGGTGGTAGGAACTGGGGGAGGGGGGAGTTAGAGAAATAAAATCTCTGTCTTCAAGTATTTTCCATAGTAATGATGAAAATTCCAATTTGGGCTTTACGAAGTAACTTCTGTGCAACAGCCTGTGAGATATGTAATAGGAATATTATTATCCGCACATTGCAGGTGAAGAAACTGAGGGTCAAAAAAGTTAAATGACTTGCCTATAATTATCCAGCTAGGATAAAAAGCATTTAAAGGATTCATGGGAGGGGCAGCTAGGTGGCGCAGCGAGTAGAGCACCGGCCTTGGAATCAGGAGGACCCGAGTTCAGATGTGACCTCAGACACTTGACACATGTACTAACTGTGTGATCTTGGGCAAGTCACTTAACCCCAATTACCCTGCCACCCCACCACCAAAACCCCAAAACCAAGAACCAAGAAACCAGAGGATTCATGGGAGCTCTTAAAAACATACAGAAAACAATCTGTGGCTCCCTCCCAAGCAAGACCATCACACTCTTTTTGTTGTTGTTGACTCATTTCAGTCATGTTCAACATTTCAAGACCCCATTTGGGGTTTTCTTGGGAGAGATACTGGAGTGGTTTGTCATTTCCTTTTCTATCTCATTTTAGAGATGAGGAAACTGAGGCAAACAGGGTTAAGTGATTTGCCCAGGGTCACACAGCTAGTAAGTGTCTATAGCCAGATTTGAGCTTAGGAAGATGAGTCTTCCTGACTTCAGGCCTGGTACTATATATACTGTGCCACCCAGCTGCCCTTTCCATTAAACTTTAGACCTCCAGAATCCATGCTGCTAGTGTCTTGGGAAATTAATTCACTTTTTGGGAGGTGGGGTTGGAGGAGAGACTGGGTTTTACCTAGGCTGGAAGAGTTGTGGCCACTCATGGGCCCAATCCCACTACTGATTAGCATTGAAACTTGGACCTGCTCCATTTCTGACTTGGACCAGTTCACCCTTCCTTAGGCAGTCTGGAGGTCCCATATACTTGAGGTTTCACTATATAGGTGCCAGACTTAGCAAAAACACTCACTTGGTTTTAGTTTTACCTCACTTTACCTTTAGCCTTAGCTCACAGTCCCCAAACTCAGGTGATTCGCCAGCCTCAGCCTCCCCAGTATCAGGTATTACCAGTTGGCACCACCATGCCTGGTTACTTCATTCATTGTTGAAGCTCTCACACAGTTATCTTGATTCATAGTTGAGTGCAAACTATCCCACATAGCCCAGTCTATCTATCAGCTGGCCTTGGATTCCCAAAGCATGATTTGCCTTCACATCTAATACATCTGGCCCATCTTGCCTTCTCTGCTTCTGGAAAGGATATGCCATGATTGTACTATATATCAATCTTGGGCAAGTCATTTGACTTCCCTGGGCCTGTTTCGTCAACTATAAAATGAAGGAGTTGGACTAGACTGTTTCTAAGGTCCCTGCCAGCTCTAAACCTATGATCCTATGAAGCCACCGAACCAATCTTCCTTCCCTGGCCACCATTCTCCTTTATATATTGTCTTCTCCCATTAGAAAAATAAGCTTCACAAGGACATAGACACTCTCAATACATGAAACATAGTGCTTAACAAATGCTTTTTTATTCATTCACTCACTCACTCCCCTCTGAAGGAAATAAACTCATTGTTGCCAATGGGGCAATAAACATTAGAGTGTATCCCTAGTTCCCTGTGGATTCCTACATGGTCCTTCTAAGACTTATAGTGTCACCCTGTGTTTTGGACCACCCCCTGGAAGTCAACCATGTGTTAGGGCTCCAATTGCTTTCTGATCTAACCTGAACTATCTAAATCACTCAGGGAAGATTTTGGCACTGGGGAACAGACCAGTCCTACTTATGGTTTGGTCCCTCCTCCCCCATCTTTGCCTTGACAGCCTTCTCCCCATGCAGGCCTAGCCCCAGGGCTTGCTCTGCCTTTAGGTGTTCTTTGCATCATCCAAGGGAAACTCATCTCTTCTCTTATTTCTATTATCCTTTTCCTTTGCTCTTGCAAATATCCTAATCATGTGTGAACTTGTTCCTTACCCCACTGTATTATAATAATAGTGCCTTAAAGTGTGCAAAATCTTTTACATGCATTATCTCATCGGAGCCTCAACGACACCAGGGGCTAAGAACTGCCAATTTTTCATTTTACATATGAGGAAACTGAAGATCACGTAGGTTAAGCAACTCATCCAAGAGCATACAGTTTGTAAATGAAGGAAAGAATAGTAGTTGGATTCAGAGCCAAACTTCTTTACTCCAAGATGATATCAATGCCTTTGTTGTATACCTTATTATCCCAGGGACTAATATGGCCCCTTGCACTTAGTAAGTGTTTAATTAATGTTAGTTAAATTCAGTTGAGGTTCCTTTTGGTCTTCAAATCCAATGGCTGTATTAGTGTAGTCTTGAGCAACTCATGACCCAGAGATGATAAAGGACAATGGGCTGAGGTTGTCTCTCTTCCTACCTGTCTCTACTTATCTCCACAATATGCATCTTTTTTTCTCCTCTTTCCTTTAACTTCCTAGTTCCTCCTCTATTGTCCTTGTATGATGGTATGGACAAATTAAGGGTATGGATAAATTAAGAGAGATGGGTCTCCTTCTCTGTCTCTGTCTCTCTGTGTCAGATATATGTTTTCCAAAAAAAGCAGAACATATTTCTGTGTGGGTTATCATTTGTGTGTATTAGGATAGCCTTCCTCCCAAGGAACTTTGGGGCAGGGATGAGATGAGGTCCCTGAAGGAGGGTGGCTGGAACAATCCATCCTCAGCCTGCCCTGAATTGTCCATCTGCATGGGAGAGAGCTCAGGGAGAAGTCATCTTCCTGGAATACAGAGGGTTTGATTCAACAGCTCTTTGAATTTTGAATCATTATTATCATGATTAGTGTGTTGCTAGGGGGCTGGGCTGGCTTCCTAGGGTCAGGTGTTGCACCTTCATATTTCTTTTCTTTTTGTTTTCTCCAATTAACAAAATTTTATTTTCCCTCTCTCCCACTTCATTGCTCCACTGGGGGAAAAAATCCCATAGTAACAAATGAGCATAGTCAAGCCAAATTAATGTCCATACTAGGTATGTCCAAAATTTTGTCTCACTTTGTATCTTGAATTCATCACTTCTCTGTCTGAAGATGGGTAGCCTCCTTTGTCATCAGATCTCTGGAATTATGGTTGGTTATTGTGTTGATCAAAGTTTTTAAGACTAGCAAAGTTGCATCTTAGATACTGAAATGTATCTGGCAGGCTCTGAACATTTAAGAATTGGACCCATTAGGCTGAAAACACCAGACATATGGAGTGACTAGAGCTTCTTTGGCATCTGGAATTCCATGATGACAAGTTATGACCAGATTTGGGGGTTTGGGGTAGAATGGCCTCCACTTTGTTATTCCCCAGTTAGGGGTACAAGGCAAGAGTATTTGGGGTGATGGACTAGAGTGGTAATTCCATTGCAAATAGTTGTTTGTTTGCATGAAATTTAAAACCTGCCAATCATTTCACCCATCATTGAACAAGGACCTATCCGGTTTGACACCAGAATTGGAGACTTAAGGTTGTTTAGGGAGACTTGGTCTTCCATAGGAATACTTTTCTGTCTGTCTGTATCTTTTTCTCTGTCTCTCTTAGTTTCTCTCTGTTCTCTGTGTCTCTGTCTCTTTGTAAATGTCTGTATGTCTGTGCCTCCTTCTTACTCTCACTTTCTCTTAAATGGGCAATAGTTAACCAGTATTTTGATTCAGTATTTGAAGTGGACTTAGCATGGTTCTTTTTTTTAAAGAAAACTTTCCACTTCCAAAGCATGACTCCCAAAGAAGCATTTTGGCAGGTTCTGTGCAGTCTCTGCTCCCTCAAATGAGATGGAAGCCTAAAGTATGTTTGAACATTGAAGAGACGAAGGAAATTTTAAATTAATACTGCATAATTCTGCATGGAAGTTGCAGGAAACTGCAGTACAGATGGGAAGATTGAGGTTTAATGGGGTCCAATATTTGATTACAATAGATCCTTAGTTGCCATAGAAACAAAATCACTCTCCTGAAAAAGTAACTGATGGGAGGGACAGATATGTCTTCTTTTTTTTAAGAGACAGAAAAAGAAAAAAAATAGAAAAGATAGCTCCAAATGGCAATAAATGCTCCTGAAATTACCCGTGTCTGGCTGGCTGAACACCAAAGGTAGAGATAAGGAACTAGAATAAAGGGGTAGGACATAATTCTGACGCCAAATACAAGCTCATTAGAACCAATTTCCACATTACAAAGGCAAAAAAAAATCCAAAACACTTGAATCTTGAAGGGGAAGGAAAGTTCTCCTATTGTGATCAGATTGTGATGTTAGTTTCCTTTGAGGGCTGGGGGGTGGGGAAGGGTAGTCCTGGGAGAAAGGCTAAGGGTTCTTAATTTTTTTGTGTGTGTCATGGATACTTTTTGCAGTCTAGTGAAGCCTATTCTTAAAATGCTTTTTAATGCATAAAATAAAATACATGGATTACACAGAAATTACAAATTATTTATATATGAATTATTTATATATATATTATTTATATATATAAATTATAAATAGAATTACAAAGAAAACCAATTATATTGAAACACAGTTATAAATTAAAAAACTAAATTTACAGATCCCTTGAAATGTATCCATGGACCCATTTCAGGGAGCCACATATCCTAGGATAAGACCCTCTGATGTAAGAAAAGCAAGAAGGAAATTGTTAGGATCTTCAGGAAGAAGCTGATTGTTTCTATAATTGGCTTCAAGTATACCGAGAGTTACTAAAGGGAGCTCCTTTGTTCTCCCATGGGTCTGTTCTTTTTTGGATGGGCATAAACTTTTGTTATAGTATAAACTTAGAGTCAGGTAATGGGTCTGAATCCTGGATCTGACACTTACAAAGAAGGAGATCTTTGCAGATTGGGAATTTTTATATTCTCAATCTCTATTTTAGAATTTTTTTAAGATTTTTTTTTTAGAGTTAGGGATGTTCTGGGCCAGTCTGGTCTGGTGGTTCAGGCCCAGGATTGGAATGAAATGAACCAGTCCTGGACCAAAGAACCTTTAACAAAAGGAACTTTACTCAATAAGAGCATGGAAAGGCTGTTCAGCAAAGTTGGGAGAAGTAGCTCCTTGCCTTTGCATTTGTCATGCTAGCACACCAAGATTTGAGGTCAGGCTGTTGGGAGAGTTGGTTCAGATGTGAAAAATTCACTTAGACCTTCTCTTTTAGCCAATGAGAGCTTTTTATTTTATGTGAAAAAGCATCACAGCCTCCTTAGCAAGGAAGCTAAATGAGACCCCAATATTTGGGAGAGTTATGCTTAGAGATATTCAAGATGATGATGTGATTTTTAGGGTTTCTTATGGGGTTGGAGATTTAGGGACAGGATAAGTACAAATCAGGTGAGGAAGGTAATTGCTTACAAGTTAAGGAAAAGTTGTCATGGCACAAGATGAGGAACATGAATGACAGGATAGGGAACACAAGATAAGGGGGACAAAAGCAATTCTTTTGGTATGTTGTATGGTATTTCAAGATAAGGGGGAAAGGGCACCCACAAATTACAGGATGGGCTACAGAACGTGCCTCAAACCCCCTCAGGGGGCCTGGGAATGTAACTGTTACTTTTAACCCTTAGGGCACCATTTGCATCCACATCACTGGCAAGGGTGGAGTGTTGGTTCACAGGATGGTGGAGATGCCTTCAAGCCTGAGGAGCCCTGACAAATCCAGCACTGGGCTTTTGTATCTTAGGAGGTCCAGAATCTATCTCAAGATGTGGAGTCTTAATTTCATGGACCATTTAAGTTTCAAAAAGAGTTTTAGTACTTTTAAAGGGAAAAACTAGCCTTCGCGGTTGGGACTTTTCAGTTTTTGGAGGCCATCCATGGTGAATATCTAGCTTTCCATGACCGTTGCCATGAGTTTCATTCAGATTAGTAGTAGATGTTGGTCCTATGATAAGGTTAATAAAATGAATTACTTTTGTAATGCAGATTACAATTCTGATTCCCAGGAGCAGGTCCCTCAGCATCTCCCACTGGGAGAGGCCACTTCAGGTGGTCTAGGCATGTGCCTAACCCTCATTACACCTTTATTTTGGTTTAGACTTCTGATTTTATTAGTGTAAGGAGCATCACAGGGAAACTCCTTTCATACATGCAAAGCAGGAAGTTGTTTGCAACTTTTGGTCTCAGAGGATTGTCTGGGACCCTGAAAGGTTAAGTGACTTATCAATGATCATGTGGCCAATAAGCCTTAGAGGCAAGATCTGAACAGTTCTTGAACTCAAGCCCCACCCTGTTATCCACAATACCAGGCTACCTCTGCAGAGCTTCTTGGCAGTGCCTAATTCTGCTGAGCTCTTTGCCATTAGAGTGTGTATGTGTGTGTGTGTGTGTGTGTGAGAGAGAGAGAGAGAGAGATAGAGAGAGACAGAGAGAGACAGAGAGAGACAGAGAGACAGAGACAGAGAGACAGAGAGACAGACAGGGACAGAGAGAGAGAGAGAGAGAGTTCCCTTGGTTCCCTAAAGAAGACCTAGGCTTCTGATTACCTTGGAAACAGATCTGTTTGAATTAAACATGAATGTGTTAGCAGTGTTAAGGTTAAGAACCTAATGATTAACAGCAGAGGGCTGAATTACAAGGAAATAGATTGTGTTAATTGTATGGGTGAACTCAGTATCAGTATTCTGCAGATTAATCAGCCATGTGCTAGAGCTGACACCTGTCCTGATTAGTAGCAGCAGATTTAATGTATCTCCTCCCCCCTCCCCAAACTGTTTGGCCTTTGGGAATGGAATGATGATGGATGGAATACAAATTGAGGCTTTCTCACTGAAATCCGTCCAAATGACATATCTTTGAGTCCTGATGACATCAGCCCCACCAAGCAGTGGAATGAGCACAGGACAAAGAATCAGGAGCTAGTCCTGACTCCGTCACTTGATGTGACCTTGGGTAATTCACTTCCCATCTCAGAGTTTCAGTTTCCTCTTCTGTTAAATCAAGTGGTTAGACTAGGTAATTTCTAAGTTCTCTTCCAGCTCCAACATTCTATGATTTCCATAATAAGGGGGAAATAGCCAAAGCGTCAGGCCAGGAAGCAGAGAACTGGAGACCCCCTTGCCTCTCATGTTTCATAGAGTAATAGTCTAGGAGGTGCTGAATTTCAAAAGCTGAATTCCCACCTCTCTTTTGTTGCCTTTGCAAGTGCCTGTTCCAGGCACCACTCTAACACACCAATAATCAGAACTGGTTTAACCTAAGAATGGAGGCAGCCTGATCTGGTGGTCTAGTAGTCAACCATTAATAAATGCTTGTTCATTGATGGATGTTTTCCACTAATGTGACTTTTTTCAAATCATGTTGCCTTCACTGGGTCTTCTCTTCCACTTCTACGAGATGGAGAGAACAATCTCTGCCCACCTTTCTAATAGGAATGTTGTCAAGATCAAATGAGACCATACTGATGAAGGAAAATAGAAAACTCTGTAGGTAACTTATAACACACCCTGATGCACTGTTTACTTCCCATACACAGTTAATGAGACAAAAACCCAAACAAAAAACCTTCAGTCAAATTACCCCTTAATTGCCAGATCTAATGATATTATTAATTCTCATCCCTCTTGACCTCTCTGCAGCCTTCAATACCATTGGTCATCCTTGTCTCCTAGATCAGGGGTGGGGAACCTGCAGCCTCAAGGCCACATGTGGCCCTCTAGGTCCTCTGTGGCCCTTTGACTGAATCTAAACTTCACAGAACAAATCTTTTTATTGAGGATTTTATCTAGGACCTAGATACATTTTCCTCTCTAGGTTTTTGTAACACTGCACTTTCCTGGTTCTCCTCTTACCTGTTTGACCATTTGTCTCAGTTTCCTTGGATGGATCTTCATCCTGATTACATATACTAACCTCGGGTGTCCCTTAAACCCTTAGACTTTCTTCTCTTTTCTCTTTCCACTATTTCACTTGGAGATTTCATCAGCCCCCACAGATTCAATGATCAACTCTGGAGATGATCCTCAGGTCCATTTATTCAGCTCTATCCTCTCTGCTGACCTTAAGTCTTGCATCATCAACTGCCTCCTGGATATTTCATAGTAAACATCTCATAACCATCTCAAACTAAACATGTCTAAAACATAAATTATTGTCTTTCCTCCCAAACTCACCCTTCTTCTTAATTTCCCCATTACTGCTGAGGGCATCACCATCTTTCCCAGTCATTCAGTGTTGCAAGATTAGGCCTAGTGGTCTTGAGACCACCATGACAACTTTCCCTTAAGTGAGGCTGTAGCTTATAGAATCTATGCATGGAGACCATTGTTATAGGATTAGGCTTGATGGTTTTGAGGCTATCCTGACAGTTTCTCCTTAAGGGAGGTTTTAAGCTTACAGAACATACTTGTGGAAAAATACTGGCAATAATATTTTTTGAAGGTTAGTACAGCTGTGTCCCCCAAATAGTATTTTGTCTACCACCAGCTAGTTTTTTTCTCCCTGATAATAAACACCCCCAAATAACATTTTCTCTTTCCCCTTGATGTGCAACTTAGTCAACTAGCTATGGGGGGGTATCCCAAATCAGAATATTGAAGCCCTATAGAAGGGCACTTTGGAGCACCCTGTTTCTGTTGAATAGTCCCATGTCTCTGTGCTCTCCAGTGCAGTGTTACCCTTATGT
Source organism: Phalanger gymnotis (assembly GCA_028646595.1). Lineage (NCBI taxonomy): Eukaryota > Metazoa > Chordata > Mammalia > Diprotodontia > Phalangeridae > Phalanger > Phalanger gymnotis. The sequence continues at coordinate 105,470,266 of CM053625.1, read as the reverse complement.
GCATAATCTACGTTAGTGTGTTTGCCTGAGTTGTACGTCAGGTCCCCTCTTTCTCTTTTTCATTCCTCCTCTTCCTCACTGCTTGCAATAAAGCTTTACCTTGAACTGACTCCTATTGTTTTACATGTTGTTCTCAACACCCGAACTCATTAAGGGGTTGTTTTACCCAATTGGCCTATGAGTCTTTCCTTAGACATAAACTGGGTATCCAGACAAGGACTTAACCTATTGGCAGTCACACCTACATGGAAGAAGTATGACACTGTGAACCCAGTTGTAGAAAGCAAGAACCAACAGGGGACCCCTATGTTCTCCCAGGGGTGACTCCCTTATGTCAGAGGACCACCTCAAAACACTCAGGCTCCCAACCTAGGTGCCATCCTTGACTCCTCACCCATACTTATCCCAAATATCCAATCTGTAGCAAAATCTTGTCATTTCTATCATAACATCCCTCTTTCCACTCAGGCAGCAGCCACTATAGGCCCTCCATCACCTCTTGACTAGATTGTTGCAATAGCTTTCTAGTTGGCCTTTCTGCCTCAATTCTCTCCCCACTTCAATCCATCTTCCACTTACCTGTCAAACTGATTTTCCTAAACTGCAGCTCTGATCGTGTCACCTTCTGCCCCCAGCTCAATAAACTCCAGTGGTTTTCTATTACCTCCAGGATCAAGTATAAAATCCTCCATTTTTCCCCTTGCAACCTGCCACTTTCTTACTTTTCCAGTCTTCCATTTCCTCTACAATCCATCCACATTGGCCTTCTATCCCTTGTATACAACACTCTATTTCCCAACCCCGTGCCTTTCCACTGACTGTCCCCCATTGCTGGAATTCTCTCCTTTATCATCTTTCTTTCCTAGACTCTCTGTTTCATGTTTTTAAGTAGTTGTAAACACCAATCTGTTGTATTTTAAACACTTCTTTTGTGGTAGAGGAAATAAATGGTTACGTTATACCTTATCTACATTGTACATTGAGTACCTTTCTTACATAATCCCTGTAATTCCTTTTGATGAAGGCTTAGAATATAAGCCAAATTTATATCTTAACAGATTTTTTTCTGCAAGACTCCAGGGATGGGTGTAATGAGTACAAGAAAAGTCTCACTCCTTTCTTTGGAGCCAGGCTCTTTCAGGACTAAACCTTGAGCCGGGAGCTAGGGGCCACTCAGCGGGAGAGACGATGCCAGTCCCTTGGGCCGGTGGGCCTGTTATGCTAACTAGGTGATGAGCTTAAAATGTTTCTACCTTCTGGAGTACCAATGCTGCTCTCTACCTCTAAAGCTTCTCCCATATGAGAGAAGGGGGGTCTTCTGAGGTTGATTGCAGCATGCTGTCATGCTATTATCACACCATGTCTCCACGTCCCTGGGGCTATCTCTTTATAAAACAGAACTTGGATGTACTTGGAAAACCATCATTTATATATGCAGTATCAGATGCAATTTAGTCTTGATTTTGTTTTGTCACAGCTCAAACCTCGTGCTGGTATGTTGCTTCCCAAGGAAGCATTAGGGCCTGGGATACTGCCCTATCCCCTATATGGTCTCTCTATCCCAGGTGCCGATGCTGGATTGAATCCTCAGTTCTGCACTTACCCGGCCATGCACTGACTCAAGGACTTTGTGACTCACTCACTTTCCTGTACAACCACTGAATCACTCTCACTCGCAACTCACCCCTCAAGTTCATTTCTCATGCACCCAGAACACACTGTCCACTGAAACCATTCTGGATACAATTTTAGCTCCTTTCATGCTCCCCAATCCCTGTTTTCTGGCCAGTTTCTAACCATTTACTCAACAACACCATCCCTGAGGTTATGTCCTGCAACTTTTATAAATAGGAGAGTGACGGTGGTAGGAACTGCAGATGCTTGCCTCCTCACTACACGTAGCTTTTGAGACCCAGCTAGCTTTTCTTTCTCTCCTCTCAACTCCAGAGCCTTCTGAGCCCCTGAAATCGACCAATTACCTTCCAACTCCTATGCACCATGTTCTCTCTGCATGACCAGCTGAGCCCCAAACAACTCCTATTTTGTAGTAGTTAAGACTAGGAATCATAGGAATAGAGACTGGACCTGTGATTATGGTCATATAGGGAACACCTGAGTGAGAAAAACTCCCTCTATCAATGCAGGTCATCACCTTTTAGTCTTTTTAAAATTTTTTAAAAATTTAGTATTTCATTTTTCCCCAGCACCTTTTAGTCAAAGAGTCACCTAGAGCCGTGGCAGGTAGGTGGTTCAGTGAATAGTGCCAGGCTTGAAGTCAGGAAGACTTGGGTTCAAATCTGGCCTCGAACACTTAGTAGCTGTGTGACCCTGAGCAAGTGACTTAACCCTATTTGCCTCAGTTTCTTCATCTGTAAAATGAGCTGAAAAAGGAAATGTCAAATCGCTTTAGTATCCCAAGAAAACCCACAAAAGGGTCTTGGACAAGACCGAAAGCTGCTAAACAACAAGAGCAGTGGTATTAAACTCAAATAGAAACAGATCTCTGTTGGTTGCATATTGACTTGGAAAACCACAAATTAACATTATATTACATTGTATATTTCTTTATTTTGTTAGACATTTTTCCAATTACATTTTAATCTGGTTCTGGTTGGTAGTTTGCTGGCCCTTGCTAACACTTCTGGTGGTAGAGCACGGAGAAGTTAAGTGACCTGCCAAAGGTCACAAAGCTAGTATGTGTCAGAGAGTCAGGATTTGAACCCAGGTCTTCCTGATTTCCAGCCACCTCTTTTTCCACCACTCCATACTGTCTCCTGGTGCAGAGTAGGAATGTAGAAATAGTAGCAGTAGCAATAGCAGTAGCAGCAGCAGCATTAGTGGTAGAAGTAGTAGTAACAGGAGTAGTAGAAGTGGCAGCAGCAGTAACACTGTGGTAGTAATAACAGCTGCTGATATTTATGATGTATTATGCTTTAAGGTTTGCAAAGCATTTTATGCACATAATTTCACAGGCATTTAGAGCCAGAAGGAAGCCTAGAGATCATCTAATCCAATTCTCTTATTTTACAGATGGGAAAACTGAGGCCAAGGAAGAAGCGATTTGCTCAAAGTCATGAAGAAACAGTGGCAGGTCTAGGGCCAGATGTTCCCTTTTGTTCATCATTTCGTATGTTAATTTTGTGTCTCTCAAGCTAGGCTGTAAGCTCCTTGAGGGCAGTATAAATATAATAACATACAAAATTGTGTCATGTAAGAGCATCAGAGCCACAGGAGACAAAGAAAGGAAGAGATCAGTGTCGGTTGGGGTAATAATAATATTTAACATGTCTTTGATACTTTTTTTTTATTAATGAAAAAACATTTATTGAATTCCTACTAAGCTCAGTATTGGGGATGGATGACAACCATAGAAAGACAGTCTATGGTCAAGTTCGCACTTTGGCAGGGGGTGGGGGAGGAGACAACTTATTATTAGAGAGTTCAATTGCTGGATAAGTGAAAAGACTTTTAAAAGTTCTAAGTCCTAAAAGTCATAAGAATGCACTAGAGGGCCAGATTGCATGGCCCAGACAGGCATCTTTAGATAGCAGTCTGGATTAGCTTATGGGTAGTTTAGGGTAAGAGCTGAGCACAGCAGAGTTCAGTTGGATCTGACAAAGATGAGGAATCTGCCTTTCTTTTATTAGTAGTACATGTGAATAATTTCTATAATTGTTTAGAGTATGTTTATAGTATAAAATATAGTATTTTGTTCATATTATTGAAGAAAAATTAAAATAGCACATAGAAAAACAAAGATAGTCATGGAAGACAGCTACAACACAAGAGGGAGAGAAGGGTAAAGAGATTGATTTGGAGATCATGTTGCAGGACTAAAAAGAGTAACACTTTAAATTTCACCCTCTGCAAAGCATTAATTGAGCCCTCTCTTCTTTCTAGTTTCTTCTCTGGCTAATCTTTGAGCTTCAATATTGCCTTCAACTTTTGAACCAGCAGGTACATACTTCCCCTCAGCATTCATGTCCTGAGTCATAGTATCCAGCTTAGCGAATTGGTCTTTGTGGACTACTTCTTTATTTTTACTTGTTTTCCAGCCATTTTCTTTCCAATTGTGAATCCATTCATTCATGCTTTTGGTGACAAGTTGATTATCTGTGTACACAGTGAGTGTGTCCTTATTTCGGACCTTTGCTTGCTCGATCACTTTAGTAGCTGCTTCTAATGATGCTCTTTGGTTTGTCGGTCGTCCAGAATATGTACTACTTACGTTTAGATCATGGTTGGGTCTCCAGAAGACACCAATACCTCCTTGCGCTCCTTCTCTTCCATTATTTTTGCAGGCACCCTTGACATACATAGTGTTAGGGTCTGATGCCTGGTATGATTGCCCGTATGGGTTTTCAGAGCTTCTAGTCTCCCAGCCATACTCATAGCTCCTTGGATTGTGTTTCCAGCTCATCTCTAGTCTCTCCAGAGTCTTGGTGAAAAAAAGAAAATGAATGACCTTCAGAGACTGGGAACTCCCAAGCTCATGTCTTTGATACTTTGACATTTGCAAAGCACTTTGTAATATCCTCAGATCAACCTTGTGAAGTAGAGGCTATTCTAGAGACTGAAGCAGACAGGTTCAGTGACTCGCTCAGGGTCACACAGCTATCAGGCATTTGAAGCAGGGTTCAAACTCGAGTTTTCATGACTTAAGACCAGCATTCTATCATTTTACCACCCAGCTACCTCTAGCAGGGGAAGGCTTTGTGGAGAAAGTGAGACCTGAGCTGGGCTTTGACAGATGGTTACAATTTTAATGATAAACTGAGCCAAAGCTGGGGATTTTTTTCACTTGGAGTAAAAAAAAAGTTGGGAGTTGGGAGGAGGGGCTCGTTGACTAACAGCAGTGAAGAGCACCATGAGTATCGTCACTCCAGGAGAAGAGCTGATGTGTCTCTTTTCCCAACAAGAATTAGGGGGAATCTGGGCCCCGGGAAAGGGGTGTCATGGCAATGGAAACTTGTGGAAAGTGACCTGAGGGTGGTAACATGATGCATCTACGTGGACTGGAAGGACTGCGAAGTGAAGGATGGGGATGATTGATGGTCACTGGGACCAAGGACCACACCCTCCCTCAAATGCTGGTGCCTTGGTACAAAGCCCAGTTTGTCCCATACAAGTTATAGTTTTGACGATAAGCAGAGAGGAAAGGCGAGGGCATTTTAAGTAACTTTAATAGTATGAACAACATCCCAGAGGTGTTTTGGGGTCTAGTGCATGCAGAGGACAATGAAAAGATTGGCCTGACAAGAGCAGCAGGTTCATGTTGGGGAACTCAGGAAAGTCTTCCTGGACCCACAAATTGTACCCACTTGGGAGTAGTTGCTTAAGTCAATTCAATGATGGCCAAAAATACCTGGATCTAACCAGGAGTCTTAAGAAGATATATGATTTTAGGGTCATATGGTATCAGGTACCCTGAGGCACTGGGTTGAAAAGCCAACCCCAGAGGATATCTGTAGTCTGGTACACTCAAGAAGCAGGAATGAAAAAATTAAAATTTTAAACTGAACAAGTTAATTGATCAATCTCTCTCACCTCTAGATTGTAAAATAAATAAGGTTAGATTTGATAAGCTCTAAGGTCTTAGCCAGCTCTTATAGTCCATGACTTGAAGATTCTAACTGTAACTTGGGCTTCAGAAAGAAAATTCTCATTGACATGACCTGGAGCCTTTATAGAAAATTCCCACTTGAGTGGCTGATCTGGTCCAAAGAGTTCTATTTAAGCCCCATATTCTTCATTTGTAGAATGAGGATCGTGATACCTATAATAATCATCTCAGTGGATTGTTGTTAGATTTGTTAGGGGAGAAATATCTCCTCTCTGGGTTCATGTGGTAGGGAACTCCTATCAAAATTGATTTACCACAATGCAGAAATTATAGAGGTAAAAACACATGTTTTATTATTATGATCAAGTATAGGTTCAGGCCTTGGAATAAAATCTAAACACCCAACAAGTTCTTTTATAGGCGAAATCACATCAGAGTGACAGAGAAATAATTCTTTTATGTATTGCAGTCTCATACTCGCCTTAGGCCATAAAAATTAAAGACACGATAGACCCATAATCCCATGCTTCCTTCAATGTCATAAAAATTGAACAAGCTTACCTAAACAGTGTCATAATCTCATACATCCTCTAAAGGATGAGACTTAGTCAAGCAAACTCTATAGATAAAGTCAGGTTGCAGATTAAACTACATTTAAGGGATTCACAAATAGAATGATTGAGGAGGAAGATTTACATGTTGCCAAGAAGTCAAGGACAGTTGAGGTTCTTCCTGTGGCTTCTTATCTAAGGAATGCTTAAGGTTTTAAGTAAATTTTCACATCCCATGGGACAGGTTTTGGTGAACCCAGTAACTTCTCAACTGGGAAGAATGGCTGTGAGGCCCGAATAAATAACTAGACAAAAATCATCTCAATTTGTCCTCACAACAATCCTGGGAGGTGGATGCTATTATTATTCCTATTTTTAAAGATGAGGAGACAGAAACCTAGAGAGGTTAAGTGATTTCCCTGGGGTCATACAGCTGCTATTCATTTAATTCATTATTCATTTATATTTAACATTCTGTGGACTATCATGCAGGAGGATACAATGACTGCTTTTTTTTTTTTAAATAAGAGCATTAGAATGCAAGTTTATCTTCTGCATGCTCACTGAAAACATTTTCAGAACAATTCCAGTAGTGGATAGTACAATAGGGATGGCATATACCTCGTCCTGTTCTCACACAGTTATAGTTTCTTTTATTAAGTCTCTATATTTTAAAAGCTTTCCATTCCCTGTATTTTGGAAGTGGAAAGATCTTTTCAAAGTGCTGCTCACAAATATTTATAGTTCAGTGTTTGGTCTGGGTGGTTTGGGCGACTGTTCTGTATGTAATGATGCTCTGAGTCTAGGACAATCTATTCGATGAATTCTTAAGGGTAGTTTAGGGTTCATATTTGTACTATAGGTATTAGTCTGCTGTTAGTTTATAAAGGATAGAGAACCCCTGGTATATGACTATAACTGAGTTATCATATCTTTCTAGGTATCTGGTAGATATTAAAATTTTGCTATCTGCAGGGACATATTATACATTTGGTACCACTAAGGGGTACCAGATAACCCTTGGGGTGTCTAGCCTTTCTGCTATTGATTCCACCCCTCCTTCAATAGTGTTCCTGTAAGGGATGGGTCCCCTGCACCCCATTTCCATTTAACCACTAGCAGACAAGCTTTTACAAAGAAATGCTTACTTCAAAGGCATAATCATAAATATGTGAACTTGCTCCCCAGCAAATGGAATTTAATCTCCCTTCTATACCACCTCGGTCTCTGGGGAGGTTCACAACTTAGCTCAGTTCATGTAGAGTACAGTTCCAAGTTCCAAGTTCTAAGTGCAAAACCTTCTCAGCCTCAAGTCTTAGGCATTCTGATTTCTCCAGCCTTCCCTGCTGGGCTGGCTGGCTTCAACATCCCACCTGGAATCCTGGCTCCAAGGTTGCTATGGCTCAAACACATGGTTACCACCTAAACCTGAAACTGAGGACAAATGAACTAGAACCAATAGAAACCCCAGGCCCATTTCTTGGAGTTGGGGTAAAAGATGGGGGGCGGCAAAGAAGGTATCTCCACTCCTGGTTTAGTTCATGGTGCCTGTGCTGTGGGCGAATTGTGTGTAAGCTGGAAGCAGCAGGAAAGAGCATGCAGAAAATAGAGTGAGATTGTCCCAGTCTGCCAGTTTTAAAGATGCAGGGAGCTGAAGGAGGCTACTCCCATCCACATGTTATGAGAATCCAGAATGCAAGGTGCCTCCATGTTAGGCAATCTGGGCATATTCCAAGACCTTGATATCATCATCACTGTCGTCATTGTAACCATCACCACCACCACCACCATCATCATCACTATCACCATCATTACCACCATCATCACCACCACTACCACCACCATCACCATCGTCATCATCATCAACATTATTGAAACTATAATGTTCTAGCTCCAGGGAGTTTTACCCTAGAACATATTGCTTTTTCCTTTGGCCATGTTCTTGGTAGTTGTGTCAAGTCCTGTTAATTTGGGCTTCATAATATCTCTGTCAAGTCTATTCTGTCTTTTCCCTTACATTGTCACCATCCAAATTCAGGCTTTCATCACCTCTTATCTGAGTTATTTTTTTAAAAAATAAGGTTTTCGTTTTTACATTATAATAATTTCTGGCAGTACTCCTCAGTCCCTTCCCTCCTTTCTCCTCTTCTCCTAATCTATCTGGAATTGCATCATCCTTCATAATAAAGAAAAATAGGCAAAAACACCCTCTACCATGATTTCATCTGACAATGTATACAACATTCTGCTCTGGAAGCTCTCACCTCTCTTCTGACAGGAAAACAGTATATGTCATTATCAGTTCTCTAGGACTATTCTTGGCTTTTCAATTACTGAGAGTTTGGTGTTCTTTTCATCTCATCTGTAGGAGGACAGAGGAAGAGAGGCCCTGTATCTTTCCTTTTTTTTTTTTTACATAACTCCATTTTACAAATTGTCCCTCATTTAATTCACAGTGAAGAAGTATATCCCCCCTTTTTATCTTTGTACTTCAAAAACCTTTACACCCTTGCCCTTGCTACTAGGATGACATAGCAGACAGGGCTTGCTTTAGTTTAGTCCAGTGGTTCTCAAACTATGGTTTGAGGACCTCTGGGGGTCCTAAAACCTCTTCAGGAGGTCCATGAAGGCAAGACTACTTTTATAATATTATATTCAAATTAAAATACTCCTCCCTCTCCAACTATATATCTGCATGTGCTAGATTTTCTTCATATATTTCAACCAAAATAATTTATTGCAAAAGATAGAATGTAGAAGCAGGTATGAGAAGCCAGACATTAAAGGGATATGCAAAAATATGTAAAATAATGTCATTCTCATGATTATTTTTAGTAAAAGTTATTTTTCATAAAGTATGTTATCTATGTTAACATGTAATGAGTTTGTTGTTTCTTTTTAAAATGAATTAATACATATTTTAAAAATGAATTGGTTTTAATTTAAAAATTCTTTTAAAATTCATTTTAAGCTTAATTACAAAATGAGAAAAAAAGAACATTTCCATGTACATAGCAGAACATGAGAGAGGATTCAATATAAAACAATAAATTTCCATTTCATGAAAATCTATGTATTAAGTCCTATACATTGTTTTCAAAGCAACCCAGTTTTTCTGTATTTCCTCCTAGGTTTTCTTTTGTTCTCTGCTGTGCACATTTTAATTTCTAAAACAGCAAATATCAATAGCTACAACCAAGATGTTGGCTATAAAGCAGTTTGAAAAACTTAAAACATTCTATAAATGACTGCTATTATTTTTATTATTAGCCTAGGGTCGCCAGGCAGGTGGTGATTTTATTTCCTGAGCTTTTGAGTACACTCCTGCTGAGTTCAAGCAATTTTTTATAGAGCAATTCAGAAGTGTGCAGGTAAATGTTTGACAAATGAGCTGGGGGGCGGGAAACTATGTGCATATTTTTAAGTTTACACTGCATCATTAACATTTTCTTAAGTTTAGATGATTAACAAAACAATAAATCAAGCCTTAATTTGTAGCTCTGATCTCTGAAGTGTAAATGCTCCCAATGAGAATTTAGCAATCAACTCTTACCTGGTTAGAGCTGGCTCCAGCACACCCCTAGATAAAATCCATGTAAACTCATGATCTTTCAGGTCCTCTATAGTTTTTAAGAGTATAAAGTGGTCTTGAGACCGAAAAGTTGGAGAACTACTTTTTGTTGATCACCATCTCCTCCTTGATATTCTCTTCTCCCTAGACTTTTGGGATACTACTCTCTCCTCTTACCTATCTGACCACTCCTCCCTCTCCTTTGCTAACCATGAGTGTCCCATAGGGCTCTGTTCTGGGCCCTCTTCTCTTCTCCCTCTATACTATTTGGTGAACTCAACCGCTCACATGGATTCAGTTATCATCTTTATGCTGATGATCCTCAAATCTATTTCCAGCCCTGATTTCTCAGCTGAACTACAATCTTGCATCTTCAGTTGCCTATCAGACATCTTGAACTGGAGGTCCAAAAGACTTCTTAAACTCTACGTGTCCAAAACTGAAATCACTATCTTTTCACCCAAATCTCCTCCCTTCGAATCTTTCTTATTACTGTCGAGGGTACCACCAACTTCCCAGTCCCCCATCTCTTAACCTAGGTACCATCCTTAACTTCTCATTGTAGTTCACCCCATCCCCCTTTTCCAATCTGTTGCTAAGGACTGTCAGTTGTAACATCTCTTGAATAGTTCCCCTTCTCTACTCTAATATTTCCATGACCCTGGTATAGGCTCTCACACCTGGATTATTGCAATATCCTGCTGGTTGTTCTGCTTGCCTCAAGTCTTTCCCCACTACAATCCATCCTTTATTCAGCTGCCAAAGTGATTTTCCTAAAGTTCAGGTATGACCATATCATCTCCTACTCAATAACCCTCAATGGCTCCCTGTCACCTCCAGGATCCAATACAAAATGCTCTATTTGACATTCAAAGCTCTTCATAATCTTTGATCCAATGACACTGGGTCCCTTGCTATTCCTCAAATGAGATGCTCATTTCCTGACTTGGTATTTTCATCTTCTCTTATGCCTAGAGAATTCTCCCTCCTCATTGCTGCCTCCTGACTTCTCTGACTTCCTTCAAGTACCAGCTAAAATCCCAATTTCTATAAGAAGCCTCTTCCAACCCTTCTTAATTCTAATACTTCTCCTTTCTTTAGTTTTTCCTATTTGTCCTGTATGTAGCTTGTTGGTACATATCTGTCTACATGTCATCTCCCCCATTAGATTGTGAGCTCCTTGAGGGCAGGGCCTATCTTTTAACTTTCTTTTCTCCCCAGTGGTTAGTATGGAGCCTGGCACTTAATCAGTGTGTATTATTGACCAACTGGTCTAGACAATGATAAAATTCTCCAATAAGGATGAAAGCAGCACCAGTGCTAATAAAAGCTAGTCATTATTCCCAAGGGTTTACAAGATTTCTTTAATATTTATAAATGATGTCCACTTTCTTAGAAAAGTGTCCCCTCAGTCACGTGTTCTTCTGTTTTATCTTCTTTTAATAAATATCTGCCCAGTTATGAGAAAGAAATAATCTTTTTATCATGGCAACTGGACTATGGCAATAGCCGAATTGTTCTCCCAGTCAATTCCCCTTTCCATTCACCTTTCACAGAGCTGCCAAAATCATCTTTCTAAGGCATGGGTCTGACTTTATCACTCTCCTGCTCAAAAACCTTCAGTGCTTAGGATCCTGGCATTTAAGGCTCTCTGTAATTTGACTCTGGACAGCTAGGTGGCGGAGTGGGTAGAGCGCCTTGCCTGGAGTTAGCTTCCTGAGTTCAAATCTGGCCTCAGACACTTACTAGCCATGTGACTTTGGGCAAGTCACTTTAACCCTGTTTGCCTCAATTTCCTCATTTATAAAATGAGCTGGAGAAGGAAACAGCAAACCTCTCTAGTATCTTGGTCAAGAAAACCCCAAATGGGACCATGAAGAGTCAGACATGACTGAAATGACTGAACAACATAAAGTAGCTCTAAAATACCTTTGTATCCTTATTTCACATTATTCCCCTTAAGACATCCTCTGTTCTATTAGGCATTCTCTCAACTTGACATGCTATTTCCCACCTCCATGTATTCATAAAATTTTTACTCCCAGAATAAACTCCTTCCTGTAACTCCTATCTTCAGATTATCTTATCTTTTGATCGACTAAGGTGCTGCTTCCTCCAGGAAGTCTTTCCTTATTTCCATCTCCACCTCCCCAGGTTGTCAGTGCTCCCTGTCTTTCATTCTTCCTTAGATTATTCTAGAGCCATTCTACCTCCCTACCCCATCTGTTCTATCTCCTCCTAGTGGCGTGGAGGAGGGATTGAAGAAGGCAGAAATTGGAGACAGGAAAAGCTGGAGCCCCTTGGACCCAGAGATTCCCCTTAAATGAGGATAGTACACAATTTACAGAAAGTCAAGCAGACTTTATACTGAAAAGGAGAAAATTTGGGAAGGCCACTGGTCGTCTGTGCCCCAACTGCAAGCACTCCCCACTACCTCCCCCAACCCTCCACTAACAGCTGTTGCTTCCACAGCATCTGTTTGCACTTGGTGAACAGCCAGGAGAGTGCCCTGGTCCAGCTGAGCTGGCAGTTTTTCTTTCCTTTGACAACTCCATTTTTTGGATAATGACATCTAATGAATGGTTGTATCCTCCTCTCATCTGTAGCAATCACAGCTCCATTGCCCAGACCTGATTAAAAACAGAGCCTTTATTGGAGTTCTTGCCAGCGAGCATCGAGCAAGGAATGGGGGTGGGAAGGCAGCTCAACCATAGGATGCAACTTTCTTTTCTGACACCATTGCTAGGAATATGCCTCCAGACTACCTCCATCCCAAGAGGAAAAGATTTATTGAGAGTCAAGTCAAGGCCTCCAGGAATTAGTCATTGATATAGGCTGACTAGACAAAGTTTCATTTCCCAAAGGGAGAAGGCAGGAATGTAAAAAGACAGGCACTTATTACCTCTGTAACTCTAGGCAAATCATTTAACCTCTCTGTACCTCAGTTGGTTAACTGGTAATTATCAAACACCATGGTTGGGCACCATGATAAGTACTATGGATATAAAGAAAGGCAAAAGACAGTCCTTGCTCTCAAAGAGCTTATAGTCTAATGAGGGAGACAAGATGCAAATAAATTTGTACAAACAAGCTATATAATTCAATAATTTTTTATTCAAGAAACATTTATTAAGTGCCTACTATGTGCCAGGCACTGTGCTAAGTGCTAGAGATAGAAAAAGAAGCAAAAGATAGTCCTTCCCCTCAAGGAGCTTACAATCTAATGGGGGAGATGACATGCAAATAAATATATGCAAAGCAAGCTATATTCAGAACAAATAGGAAATAATTAACAGATAGAAGGCACTGGATTAAGAGGAGTTGGGGAAGGCTTCCTGTAGAAGGTGAGATTTTAGATAGAATTTAAAGGAAGCCAGGGAGGTCAATAGTCAAAGATGAGGAGGGATAGCTGAAAGACGGAGTGTCTTGTTTGTGGAATAACCAGGAGGCCAGTGTCACAGAATTTAAGAGTACGTGTTGGGAAGTAAGGTGTAATCGGACTTGAAAGGTAGGAAGGGGCTATATTGCAATGGATTTTGAATGTCAGATGGAGCATTTTGTATTTGTTCCTAGAGGCAATAGGAAGCCACTGGAGTTTATTGAGTGGTGTGTGTGTGTGTGTGTGTGTGTGTGTGACATAATCAGACTTTTGATTTAGGGAAACCATTTTGCTGGCTGAATAAAGAATGGATTAGAGTAGGGAGAGACTTGACGCAGGCAGATCTACCAGCAGGCTTTGGCAGTAATCAAGGTGTAAGGTATTAGGGCCTAAACTAGAGTGGTGGCAGTGTCAAAGGAGAGGACGGAGCTCCTTCACGAGATGTTGCAAAGGTGAAATCAACAGCCCTTGGTAATAGCTTGGATATAAAGGGTGAGAAATAGTGAGGGGTCTGGGATGACTCCTAGGTTGCAAACTTGAGGGGCTGGGAGGATGACATTGCTCTCTATGGTAATAGGGAAGGTAGGAAGAGGGGAGGTTTTAGGGAGAAATGAGTTCTATTTTGAGTTTAAGCTGAGTTTAAAATGTCTACTGGACATCCAGTTTGAAATGTCTGAAGGTAGCTGGAGATATGAGATTGGAGGTCAGCAGAGAGACTGGTGCAGGAAAGGTATATTTGAGAATCATCAGCATAAAGATGGTTATTAAATCCATGGGAGCTGATGAGATCACCAAGTGAAGTAGTATAGAAGGAGAAGAGAAGGGGGCCCAGGAACCCTGAGGGACCCCTGTGGCTAGAAGGTGTGATCCGGAGGAGGATCCAGCAAAGGAGACAGAGAAGGAGTAGTCAGATAGGTAGGAAGAAAACCAAGAGAGTGTGGTGTCCCAAAAACCTAGAGAGAAGAGAGTGCGAAGGAGTAGTGATCAATGGTGTAAAAGACTGCAGAGAAGTCAAGGAGAGTGAGGATTGAGAAGAGGCCATTGGATTTGGTGACTAGGAGATCATTAGTAACTTTGGAGAGGGCAGTTCTGTGGAATGATAAACTTGGAAGCCAAGTTGTAAAGGGTTAAGAAGAGAGTGAGGAGAAAGTGGAGGTACTTATTGTAGACGGCCTTTTCAAGGTGTTTAGCTACAAAGGGAATAAGAGAAATAGGACAAGAGTTAACAGGTATGGAAGGATCAAATTGAGGGTTTTTTTTCAGAATAGGAGAGACGTGGGCATGTTTGTAGGCAGCAGGAGATGAGCCAATAGAGAGGGAGAGATTGAAATCAAGTGAAAGAGTGGAGATGGCAGAGGGGGCAATCTTTTGAAGGAGATGGGATGGAATAGGATAACTTGAACAAGTAGAGAGGTTAGCCTTGGTAAGGAGTAAGGTCATTTCATTATGTGAAATAAGGAAGAAGGAGGAGATAGTCACCAAAGGTACTTGAGTGATAGGAGATAAGGAAGAAGGGAGAAGAGTAAGTTCACATTGAATGGCCTCAGTTTTTTTCTTCTTAAAATATGAGGCAAAGTTCTCAGCTGAGAGAGAGAAGAGAAGGGGAGTCATGGGAGATTTGAGGGGGAATGGAAAGGTTTTGAAAAGCCATTGTGGAGAGTGGGATAGGGAACTGATAAGGGACGTATAGTAAGATTGCCTAGCAGCACTGAGGGCCAAGCTGAGGTTACATAATATAAATTTTTAGTGCTCCCAGTCAGAGTGATTGCATGATTGTCCCCACCTTTGTTCAGCAGCATATGTGTAGGCATGAAAGGACAAATGGTAGGAGTGATCCAAAGCTGAGACTTGGCTGGGTATAATTGCAATATGATAAGGGGGCTAAAGATTCAAGAGAGGACAGTATAGATTTGAATTTGTTCATTGAGAGTCAAAATGGGGAGAAGAAGAGAAGGTGGTGAAAGCAGAGGAAACAGTCTGGGGGAGAACTGAAGGGTTAAAGCATTGGAGGTCATAGAGTGAGAGAGGTGAAAAGCCAATAGATTATGGTAGGCTAAGAGGACTTCAGAATTGTTGAACATGGAGGCAGTGTATTTGTGGGTGATGGCACAATCAAGGGTCTGACCAATTTTGTGTAGCTGAGGTGGGCTGGAGGAATAGTGCACTCATAGGAGATGAGTACCTTGAGGAACTAAGTGGTTAGGGTATTTGAAGGAGAATTAGTATGTATGTTGAAGTCCCCTGTTAGGGTAGGAGTTGGTGAAGAGAGAAAATTTGTTAGCCAGGCTTCAAATTCATTGAGAAAGGAAGGGGAGTAACCTGAGGGGACCTGTAGACAACAGCTGCCAGGATTTTAATTGGGCGATAGATATCAATAGTGTGAACCTCAAAGAAAGAGAGGTCACCGAATAAAGGAGGAAGAGGGAGAAGCTAGAGGTGATAATGTGGAACAAAGGATACTCCAATTCCCTACTTCCTCGACAGTGGTGAGCTGAGGAGAATGAGTGAAAGTACAGTCAGTATTGGAATGGGTGACCATGGAGGTTATGTTATTATCAGGCGAAAGCCAGGTTTCGGTAAGAGCTAGTAGAGAAGGAGCAAGAGAGGAGTAGATTTAAGATAAAGGGAATATTGTTGCTTATGGAACAGGTATTCCAGAAGGCACAATGCAAAGGCTGGATGGAGTTAGGTTGAAACTTTGAGAGGTTTGAGGTGGACGGGAATGAGGAATTAGGTGTTAGGGGGTATAGAATGGGGTTTTGATGATGATCTATAGGAGTTCAGAATCACTAGGATGTGAAGGGTATGAGCAGGTGTGAGAATGTT
Source organism: Phalanger gymnotis (assembly GCA_028646595.1). Classification (NCBI taxonomy): domain Eukaryota; kingdom Metazoa; phylum Chordata; class Mammalia; order Diprotodontia; family Phalangeridae; genus Phalanger; species Phalanger gymnotis. Next base: position 105,454,376 of record CM053625.1, on the reverse strand, counting down.
CATCTTTGAGTGGAAGGTATTACTTTTCTACCCATAAAGGCTAGGAGCAGCAGGAAATGAGAGGCCTGAAGTCAAAGAGGGTTTCCCTTCTTTGCACTGTAGGTTCTCCATATCCCACTTGGGAGATTGTGAAGGCAGCAGGAGGTAGAAGATGTCTTATGCTGGCACAGATGGAAGTGGTCGATTTAGGGCAGATGGAAGATGCCTAGCATGGCCCTAAGTAACTTTTCCTCAGGGTATACATTTCATTGTGCAGGAGAGGGAAGGCTCAGGGGTCTAGCACACAGGAGGCCTGAGATGTCTTCACCTGAGGAGGCTGGCTATGTGGTGGCAGTAGGAAGAACACTCCCTCTGCAGTTGGAAGATGCTAGGCCTGGCTCCTGGCAATCTTGCCTCAGGGAACATGCTGTGCCCTAGGGCACAGGTGGTCTGGATAAATAGGAGATAATCATTAGAGGGAAGGTACTAGGATTAAGGTGGACTGAGAGAGGCTTCCTCCAGAAGGTGAGACTTCTGCTGAAACCTGAAGGAAGTCAGGGAACCTGAGAGATGTAGATGAGGAGAGAGAATGTTCCAGGCATGGGGGACACCAGTGAAAATGCTCAGAGTTTGGAGATAAAATATGATGTGTGGAGATTAGCAAGAAGCTGGACAGCAAAGTATGTGGGGTGGGGATGGGGGTTGATGTAGAGTGTAAGAAAATTGGAAAGGTAGGAAGGGGCCAGGGTATGGTGAACTCTATGTCCTCTAAAATCTCTTCCAGTTCTAAATATGTGATCCTGTGATTGGTAAATCTATGAGCACTGCCCTGGGTACCAAGAAATTCTAACCATTACTGTGTTTATCTTTAACTGATATACTCATGACTGGTATATTTGTAGCAAGGCTTATATTTATGCCCATATGACAAGTCATGGGTCCTGTGTTTTGGTTTGGCATCACCCATAAAGTAAGAATCAGTTGAAAAGAGCTGAAAATAGGTCTAAGTATAGAAATAATGTGAAATTCTGGTGGATGCAAACTTCAGGAGAGGAAGGAGAAGCAAAGGGAATGGCAGCTGGAGGAATCTCTCCATTTCTGACCTGCCCTTGACTCCATTCCACCCACCATTCCACCCACCCGTCAGGACCAGGAAGCAAGAAGTGATTAGAGTTCCATATAGCCCAGCTGATGAGCTATTCACACCGAGAGGGCAAGAGTGGAGGTTGCTGTCAGTGAAAGAACTGTCAATGGAAAAGGGGTGATGTTGAATGATGGCCCAAATCCCAAATTTTCTCAGTATGCTAGAAGTTGACCCAAAGATTTGATTGGGGTGGGGGGAAGGAGGGAATGACTAGAAACTCCTGTGTTTGGGACATGCCTGAGGTGAGTGGCTTAAGAGTTGGAGGATCTCTGGGTGTATAATCCATCTGATAGTTGTTTTAATATGTATTTTATTTTATTCTTTTTAATTCTATGGGTAGGAGTAAAGGCTATATGCAGTTAAACCATACTTGGGTATAATTCCATTTTGCTATGCTCACATGATTAGGATTTTTTGAAGGACAGTACTGTAAAAAAAAAAAAAAGGAGGATAGAATTTGTCCTGTCAGTGGGACCTCGAGACAAGAGCCTCCTTGGATAGATCCACAGAAACCATATACCCTCAACTTATGAGAGATCTGTCTCCTATAAAAGGGGAAGAGATGAGACATAGAAGTAGCAGCTCTCTGGGAAGTACAGAGAACTTGGTGTTTCTCACAATCCCCCTTACCTTTGTGTATGTATATATCACCCCCTGAAACATGGAACTAGATTATTGAGCTCGGATTGGCCCAATGCTTGGTCTTTATTGTTCAGTAGGATCAGGCTAGTGACCAGAAGGCTCTGAGCCCCATTGTGAATTAAATATTCAAATATTCAAATGTATCTGAGGTCAATCTACAATGGTGCATTTGTAAAAGGCCCCACATCCCTTTTTCTAATTGAGTCTAAAACCACATAGATCCTAACTCCACTTCTCTAACCCTGGGCCACAAAAAATTATCTATAGCTTGAATAGAACTCTGATATAGAACTGATTGGTTTTGTGTGTGTGCACGCGCGTGTGTGTGTATGTGTACGAGAGAGAGAGAGAGAGAGAGAGAGAGAGAGAGAGAGAGAGAGAGAGACAGACATATAGACAGGCAGAGAAGAGACAGAGACAGAGACAGAGAGATCTGAGACTTTACTTTCCCAGGGCCAGAACAAGATTCAGATGGAAGAGGGGTGGTGAGGTGGAAGAATAGATCACCTTATGTATTTTCTGTGTGAGCAAGAGTTCCGTAGGAGATACGGACATTATTAACAAGCTCTGTACTTAAATTAGCTAAATTAGAAGGGGATATAACTTCTGCTTCCATTTCCTGAGATCCAGAACTTAAATACACTAGCCATCAAGCTATCAGCTATCAGTCAACGATTCCCTTCAGAGCACCTACATCTCAGAAAGAGGCAAACAATAACTGATTAAAATAGTAGAGAAGAGCAGTTTAAGAGAAGGCTCTGGGGTCTGTGCAAAGATGATAGGTAGATAGATGAGAAGGGTGAATCAATAGTTGACAGACAGTTAAGATAGATGGATATATAGATAGATGATAGATCTACAGATAAGATGGATAAACAGAACATTTATTAGACACTTACTATGTGCTAGGAACTGTGCTAAACTTTGGGAATACCATCACAAGCAAAAAGAAAGACTCCCTGCTCTCAAGGAGATTACGTTTTAATGGAAGAAGATAGCAGAAAAACAGTTGCTGAAAAGGGAGTAGGGGGAGGGTAGCAAGGTGGAGAAGTCTATAGGAGTGGAGCCTGGAGAGGAGTAAGCATGGCTGACTTGTTACTTCCTCAAATGGAGGTTCAGGAAAGGAAGTCACCAATGAGAGGAGGGGGCCATGGGGTAGAGGACTCATCTAGGGTGAGAAGGCTGCTGGGGCTGAGATGTAGGAGTTCAAAGAGTTGAGATCGAAATTGGGAGATGAATGATTGATTTGAAGGTGGCATGATATAGTTGAAAAAACACTGGTGTTAGAGTTTGAGGCGGCAGCTAGGCGGCCAGTGGATAGAATGCCAGGGCCTATTGTCAGGAAATGCCTGAGTTCAAATTTGACCTTGGACATTTAGGAGCTATATAACCCTGAGCAAGTCACTTGACCTGTTTGCCTCAGTTCCCTCATCTGCAAAATGAGGCTGGAGAAGGAAATGGCAAATAATTCTATTATCTTTGCCAAGAAAACCCCAAATGGGGCCATGAAGAGTTGGACGTGACCGAACAACAACAAAGAGTTTGAACATCTGAATTTAATGCTGGCTCCAGTTTTTGCTAGCTGAGTGATTATGCACAAGCTACTTAACTTTCCTGAGTTACAGCTTTCTCATCTGTAAGATGGGGATAAATGATACTTGATCTATATTTTTTTTTCTGGGCTGTTTTGAGAAAAAGTGCTTTTTAAACCTTAAAGCAATATAGAATTGTGAACTATTATTAACATTTCAAATCCACACTGAGTTACATGTCCAGACAGACTGGCCTTATTACCGGCCTCCATGTGTGCTATATTCATTTCAGTCTTTCTGACTTCCTATCAATGATTCTTAATTTGGGGTCTATGTACTCGTTTGGTTTTTTAGGAAAAAAAAGGGTGTGTATACATACATACAAATGTATGGATGTGTAAGTCTGTATATAGCTGTATAATTTTGGTAGAATTGGTTTGCAATCTTATGTATTTTATGTTGTGAATTTAAAGACATTTTTCTGAGAAGGGGTCCATAGATTTCATTAGACTGCCAAAGGGATGCATGACACAAAAAAGTTAACAACCTGACCTAGCTTGTCCTCCTTTGTTTTCTCTGCCTATTTGAGTCCTACTTGGAGGAAGCATGATGTTGTGGAAAAGGCACTGAGTTTAAAGTGAGAGAATATGAGTTTGAATCCTAACTCTACTACTTACTAATTGAATCACCTTAGGAAAGCTACTTAATTATCTGGACCTCAATTTCCTCATCTGTAAGATGAGGAGGTTGGATTTGATGATGTCTAAAGTCCTCCGTGTCTCTAAATCTCTGATCCTATTTGCCCATTAAGGTCCAGCTCAAACATCGTCTTCTTAATGTAGCCTTCCTTGATTAATCCAGCCCATGCCAATGAGGCTTACTTGGTTTTTCTCCTAGTTCCACTCCTGAGTCCAAAACTCATCATGTCCAGCAGCTTCCCCACCCGCCTGCTCCCATGATGCCTCAACCCCAGCAGCCTTCTTGCCATGGGATATTCTGCTATCCTGAGGGCTCTGCTTCTTCTCCTCCTCCTGCTCTGAATGATGCATTCTTCTCGTGAACCTCCATTTGAGGAGGTACGGAAGCCAGCCATGTTCATTCTTTTACTTCTTTCTAGATTTCTCTGCAATACCTGAGGGATATCTATTTCCTTCCCCATCAATTTTTAGGTCCCTTTTATGTGTTGTCTTTCCCCACCAGAAGGTCAGTGAGGGCAAGGAGTATCTTTCTTTTTATATTTATTTGTATTTCGAGAGATTAGCATTGTTCCAGGCACATAGTAAGCACTCACTACTTGGCAATATTTAAAGCACTATGTAAATGGTATCATCATCATCATCATCATCACCATCACTTTTTAAATGGACCACACACATTTGGGTGTGTATTTTTACCTATATTGTCTTTTGTTTCATATATGTTACTTTCATCTCACTTGTCTCAATGCAAGTTCCCTGAGGGTAGGGACTACTGTCTTTTTCTTAATGTTCCCCTTTGCAATATCTAGCATGATGCCTTGATGTGCATAGCAGAAACTCAATGAATGTTTGTTGAAGATCTAAATGAAGAAACGACTACCTGTCCTTACTACATTTCTGCTTGTTACTTCATCTTTTCTTTCCTTAAGTGATTCTATGAAATCAGAATCTCATAAACTCATGCTCTCATAGATTTAGAGATGGAAGGGTCCCTAGAGGCCACCTAGTTCAACATTCTCCTTTTACAGATAAGGAAACTGAGGCCCAGACAGCTGAAGTGATTTGCGCGAGTTCACACAGATAGCATGTGGCAGGGCTAGAATTTGAACTCAGGGCTTCTGATTCTAAATTCAGCCTTCTTTCCCTTTTACTGTGCTGCCTTTCTACTTTTCTTTGCAGTAGTTCTTAGGCATTAAATGAAGTTCCACTCTTCCCCATATTTCTGTGAAGTGCTGACCTGAACCCAGCAATAAAGATGATAACCAAAAAGAGAGAATGAGGAAAGGAGCCTCTCCTTTCCCTTTTTTCCCCACCTTACCTTATGGGTGTATATAAAAGTCTTGTTTGTCAATACAGGGAATGAAAAGAAGAGCCAAGCTGGGTTATGGGACAGAAATGGAAAGGATGCTGTAGTGTGAGATGCTCACTGATGCATGTTTACTGTATAATATAATTTTAATCAGAAGACCAGGGAAATAAAGAGAAGCAGTCTGCATTTACATCTTGCCAGTTGTTTTTGGGCCAGATCTCAAGTACCTTGGACAACCTCAACAGTTCGCCAATGCTTTATGCTCTGGAGGTTTGCAAATGTGCCATTGATGTCATTCTAGTTTCTCTACTTGTCAAGTCCCTGAGATTGCCGACTTTTATTTCCACAGAGGGAAAATGGCAGTCAGGCTGGGCTCAAATTCAGCTGAAGAAAGTGGACTTTGACCCTCCAAACCTGTTGGGGGAGAAGAATGATGCTTTCTTGACTTGGTTGTTCACCATAGAAACTAGAAATTACTGGACACAGAACTAATTTGGCTGATAAATTGTCTAATTCTAGAGGGTCGGTAAAAATATTCTTTTATTTTTAAATGATAAACATAACCATTAAGAAAAAGAAACACTCAAAATAACAAATAGAATTATGCTTGTTGGTATGTGGAAGGGGAATTTTTTAAGCCATTGATTCTATGTTCTTTTTGGAATTACATCCTCACAAAGGTGGTATATGAGTTTGCAGCTTGAGACATTGTGGGAGGTATTGAAAAATTCTGGGGAAGTCTCACGAAAAACAAGATTCAGGGTTGGAGAAGCATAGGAGGTTGCCAGGGAAGGAGGGGAAGAAAATAGCAGCTGCATCCTGTATAGACTTTTATGACAGCAGAAACTGTGGCCCAGGGCTTCCATGCTCATCCAGTTCCTATGCTAAGAAGCCAAACATTTCCCAGTTTGGTGTTCTTATGCTGAGAAGCCCCAAGGTCCTTGGCCTACCATTGGATTAGATATTCTCTAAGATTTCTCCAAACTAAAAAATCCTAAATTCTATAATATATGTACCTTCTGCTAAATTTTTGAGACAGTAGTTAATCTGCTGTGTGAGGGTGGCAGCCATTTGAAATGGGTCCAAGAATTTAATGCCTGCTTCAGTTCCCTGTTATTATCTTATTATTCTGTTTTATTTGTCATAATCATTGATTTAGAGCATGGAGAGTCATCTGGTTCAATCCTTTTATTTTGTAGCAAAGGAAACTGAGGCCAAAGAAGTTAAGTGACTTGCTTAAGGTTGCACAAGTGGTATTAAACATCTTTGCTTTGAATTCATAGTCATCTGGTATGGTCTGGTAAAAGAATCATGACTGAAGGATTCAGAGTTATGGATCTGAATGGACAAATAGAATAGCAGTACCATAGACCTGGGTGTAGCTGAGGTAACCATATTAAGGGGCCCCAGGGGCTATTTACAGAACATAGGAAGAACAAACAGATTTTAAAACTCTATTTGCTCTGTTTCCCTTTTTAGTCCCTTAGAATCCAAATTATTCTGCAGTGGTGGTACAACCTGTAATCTCAGCTACCAGGGAGGTTGAGGCTGGTGAATCCCTTGAGCTTGGGACTTTTGGTCTTCCCTGGGTTCAGAGTATTGGATGTTTGCACTAAGTCTGGCACCACTATGGTAAGCTCCTAGGAAAAGAGAGGTCCTAAGTTGCCCTAAGGAGGGGCAAACTGGCCCAGATTAGAAACAGCAGGACAAAACTCTCATGCTGATCAGCAGTGAGTGAGATCTACTCACCCAGAATCTGAGTGATTCTAATGAGCAAGCAAAAACCAATAAAAGCAGGGAGTAGGAAGGGAAATTTTTTGTCTTTTGTCCTAGAATAGTGACCCCCTTCATGATTTTCTCCAGAGTTTCAAGTGGATATACACACCATGTCTTTCTTCCTCCCTTCTCTCTCTCTCGCTCTCTCTCTCTCGCTCGCTCTCGCTCTCTCTCCCCCTCTCCTTCCCCCCCACCCCCGTCTCTCGTCTCTCGTCTCTCGTCTCTGTCTCTCTCATTTGCTTATGTCTATAGCCATAACTTTATTCTGGCAGTTTTTCAGTTAAGATTTATTGGTTACTCTTTTGGAGTCCTTTGGGGAGGTTAAGAAGTCTCACTTTTTCTCTTTTGTGTCCTGTTTCCCTGTTCTAGTATCTTTCTGAAAGGTAGGAGAAGAAAGTAAAGCTTGCAAGGGAGGCAATAGTGATATAGTACATAACCTGGGGACCTATGTTTAACTCCACACACTGGCACTTAGCTCTAGAACCAAGGACAATTCCATTCACCTCCTTGGACCTCATCTGTAAAATAGGGACATAATACTTGTGATAACTACCTTACTGTGCTATTAAAGAAGTTTCTTTAAAAAACTTAAGGGGTGAACTGGGAAAAGGATAGGAATTTCCCAGAGGAGATGACTAGGAACTTTCTGCAAAGATGCTATTGGCCCACATAATGGGGTTTGGGTAGTAAAGGGCTTCCACCAGAAGAGTAGTTAGAGGGTGGTGGCTTCTGGGTTGTTTGTTTGTTTTACAACATATATACTTTGACTACTGCTGGTTGACCACATTGTAAAACCATAGATGCCTAGTTTTTTTTAATAAAATAAAATTTTATTAATTTTTAAAATTTTCCCTAAATTTTCCCTTGTGTCTTTCCCTTTCCCCCTCCCAGAGAGTCAACTCATATAATAAGGAATATGTTTTTTAAAAGAAAGAAACAGAAGAGAGAAAACAAACACTAAAATTAATCAATGTAAAAAAACTGCAAATACATGCAATATTCCACACCCATGGATTTCCTAGCCCTGCAAAGGATTGAAGAGAGGTGTCTTCTCATATCTCTTCTTTGGGGGCCATGTTTTTCCTTTATGATTTTGCAGCATTTTGTTTTGTGATCATTGTTCTTTTCATCTGCATTGTTCTCATTGTATATATTATTTTCTTGGCTCAGCTTACTTCACTCTTCATCATTTCATGTAAATCTTTCCATGCTTTTTTTGTACCGATCATATTTGTCATTTCTTACAACAATAATATCCCATTGCATTTATATACCACAATTTGTTTAGCCATTCCCTAATTGATGGATGTTGTAGATGATCAATTGATCCTTAATTAAAAGTTAGCCTCAGGGACTTCTAGGTTATGTGACCAACAAGATGGAAGACTTAACATATTCTCAAATCTTTTCAAAAAAGAAATTAGGTGCCAAAGATAAAGCAACTTTAGCTGCCTTCATGGTCTTGAATACCTGGAACCCAAAGGAAGATTAAAAAAAAAAGCACGAACTGACATCTCTCCCAAATTCACGCAGTATCCCCTTTCCAACCACTCCCCCTGCTCTTGGAAGCAAAGCTGCACTAGCTGATCCTAATCCATGGGCTTGCAACAAAATCCAGTCCTACACCCTGGTCCACCTTCGTTCTTTCCGTGGTCATAGAGGTCTGAGCTCTGGGCTGCGGAAGTCTAGGTAGTCAGTGCCCTGGCAGTACTTTGTGCTACAAAATATTTCTGCAGGGGAGTAGAGAAATGGAGGGAAAGGGGCAGGGCACATTTCTAGGCTTGAAATAGATCTCACTTCCACAACTCACCTTCCTTTTCCTCCCAGACTTTTGTGGACCCAAACTCCAAATGACAAAAATCAACTCCTAGCTGTAGTGGAACCAGTATGGTAGCACTCTAAACTGCCAGGCCGGAGAACTGAAGAACAGAAGGAATGGGACAGGACATCAGGTGTGTGTGTATGTGTGTAGATGTGAGACACACCACTATGCCTGAGGGGAAGGGCCCAGAATCCGTTTGGGGTCACTTATGTTTCCCCCTCTTTTGCACCCCAGAGGTCACTTGGGGCAGAGACCTAGAATGGTTAACCAAGAATTTCCCAGCATGAGGAGAGTCTATGATGCTTTTAGATCCAACCCCCTAAGGAAGCCACTGCCAGAGGGAACAGAGTCAGAAAGTGAGCAATAGGGTAAAATAAAGAAAAAAAGGAATGAAATTACCAAAGATCTCAGGAAGAAGAAACTCAAATACTCCTGACCATAAGTAGATAAGTCAATAAGAAAACAATAGCAGCAGAAAGCAATATAGCCTCCAAGCATTTATGAATAAATACTGCAAAATAAAGGGAAAAGATCCAACACTTGATGAGATGGAAGATTCTATGAAATTTGAGGTGAATATGGAATCACAACACACTATTCCTGAGTAGTTTTAAAGAGAAATAAGAATTTATGGCCTTTACCACAGCAAAAATAATTGGCAGAATAGAAAAATTAGAATCCACAGTGACAAATATTACCAAAGAAACAAAAGACAGAACAATTGATTGGGAGTGCAAATACACTGAAGTGAAGGACAATTTCAAAGAAGAGAAGCAAAAACCAGAAACATTAAAAGAAATTATCTTCCCAAACAAAACATACTGATTTCAAAGAGAAGGACGCATAGAGATGATTTAAGAATTGTAGGTCTCCCAGAAGAGTACAAGTTAAAAAACAAACAAACCTGACCACCATAAAGCAATAAATAATGCAATTAAATTTTCCAGAACTTCTGAACACAGAAAATAAAATAACAATGGAAAGAAGACATAGATCATCTAAACTAGGGAAAGATAAAACATAGAAAGAAAATTACAGGCAATATCATTAGTAAATATAAATAAAAATTTTAAACAAAATCTTGCCAAACAGACCACAGTAACTTATTCGAGAAATCACTCATTGTGACCAAGTGAGATTTATACTAGGAATGCAAGGATGGTTGGACATCAGGACATCAGGAAAACAATCAGTGTAATTAACCATTCTAAAAACCAGAACATCCAAAACCTCAATAAATGTAGAAAAAGCCTATGATAAAGTATAACACTTATTTTTGCTAAAATGAACAAACAAAAAAAAACCTCTACAAAGTCAAGGCATAGAAGGACCTTTTTAAAAAAAATCATAAAAAGCATGTTGGTAAAACCAAAAGCAACTATTATATGTAATGGGGATACACTAAAACCTTTTCCAATAAAATAGAGTGAAGCAAGGATGCCCACTTTTCCCACTATTATTTGATACAGTTTTAGAAATGCCAGCAATAGCCACAAGATAAAAGAAAGAAATTAAATGCATGAAGCTAGATAAAGAGAAGATAAAAATATTCCTATTTGCTGATGATATGATGATATACTTGGAATATCCTAGGGAATCAGCAAAGATACTAATTGAAACAATAGCTTCAGTAAAGTTGCAGGCTATAAAATAAACCTTCAAAAACCAATAGTATTTCTACAAAATAGGAAAAATAGCTGCAAGAAGCAAAAATAGAAAAGGAAATCCTCTTCAAATATCTACAAAATAAATAAAATATCTGGGGACTGGTCTACCAAAACACACAAAAGACTTGTAAATTCAATTGCAAAGTACTCTTTAAAGAAATAAAGAATAACTTAAATAGCCAGAGGAACATTTCCGGTGTTCGTGGCTAGGCCATGCCAATATAATAAAAATTAAGATAATTAAATTAAATTAAAATTAATTAAAGACAAAGTGAACTAATCTAAGTTAATTCACACTTTAAATGCTATGCCAATTAAATTGTCAAAGGGATACTTTATTGAATTGCTATAATAACAACAACATTCATTTGGAAAAACAAAAGATCTAGAGTGTCTAGGGAGATCATGAGGGGGAATAGCACTTCCAGACTTCAAACTATATTATAAAGTCAAGGCCATGAAAACCATATAGCATTCCTTTAAAAATAGAGAGATAAATCAATGGAACAGACTAGACAAGCAAGAATCAGAAACAATGGAAATCGATAACCCAATGTTTGATGAAGTGGAAAACATAAAGTATCTAGAAGGAAAAAAGCTCTTTATTTATCTGATTAAAAACTACTGGGAAAACTGGAAAGCAGTCGGGTAGTAATTAGGCTTAAGCCAACACCTAATATCCCATTTCAAAATATATACTAAAGGTGTACATGACTGTAATATTGAAGATCAGACTAAAAAAACTAGAAGAGAAGCAGATCATATACCTCTCACAGCTTAACCAAATAAGAGTTAGAGACGATTATAACAGATAAAATAGATAATTTTGGTTTCATGAAACTGAAAAGATTCTGTACAGACAAAATTAATGCACCTATGATAAGGAAAGCAGTCAAATGCGGAGAAAACTTTGTATCAGATTTCTCTGATAAGAGTCTGGTATCCAAGATATATAAAACAATAAATATGTATAAGACAAACCCAATAGATAAGGGGTCAGAAGATATGAACAAGCAATTTTCAAAAGAATTGCAAAATAGTCATAATCACATGAAAGAATGCTCCAAATCACTAATGATAAGAAAGATGCAAATCATAACAGCCCTTGAGTTTCCCCTCATACCCTGAAAATTGGCAAAAATGACAACAAAAATGACAGTAGTCAGTATCAGAGGGTTTGTGGAATGATAGGCACACTAATGCATTTTTGATGGAACTACGAACTGGTACAACCATTTTGGAAGGCAATTCGGAATTACGCAAATAGAATGACTTAAATGTCCATACTGTTTTGGTCTAGAGATTCTGCTGCTAGGTTAAACCTCAAGGAAGCCATTGATAATTAGAAAGTTCCCATATACACCAAAATATTTATAGCAGTACTTTTTGTGATGGCTAAGAATCGGAAACAAAATAGATGCTCCTTAACTGGAGACTAGTTAAATTGTGGTATGTGTATGTAATGGAATGTTACTGTAGTATAAAAAATGATGTATGTGATGAATACAGAAAAGCATGACAAGATTACACAAATGAGTTCAGAGTGAAATAAGCAGAGTAAACAATATATACAAAGATTATAACAATGTAAATGGAAAGAACATCAACATAACACAAAAATAAGAGGTGAATGTAACAAAATTACAAAGATGAAGTATGACTTGAATGAAGAGATATGAGATGACACACCCAACTAATCTTTTCCTAGAGGTGGGAGGTCCATAGGTGTTACACATTGCATGAATTTTTGGTTTTCAGTGTACTGATCAACTATGCTGATTTTTTCCTTTTTTTTGTTACGTCTTTAAAAAATACTAGTTGTCATATAAAATGACTCTTTGAGAGTGGGAAGGAGATACTGGGGATAATTCTGATGATGTAAAAATCAGAAGATTTTGAAAAAATTGATTTTAAACAAATAAAATTTAATTTAATAATATTTTACTTATTTAATAAATAATTTTATTTATATATAATATATAAATATATTTATATAATAGTTTATTTATTATCTATTCACAATTAATTATTTATTTTTATAATAATTTATTTATAATCATATTTTATTTTATATTATTTATAATTTATTTATAATTTTTATTTATTTATTTATGTAATAATTTATTTATTATTTAAGCATTATCTTCAAGATATGCATGAGAGTACAGAATCACCCAGAGGGAAGGTAAAGTTCTATCTATTAGGAAGAAAAATTCACAATAAAAAATAACAGCCAACTGTTAACCATTTGAATAGCAATTTGTCCCAAGAATTCAGTTCTTTTTTGTGTATGTCTTTCTTCTGACAGGGAAGTGGAGAGGGCCTTGACCTGTTTCTGGCTATGCTAGAGAGCTTCCAAGGCCCTGACAACCATTTTGGATGTCCTTTTAAGAAACTAGCAAGAAGAATGAAGGAGGATGTGTCCAGGTAGAGATCATCTTTTAGAAGGGCCTGAGATACTGTTTATGGAGCCAGAACTTACTGAAGGGTGTGGGAAGAAAGAATTAGGAATTATAAGAGACCTAAGAGAAAGAAGGCTGTGTGAATATGAGGAATTGGTATGAACCAACTGGGGCCCTTGGGGAACTCTCAAATACCACCCTTTTGACTTTCTAATGTTTAAGGGGAAAGTTAGGAGTTAAGAAACCTGGGATTGAATCCAGGTCCTTTCACTAACCGACTATTTAACCTTAGAGGAATTCATAACATTTTAAGATTGACAAAGCACTTTAGTACATACATAATCTAATGTATGTGCTAAACAACAACCCTGCCAGACAGGTCCTATACAAATTATTATCCCCATTTTACAGATAAGGAAACTTTGACTCCAAGCCCAACACTATCACACAGCATTGTGGCTCAAAAAAACTAAAACATAATAAAACAAAAAACTCAAATGGAAAAGCTGATTTATAGAATCCATTGAGATTTATCAATTCAATGTGATTTAACAAACATTAAGTTAGTCAATCAATCAATAAACATTTATTAAGTGCTTACTGTGTACCAGACCCTACGCTAAGTGCTGGGGATACAAAAAGAGGCAAAAGACAATCCCTGCCCTCAAGGAGTTGGAGAAAACATACAAACAAATATCTGCAAAGCAAGCTATATGCTGGATAAATAGAAAATAGCTAGCAGAGGGAAAGGAATTAAGAAAGGTTGGAGAAAGCTTCCAGTAAAAAAAATGGGATTTTAGTTGGGATATAAAGGAAGCAAGGGAGGTCTGTAGTTGGAGTAGAGGAGGTAGAATGTTCCATGCCATGGTGGGCAGCTAGAGAAAATGCCCAGAGCCCAGAGATGGAATGTCTTGTTTGTGGAATAGGCAGGAGGCCAGTGTCACTGGATCAAAACGTACATGTTGAGGAGTAAGGTTTAAGTAGACTAGAAAGGTAGCAGGGGGCTAGGTTATGAAACCTTGAACACCAGAGCATTTTGTATTTGATCCTGGAGCTGACAGGGAACCACTGCAATTTATTGAGTGGGTGAAGGGGGAATGACACAGTCGGAAATGTATTTTAATAAAATTATTTTAGTGTCTGAACGGATGATGAATTGGAGTGGTGAGAAACTTGAGACAAGCAGACCCATCAGCAGGCTAATGCAACAATCCAGGAGTGAGGTGATAAGGGCCTGCACTCGAGCAATGTCAATGTCAGAGGAGAGAAAAGAGTTTATTCAAGAGATGTTGCAAAAGTGAAAATGGCAGGCCTTGGCAACCAATTGGATGTGGTGGGGGGCGGGGATGAGAGATAGAAGTTCAGGATGACTCCTAGGTGGCAAGCTTGAGTGACTGGGAGGACTCTATTGCCTTCTGTGGTGGCTGGAAAGGTAGGAGGAGGGGAAGGTTTGGGGGAAAGATGATGAATTCTGTTTTGCACATATTGAATTTAAGATGTCTACTGGACATCTGGTCTGACATGTCTGAAGGCAGTTGGAGGTGTGAGACTGGAGGTCAGCAGAGAGACTGGGGCAGGAAAGGTAGATTTGAGAATCATCAGCACAGAAATGGTTATTAAATCCATGGGAGCTGATGAGATCATCAAATGAAATAGTATAGAGGAAGAAGAGATGGGGACCCAGGACAGAACACTGAGGGACACCTATTGCTAGAGGATGTGATTTGGAAAAGGATCCAGCAAAGGAGACAGAGAAGGAACAGTCAGATAGGTAGGAGGAGATCCAGGGCAGGGTGGAATCCAGAAAACCTATAGAGAACAGAATATCAAGGAGAAAGTGATTAACAAATAGTATTCAAAGGCTGCAGAGGGGTCAGGGAGAATGAAGATAGAGAAAAGGCCATTGGATTTGGCAACTAAGAGATCATTAGTAACTTTGGGGAGAACCGCTTCAGAAGAATGATATGGTCAGAAGCCAAATTGCAAGGGGTTGATGAGAGAGTGAGAGGAGAGAAAGTAGGAAAGTCTGGACCACACCTGTTGTACACGGCCCTTTTGAGGAGTTTAGCTACAAAGGGCAGAAGAGATGTATAGGATATGGCTAAAGATCAAGTAAGGTTTTTTTCTTAATTAGGGAGACATGGGCATATTTGTAGGGAGGAGGGAATGAGCCAGTTGACAGGGAGAGATTGAAAATAAGTGAAAGTATTGGAATGACAGAAGGGGCAATCTGTGGAGGAGACCAGATGGAATGAGATCACTTGAACCACTAGAGAGGTCAGCCTTGGCAAGGAGTAAGGCCATTTCACTGTTTGAGACAGGAGTGAAGGAGGGGAAAGTGACAGAAGACATCTGAATGGTAGGAAGTGAGGGAGAATGGAGAATAGGAAGCTCTGGGTGAATAGCCTCATTTTTTTTTCCTGTAAACTAGGAGCCAAGGTTCTCAGTGGGGAGGATGCGGGGAGAGGGAGCCATGTGAAGTTTGAGGAGGGATGAAAAGTTTTGGAAGATTCACTGTGGAGTGTGGGCCTACTATATTGACATCTTTTGAAAATATTAAGAAATAATCTTTTATAGACCCTAAAACTCTCCAGACTTTTCCTTTTAGAAAAGTGAGTACAATAAAGGCCTAGTTTCCAGAAAACGAATCAAGACTGTTAACTAAACTTAATTCTTCTCTCCCTGATCTCTTTACGTGATTGGTGACCTGACCCATCTGTAGGCAGTCTTCTTTTTCATTCAGAGTAAAGATAACTGTATTTTGATATAATGATCTTTTCCTTGTTTGAGATTCCTATAAATGTTACCTCAAATCATCTTGGAGTAGGGAGATATCTGAGGACCCCAGGGTACTATGCCAGCTCGTACATTTCCCTCTCTATGCTATGAATGCTTGGGTTTAGAATAATGCTAAACAAATAATGTTTTTCTAGTAGATTTGTGCCTAAAACAGAGTATAATATTAATGTTTTTTTCTTCAACATGTTCTAAACACTATTCCAGACTCTGGGAATATAAAGACCAAAATCTGCAAAGTTTCTGTCCTCTGGAAAGATACAAAATGGTCCCAGATAAATAAGTGCAAACTATAAACAAAGTAACTGGAATTAGTGTAGAGCAGTTAGAAAAAAGTACTGTATTTGGAGTCAGAGGCCTTAGGTTCAAATTTCAGCCCTGGCCTTTCCTACACCATCTTGGGCAAGTCATTTAACCTCTTGGGGCCTCAATTTCCTCATCTATAAAATAAGAGGGTAAATCTAGATGACCTCCAATGTCCCTTCCACCTCTAGATTTAAGGTGTTGAAGTAGATAGAGCACTGGGCTTGGAATTAGGAAGACTCATCTTCTTGAGTTCAAATCCTGTCTCAGACACTTACTAGCTGTGTGACCCTGGGCAAGTCACTTAACCCTTTTCCCCTCGGTTTCCTCATGTGTAAAATGAGCTGGAGAAGGAAATGACAAACCACTCCAGCATCTTTGCAAGAAAACCCTAAAAGGGGTCATGAAGACTCAGACATAACTGAAACCACCAAACAACAACAATACAAAATAATTACAAGAAAGAAAAAAACAAAACACAAAGCTCCTTCTGGGTAGTATCTCATTCTCTAGGTCTCAACCTTCTCTTCTGTGAACTGAGGTAACTAACTGAGGTGATATTTAAAGAGCCTTCCAGTTCTAGTTATTAATCTAAAGGCAACTATTAGGCATCTGGTAGTGAAGCAGATAGAGAGCTAGGCTTGGAGCAGGAAAGGCCTGAGTTCACATCTAGCCTCAGACTCTAGTTGTGTGACTCTGGGTAAGTCATTTAACCTCTGCTTCTCTTTCCTTATCTGTAAAATGGGAATGATAATAATATCTGAGTGCTAGCTATTATTGTTAAAATTCTAATTCTAATTAGCAAACATTTGTTAATCACCCGCTACTTGAAAAAGCTGTCTGGTAAGCATCTGCTTGTTCCATGGAGTTGAAAACGGGCAGAGCCACCGATGCCAAGTAGAGCGAGTTTCTGCCCTCTATAAAACGAAGGTCTTGAGAGGAGTTTGGTATTCCGCCATCCAATCAGAAAGGAGAGGAGGCTAAAGACGGTCGTGTCAATCAGGGCTTGAGTTAGCAGCATGGTGGTGAGTTTAGAAGTGATGAGCTTATTTGGGAAGGGTCATCTTGTTCCATGGAGCTGAAACCAGGCAGAGCAGCAGATGCAGAGAGGGGAAATAATTTCCCTAAGTAAATGCTATAGTTAGGCCTCAACTCCAATTCTTCTTTATAACGAATTCTGTATAATAAATATTTAATTATTGATCAACTGATTCTGGTTTCAAGCTTAAGCAGGGGAGATGGGACACATACCAAGTAAGAAAATACAAAATCAAACCAAACTTCAGGATTCCAAAGAAACAGATTAAATAGGTGCAAATTTCTATACAGGTATATCTTGTTTTATGCAATAACCAGGGTCCTGAAAAAAATCTAATTATATTTTAAATGCATCTGTTATATTCACTATCTAAGGTAACCCTACAAGGAATGGTTTTCAAAAGAAGATTCAATTTGAAGTGTGCAAAATAAATCCCCTTCTAATTTATATGTAGAAGATCTCTTACTTTTTGGTGTATCATCTATTCAGAATCATAGCTTAAGCCTCCATCAATCCATCTCTAGGTCAGAACACACCAAATGACACCTAAGTTCAAAAAAGGCATTTGCCCCATCATCTCATGCCTTGACTACTGTAACAATCTTTGGGCTGGTCTCTCTGTTTCAAGCTTCTTTCCATTCTACTTCATCCTCTATCAAAGTGATCTCCTTAAAGCATAGATCTGACTGTGTCACTACTTAGTCAACTCCAGTGGCTCCCTATGACTTTCAAGATCAAATATAAAATCCTGTTTGGCTTTAAAAGTCCTTCATAACCTGCCCCTTGATACCTTTCCTATCTTTTTACATCGTATGCCCCCCACCCAGGCACTCAGTAATCCAATGACTCTGGCCCCTTTTGTTGATCCTTGCACACCATACACCTATCTTCCAACTCTGGGCAATTTCATTGGCTATTTCCAACGTTTGTAATATTCTTGCTCTTCACCCCTGCTTTCTTTGGCTTCCTCCAGGTCACAGCTAAAATCCTAAAATCCTTCTTTCTGCAAGAATCCTTTCCCACTCCTCCTTAATACTGGTGCTTTCTTTCTCAGATTATCTCCAGTTTATCCTGTATTTATCTCATTTGTCCATATTATTGTTTTCACAATGTCTTCCCTCCATGTAATGGAGGAAGTTTGTTCCAACAGTCATGAAGGCAGCTGAAGCAGGTACTGTGGAGCTCTTACAGCTTGGTCAGACATCAAAGATGCCAAGGTCATCCACTGCATCCAGGCCATTCCTAGTCATCTTAACCTTTGTCCTGCCACTAGACTTCAATGACTCAGGGAGAGAGTGAGGCTGACAACTTTGTGCAACTCTGCCTCACTTAAATCCAATCAAAGAGCAAGTCAAGACATCACCTCATGATGGCATCAGTCTTCTTCAAACAACAGTTATTAGACTATAGGCTCCAATGAAGGACAGTTGTTTTGTTTGTTTTTTGGCCTGTCATTATATCTCCAGTACTTGACCACCATGCCTGGCACATTAAAAAATGTTTTTGACTATTTGGCTGTAACCACAATATAATAGAGGGACATAACCATTTCACATTCGTGACACCATTTAGGAGTTTAGTGTCCAAAGCTGTTCTGCTTAGCAACTTCCTGTCTAATCTTATCAAGGCAGTCCAGAGAGTACTGACAGTTTACCCTGCTCACACAGCTCTTACAGTCATCCTTATTGTTTTTATTGTCCTCATGTCCAGGCCTATGCTACTTATTTTCTCTCAAAGAGCTCTTTTTCTCCACTCCCATTTTTGCTCCTGCCGGTCTCTGACACCAGTGTCTCCACCCTTTGCTTCAGATTTGGTCATGCTATTCACTCAGTGCATTTTTAAAACTCCTGTGCTGCAAAGCCTCCCTACCAATGGTGATGTCACTATGCAGAAAGTCTTTTCAATCTCTTCTGGGAAATAGGTCAGGGAATGTCCACGAAGTTCTGAGCAAGGTTCTCTCAGCCCTAAAGACTGTGGGAAATGGAATCTGCAAGTACATCATATTTTTGTTTTTAAAGTCTGAACCAAGTTTCCTTACGGCAGTGCCTACCTGACTTCAATGCAAATTATAGTACAACACACTGTTGATAAGATATTTGGTGATTGAAACCTAATTTGTTGTAAATGTATGCTGCAGGAGGTATTACTTTGGTTCTATTTTAATTAGTATGGCAATCAACCCCCTCTCCCTCAAGAATTTGCCAAGAAGCAGAACTCCACAGTTATATATAGAGAGATTGGTCATACCACTGCCAGGCAGATTTATCCAATCTCTTATGGGAAGTATATGGGTAGTATAAATTGCAATACTTCAAAAGAATTGTATTTTTATGGTTTTTGGAGCTCTTTCTACTTGCTCAGGTCATGACCCTTGCTAGATGGTATCATGAGTTGTGTGGCAAAAACAAAAATCTCCCCTAGTGGCCAACTTTCTGGTGATTATTTTCTCCAAACATTGCTAGGCTGTTCCTTAAAAGTCAGACACATGGTCCATTGTAAGGTCCTTCTTGGAAGTCATACCGACCTGCTATGATTTGCCAGAGTTTGGTGCTCCAGTGGCATAATCTTCATGGGCTGAGGGCCAATGATGAGGGATTAGAGATTTTTTAGTCAAGGCAGTCAGTATATAATGAAGATCTAATATATTTAAGTTTCAAAGGAGTAGCTGAACTAAACCGGCAAAAGGCATTTCCTCCTTGGCTAGCTCCCTACACTAATAAAATTAAAGACCCAACCTACTATACCTATGTAATACATGTGTATATGAATATG
Organism: Phalanger gymnotis; assembly: GCA_028646595.1. Classification (NCBI taxonomy): domain Eukaryota; kingdom Metazoa; phylum Chordata; class Mammalia; order Diprotodontia; family Phalangeridae; genus Phalanger; species Phalanger gymnotis. Next base: position 105,434,495 of record CM053625.1, on the reverse strand, counting down.
TATATGAATACATATATGCATATATAACCTGTAAGTTATGTGTGTATATGTTATATATAACACATTTTTGTGTACAGCTAAGAGGCATGTTACATATAAACTAGAGGGTGACTATTTACATACACTAGCTGGAGACTTGTAGGGTTTCTCTAAATAAGTTAACAGATGCATTTAAAATATGATTTATTGAGCATTTTTCAGGAACCTATCTGATGCATAAATAAGATATGTGTGTGTAATAATTAGCACCTATTTAATCTGCTTCTTGACAAATCCAATGTATCTATCTATATGTGAATACATATTCACAGATATGTGCCACACAGTAGTGTGCTAACGTTTCTTATGAAGTTGTACCCTCATTTGAAAATGATGCTGCATTTGTATTTGAGATGTCACTCAGTAAATCATAAGTCTTTATTAAAAGTGCCTACTACATGCTAAGTAAGTGCTAGGCCCTGGAGATTCAAGTGTAAAGAATGAAGCAATCTCTACTGGTATGCAAGTAACTCACATCCTAACAAGGGAAACAGTAAGTACACATAAAAAAATACAGCATAAATATAAAATGAACAAATACAAATGTACGCAAAGTGATTAAATACTAGATAATTTGGGAAGAAGGGCACTAGTACTTAGGGGAGTCAGGAAGGCTTCATGTAGAAGACTGCTCTTGATCAGTGTCTTCAAAGAAGAGAAATATCGTAAGGTGGAGGTAAGGAGGCATTGCATTCCAGGCACCTGGGGCAGTCACTGCAAGGGGAAATGGAGAGTGTCACATGGAAGGAATAGAGTTTGCCTGAATCTAGAGCTCAGGAGAGACTGTAATGTTCAATGAGTCTGTTAGGTTAGAGACAGTTAGAGTTTTAAAAGCTATAGAGAATTTATATTTTATCTTAGGGGCAACAGGAAGCTGTTTGAGTTGATTGAGTAGATTTGTGGTCAGATCTGTATTTAAGGCCAATTACATGGGTGGGGTAGGGTTGAAGAGGATGTAGATGAGAGAACAGGGCAATACACAGAAATATAAATGCAGGATCAGTTTAAACTTTAAATTGAGGATATCTTTGCATTATGAAATGTTAGCACGCCCCCCTGTGGTACTCAGACACAAAACATACTAACTTTTTTTTTTTTTAGTACCATTGGTAATAAAACAATGATTCTATTTCCATAGAATCCTTTTTATTTCTGTTTTATAGAGTCAGGAACTTTTTTTTTCAAATCATTATAAGGAAAGCGGTTAGGATAGTCTCCTGAAGAAAATGACAATGGTGCCATCAGAATTTATTGATAATTGTGCTGACTCTACCTTTTCTTGTATCTATTTGTCTTCCTATCACTACGCCTTTCCCTTTTCTTGGAATAAACTGCCTCCTTCTAATCCCCTCAAATTTCTATCTCTATCATTTGAAACCTCTCTTTTTCTTGAAGAGCCAATTCAGATGCTGTCTCTTCAGCTAGTCAAATACTAGAGAAAAATACATATTGGGAGTTGACATCAAAGCTATAATAAAAGTAATTCACTCATTGGCTTTAATAAAACCAGAATTTTCTTTGGAATGTCTAAGTCATTAGATGATATCATCACCCCCAAATTAGTTCAGTTTAGAAAGGGAGCCAAATTGAATCAGATGAAGTTTAGGACTTCTAGTCAAGATGGTTGCCCAAATGAGAGGCAGGCTGTCTAAGTCCCCCACGTCTACACCAGCAAATTCTAGAATTTCATGCCCGACAAAATGATAAAAAATACATTGAGAGACTACAATAAGTGGCATCTTCCACCTCAGAACTGCAAAAAAATCAGCTGGAATCCCCAAGGGCAATAAGCAAAGCAAATGCAATCACTGCAAGATGGGGCAGATACATGTGGCCTGCCAGGCTCTTTATCCAGCTGTGGCTATCAATGGCAGGATGCTGACTGGCACTCAGACTGGGATAGTCCAGGCCCAGGGGCTCTGACGTCCCTAACATTTTTTTTCTTGGGACATCATAGAGGGCTTTGAAGATCTAGTGCTGGCTCTCTATTTCTACTAATAGGGTTAAGAGGAGGGGGGCAACCCGAGGATGTGAAGGTCAGTACAAGAATCTAAGGAACAAGAATGAGATTAAGCAGGTCAGACCACAAAACTTAGAAGTATAGTGGGGAAGAGTGCCTTGTTTCTGGTACAATGCCTCAATTTGGGAACTAAAGCTGGGTAGATAATTAAATTAAACAAAATACTAACCAGTATCAAACATTATTGCAAGTCTTATGCCATGACAACTATAAGCAGAGAGCTAAAGGGAAAAAGTGGATTTTCCACAAGCATTGCATGAATACCTGAAATAAATAAGGCAAGAGATGGGAAAAAAAAGGAATAGCTTTTTAGGAAAAAATTTGAAGGAGAATAAATAGCTAAAAAGAAAAAATGGTCAATCTACCCAAGAAATGAATTTTCTGAAAACTAGAACAGACCAAATAGAGTTCAATGACTACATAAGATAACAAGAAATACTAGGCTAAAAAAAATCAAAAGATTGAAAAAAAAAAGAAAATGCAAAATATCTGATACAAAGAAACAACTGACCTGGGAAACTGGTCAAGGAGAGATAATTTAAGAATCATGGGACTTCTTGAAAAACATGGTTAAAAAAGGGCCTGGACATTATATTTCAAGAAATCATAAATGGAAACAGCCCGTAGCTATTAGAGCCAGAGGATAAAGTAAAAATAGAAAGAATCACCTGCGGACATTATTTTTGATCATTTATCTCATCATTTTTTTCTGATTCTTCTTTAGAATTCCTCATCGATTATGTTGGAGCCTGCTCATATTCTCCATACAAAAGTAAGATAGACCTTGCTTTCAAGAAGCTCATATTCTAATGAAGGAGATGATACAGGGAAAGTTTTAGCTGCAAGTCAGATGGAAAGGTCCCATGGTCCTTACAATGCAGCAGTAAAGGAGATGTTGATGCTTCTTCTTTAATGTCATTTCCACTGATAAAATGACACCAGTTTCTGGCATTGAATGGACATCGGTGGCAAAAACTTTCTTTTCTAGGTTTTTCAAGTAGCTGTGATTGTGATGCTGTAGAAGCAGTTGGTAGTAAAGGAGGGAAGGTACTATCAGTTGAGCAGGGAAGGAGATCAGGAAATGCTTTGTGTAGAAGGTGGTACTTCAAAGAAGTGATGGCTTCTATGAGGTGGAAGTGAGGAAGTTCATTCTCCATGTGGGAAGGCCAGTGCAAAGATGAGACGAGGGGTGGAGTGCAGTGTGTGAAAGAGTGAGAAGGCTAGCGTGGTTGGGTTGTAGAGTGCAGGCAGTAGAATAAGAAAGGGTAGAAAAAAAATTGGGGTCAAGTAGTGAAAAGTTTTAAAAAGAAAACAGAAGAGTTTATATTTTATCCTAGAAGCAACTGGAGTTTGTTGAGCAGGGAAGTGATATCAATTCTTAAAATGAGGAAAATAACTTTTAAAAAATAAATTCAAGTTACAATTTTATTCAAGACTACAGGAAGATTTTTTATATACTTCAGTGGTTTTGATACTGTTGCTTTTGAACATCAGGCTAAAGAAACCCATAAAAAGTTAATATGGTAAAATGATATAAATAGGAAAACAACAAACATCCAGATGTTTGAGACTTATGCATAGAGAGTGGATTGTGGTCGCTGCTTTAGAGTATGTAGCTTACCACCTAATACTGTAGAGGTCTTCTGTTCATTCACTCCCATATAATACACATAAATGTACAGAGTTTTTTTTTTAACATTAAAAAAAAGAAAATTTATTTCCTTGAAACCTATCCCAAGACAAAAGTTTAAATTCACTGTTGTGTTATCAGTGTTAGGTAATTTTCACTGATCAGTACCATTAGCGGAAAACAGTGACTATAGGAAGATCTCTTTAGCAGCTATGTAGAAGATAGATTGAAATGGAGAAAGCAGGGAAATCCACCAGGAATCCACTGTAATAGCCCAAGTGAGAGACGATGAGAAGTCAGCCAAGCTGGTGGCTGTGTGAATAGGAAGATCTGGGTTCGAGTCCAGTCTTTGAACTTTCAATTGTGACCATGGCAGAGTCTCAGTTTCCTTATCCGTATAATTTGGATAGTAATACCTGTACCTAATATATGGGACCTAATAGGTACCTAATGTATATAGGATCTGTACCTAGTGAGGTCATTGTGGGACTTGAATGAGATGAAAGTATTTAAAGTACTTTTTAAACCTTGAAGCGCTATATAAATGTTAGCTATTATTATTATCATCCCCTTTCTCTCAGACTTTAAACTTTGGAGACCATGTCAGTTTTTCATCTTTGTATCTCCAGCATTTAATAGAGTAGGCACTTCATAAATACTAGTTGAATTAAATTTGTACATGTTTTTTGGTTGAATGATGCCAGGGAAAAATGATGAACCCTCTCCTCCCCTCCCCTCCCCTTTCTTCTCCCCTCTCCTCCACTCTCTTCCCCTCCCCTCCCCCCCTCCTCTCTTCTCCTTCCCTCCCCTCTCCTCATGAGAGCTGAAGAGCTCCAGCCTTTGTTATTCTTCTAATCTCTTCAAGCTTTGAATGGTTTAGGGCATTTCTGGCTTCTAGCTTCCATAAGCGAGTGGACAAGGCCACCCCCACTTAGGCAGCTGAAGGAAAAGAATCTGGGAATATATGAGAGGAGCAGACAGTCTCCACCATGTCCATATCCTCGGCTTGCTACACTGGAGTCTGTGAGGAGTTTCCCCTTGGGTGAGGTCTAGGACACTCTTGGTTGAGCTGAGTTAACTTGCTTGAGCTTGAGTTAACTGGGAGTAAGCTCTTTTACTCTGTATTGTCTGGTAAGTATTCTCCTCTCTGTGCTTTCTTTGATTTCTGTTTTGCTACTGATTTGGATAAATAGATTTTCTTTAACAATTGCTATTTGCTATGTGTGCTCATTGTGAAACTGGTATTAGGTAGCAAAGGGATCAAGCCTTGTCTGTAGAGCCTGGGGTTCTCCTTCCCCTAATAATGAGAAACAGCAATCAAATGTTAGATTGAACCAGATCATATTCCATAGACTAACAGTATTTAAGGGAATGATACCTCTTCTCTTCGAGGAGAGCCGAGTGGCCTCTGGCCCAAACTTCTTGTTTCTCCTCCTGGCAGGACTTAAAATCTCCTGTGGAGAAGGATGGGGAGAGAAAATGTTCAAGATGTCTGTTCTGCCTCCCTTCAAGCCACATAAAGGCAGCCCTCACCACATGTGGTCTTGTGCCATACGTGGGGTCTTGTTACATGTGGGCTTTCTATATTATATTTTGAAACCCAGTAGAGAATTGCAAAACAAAGTATTATGTGAAGTTTGGGAGCTGTCAGGATGTATAAAGGAAGGCTTCTTGGAAGAGGTGGCATTTGAGTTGTGCTTTAAAGATTAAGTTAAAATTCACCAAACAAAGAAGAGAAAAGACTCTTTTCCAGGTGCACGGAGCAAAAGCTTGGAGACAAGAGAATACAGGGCACATTAATGGGATAGGAGGTACAGTGTAGCTGCAAGGTGCAATATATAGACAAAGATGAAAACCATGACTGATGGCTGGGTACACAGGGTGGTGCCAGGCTGTGGTGGGTCTTGAATACTAGCTAGGAGTTTGGAATTTATTTGATGGGCAAGAGAGAGCCACTGAAAACTTTTCAGCAGAAGAACGACCTGACCAGATTGATGTATGTCATTAAAATTAATTTTTAGTGCCCCAGTATCTCTATTTTATAGCTCTCTCTTCCACTCTGTTGTCATTCTCTTCCTCCTTGGATGCCCAGAATTTTCCTTCTCTTTCCCCAGAAAATTTGCTCTCAAAACTAGTTTGAAAAGCATTCACAGGATCTCAGGAGGAGAGATGAAACAGATGTTACATTTATTTAACAAGTGGGCCCCTGAAGTCTCTAACTGGTTCTGGGGCCCCTTGTTACTTTTCCTGTTTTGAGTAATCAATTATACAAAAAATAGCTCAAAGTCTCTATTTAGTACAACTCTATTAGCAGACCGTGAAAGAGACACCAATCTAATACTAAAAGTAGTTAATTAAGACATGAAAGCCACGAAAATTTTAAGAGGAAATAAAATTGTAGAATCATTCTCTGATGCCCATACATATATATACATTATATATATATATATATATATATGAACATAATCTCATCATTTTTCGAGGTGGTTGAAGGGGAGAAGGAATCTTTTGGGGAAAACTTATGAGGTGTGTGGGGTGTGTTTGTGAAACTGTCCCTCATTATATGGGCAGATGCAGTAAGGAAATTGTCCATTAATCTTTGTTGAAGGTTTTCAGTGGCCAGCTATGCTACCCCCTTGGGGAAGGTTGGAGTCTGCTGAAGCTCAGCAGGCATCAGGATTCTATTAGGACTCTTAGGTTTGGGGTCCCCATGACAATACCATCCTGTGCCTTCCCCTTTCTGCATCCCCACTCTGATCCCAGCCCCCAACTTGCCTCTTTGTTTCTACTCTTGGTAGCTCAGGAACATCACAGGATTTCTCTTTCTATTCTAACTTCTCAATTTTACCTTTCTCTTCACTAAGTAGGTCCCCTTTTTATTTTTTTCAAGTTCCTTGCCTGTTCTTACATCCAGGTTCAAGGCCCAAGGGGAAATCCAATGGCCTAGAGCTTTCCCCAATGAACAGGAGTTCCCCTATCTTCTCATTGTGGGCACTGCTCTGGGGCCTTCCCCTTACGGGTAGGTAATGTCTATCCAAATTGACTGAATTAATGAAAAAGCATTTTAAAAATAACTAAATTTTAAACTTTCATTTAAAAAATTTTTGAGTTCCAAATTTGCTTTTCTTCTAGCTCCTCCGCCACCCTTGAGAAGGCAAGCAATATGACACAGTTACACATGTGAAGTCATGCAAAACATTTTCATATCAGCCACGTTGCAAAAAGAAAAAAGGCAAGAAAAATAAAGCAAGCGGAAAAAAGTATGCTTCGATCTGTACTCAGAATTTATCAGTTCTCTCTCTGGAGGTGGATAGCATTTGAAAAAGCATTTATTAAGTTCTGACCAAGAGCCAAGCACTGCATTAAATGTTGGAATACAAGTACTAAAGTGGATGGTCCTGACTTTCAAGAAGCTCATGCTCTAATATTTGTGTGGGTGTGTGTGGGGTGATAAGACATGGGAGGATTCAGCTGCATGGAAGACAGAAAGTGATGAGAGTCTTAAGAACTTAGTATAGTGGATACGATATTGATCTTGGGGTCCAGTAAACCTGCATTCAAATATTGCCTCAGTAATATGAAATAAATTCAAGGTTATGGGGAGAGTGAGTAGAAGGAGTCACTAGCAGCTGGAAGGATGAAGAAAGGTTTCATGTAGGAGGCAGCCTTTGAGCTGAACCTTGAAAGAAGGCAGGGAGTCTTAGGGATACAGGTGAGAAGAGAGTGAATTCCAGGCATGACTGGTTTGTGAAATTGTGAAACTGGTGCAAAGTTTTGGTTGAATGGTGCAAAGAAATGGAAATTCCTGACTGGTGAATAGCAAATAGGTCAATTTGGCAGGAACCTGAGCACTTTAATCATCTCTGATGTTTATATAGCACTTTAAGGTTTATAAAGCGCTTTACTATGACCATTATTAGATAATGTGATCTTCTTAACAACTGAGCAAGGTAGGAATTATACAAATTAACACACCCATTTTACAGATAAGGAAGATGAGGTCTAGACAACTGGTGTCCTCATAACTCTTTATTTCCCACCTGGCTGCACTCATTTTGGCCTTCATTAGCTTCTTCTTCAGTCACTATCATTTTAGACTTTTTAGTCTTCTTTCTCCAGATGTATTTGCACTCTTTTTGGATTTCTTAGATGTCTCCACTGTGCCTCCAAGCTGGGAATCTTTCAATCTGAATTGGAATTATTCTACACTGCTTCCCACCCCCACCTCATTTTTGTCTCTCATCTTCCCCATTAGATTTTTAAGCTTCTTGAGGGCAAGGACTGTCTTTTACATATTTGTATCTCCAGTACTAAGCATAGGGCCTGGGAACAAAGTAGACACTGTGTGGGTCAAAAGACCACTGATTCAAGTAAAAAAAAAAACAGAGGTGTCTCAGTTTCTCAAGGCAGAAAAAAACCCAGAAGCTTTATTTGATCAAGTCTCATGAGAATTGGGCATCTCTCACTACCAGGGCAGAGACAGCAGTAATGAGAGGCGAGGAAGAAAAGACAAGTAGGGAGATATATACCCTTGTACAACAATTCTAAGAAATCCCACCCCAGAGGCTGGACCTCTGTCCCCATTTGTGGAGACGAGTGGCCTCACAATCTAACCAGGAATAAATTTTTTCCCGATACAAGCACAGAAACTACAGAATTACCTTATAGGGAAACTTTAATGCTAAGATGGCTGTTTGTAAGTAGGCTAGGGGAGGGGGAGAAGGGAATATCATCTGGTTTCCCCAAAATCATATGATTTACAGGAAAATAAAACTTAGGCCTGGTAAGGTTCACATCCTAACTAAATTTGTACTATCTCTATTTGAATATTGCCTTGCCTGAGTTATTCATAGGGAAGCTTTCACAATCTTGTATTCCATTCACTGCTGAGGTGACATCTATAAATCTAAAGAAGAATGGGGAGAAAGATATTCCTAAAGGTTAAATAATCAGATTCCCACAGACTCAAATTTATCTCATTTCCCTTTTCTCTAAACATTGATTCTCAAACAATTTAGATATAAATACATACATATATATGTACATATATATACATATATGTACATATATATACATGTATATACATATTCCCTGTGAAGCCTTCACACTTTATTCTCTCACTACCTCACACAACACTTAATAAATGCTAAATGAATGAAGGGTCTTCCAACCTATTAGATTTTTATGCTTCTTGAGGGCAAGGGCTGTCTTTTACATATTGGTATGCCCAGTACTTAACACAGTGCCTGGCATATACTTTATGAATGCTTATTGAGTGGAATGCTGAAATAGAGAAGCCCCCTCAGAATGGTATAGAATGAAACACTGAAATAGTGAACCCCCTACCCCCCACCTTGTACCCCTTCTATATTTTTAGAAACTGCTATTCTGAGAAAGTAGAAACGAGAAATTACATCAGTAGACAGACACCTGCAAGGTCCTGTTTCATCTAGCTTTTACTCCCTTTTCCCTGGTCTCACTCGTGACTTTTTGTTCTTTGTTCTCTGCTGCTGGGAAAAGATTCTCGGTTTAAAATGTGAGCTCCAAATCCCTTCAATGGGTAGAGGAGCCAGTAGGGGGTGGGGGAACTCTGCCTTAGGGTCTGTATAACTCGATTTGAGCTGTATGCCACACATGTGCTGGCATTATTTTGGGCCACGCTGGGGCGTGTCCTTTCTCATGAGAAAGTAATAAATTCCTTTTTGCCTTTTCTCAAGAACACTCTTTATTTTTAATGTGAGTGATGGTCTCTGACCCACACTTTATTGACTACTGATTTGTGTCAGAGATACCACGGACAACCGGGTCTCTATTCCAAGCATAGCTTTCTTGCCACCACATTACACAGCTTCTCAAAAAAAAAAACCCAAAAAACCAACCCCCCCCCCCAAAAAAAAAAATCAACCAACCTCTGATATTTTTACGGTATTTTAAGATCTACCAATTCAACTTATTAAGTGCCTCTTACTTGGCAGGCTATGATACAAAGACAAAAAACCAGAAACAGTTCCTGCTCTCAAGAAGGATACAACGTGTACCCAGAGGAGTAAAAACAAACCATTTACTGTGCAATAGGAAGCCGTGTGATTCCGTGGGAAAAGTGCTGGCCTGAAGTCTTGTGTAATTCCTGCCTCGGTCTAGCATTTACCAACAGTTGCGACCCTAGGTTAGGCAAGGCATTTATCTTCCCCGTTTCTCAGTTTGCAAAAAAACGAAGGGGTTGGATTTGAAGGAGTCTAAATTCACTTCCAGATCTAAATCTAAAATTCTATGACCTCAGACAGATGGAAACAGCTACGTTAGTGCCGTTGAGGCTGCAACCTCGCCTCCCCGCCAGCAGGGGGAGACACAATTGGGTCTTGATATGCCGAGACGCGGCCGGGCTCTGTGCCCGCCTGAAGGGCGAACGTAAGGAAGCCCTCCTCTGATTGGATCTCTGTGCTTCTGGCTACTCTCCAACCAGAGCCGGTGGGCTTACGTCACGGCGTCCCAGGGTGCAGCCCGCGGAAATTTGAAATGGCTGAAGGGTTGGTGACGGCTGAGGGCTTGGGCACTGTGGAGCCGGGCCCGGAGCCAGGCTGTCCCGGGCTGCCCGCGGACGTGAAGCACGGTACGCATCCCTCCGTCCCCGGGGCGGCCGCAGTGGGCCTGGCAGGCGGGGACTGCGGCTATCGTCCGCCCCCGGCGCTTCCTCTCCCTCGGGCCATGGGCCCCCTCCTCTGCCGGGCGGTGCGTCCTCGGCCCCCGGGAACCCCCACGGGAGGGAGCTTGGCGGCGTCGGGGCAGGAAGGGCCCCGGGGCCGTAGGGACACGCCCGGGATGGATCTGCGTGGGTCGCGTTTTTCTAATCCCTTCTGTCCGTGTGACTTCGGCCCGGTCACTCGATCTCTCTGGGCCGTATTTAATTTCCCTGGTCTGTAAAAGAGGGGGTTGGACCGGGTGACTGCGGCTGACCCGCTGCTAGGAGGCTGGGGGTGCTCCGGGCCCCCCAAGGCCGGCCTGGGGAAAGCAACCAGGGCGGCGCATTTCGAGAAAGAAGACCGGGGGCGGGCGCGGCCGCACAGCTAGTCTCCAGCACGTCACCTGGTTTTGGGGAAGGGTAGAAGTAGGAGCGAAGCAAAGGGCCAGTTTAGGCTAGATGTTAGGAAAAAATCTGTTGGAAGGAGAGGTAGTGAGTTCTCCGTCGCTGGAGATTTTCAGAGTCATCTGTTTGGTCGCGTGCCAGGGATGTTGTAGGCGTGTAGTGTTCGGGTAGCTGACGGACTAAACGCCCTCTGAGGTCCTTCCGGACTCTGAGATTCTGCGAGGTGCTCAGGGTCTGTCCAGCTGGAGAGGAGGGAGGGCAAAGGCTGGACCGTATGTCTGCCATTCAGTCAAACGGGACAAATATATCGTGTCTTTGTGCAAGTGCAAGCTTGGTAAATGGTTATTGAATTGAATGACAGGGTCCGAAACTGGTAGGATGCTTGTATTCAGCCTTTGAAAACCCAGCTACCTCTACCACCTCAGGTATTAGAGGACAGTGATCACCATAGCTAACTGCCCATAAGAATAGCTAGCGCTTTTGTAATGCTTCAAGGTTTGCAAAGCTCTTTTCAAAAACTGGCTTATTTTATTCTCGCGACTAACCCAGGAGTAGCTGCTAATAAAACTTGACCACTTAAGGCTCTGAGTTTAGACAGATATCACCTGGCCCCAGCACTCCATTTCCTAAGTCATGAAGAAAGGGGGTTTTGATTCTGGTTTAGTTGAGAAAGTACACTGATACAGTCATGAATCCTTGAAATATTCAAATATTATACTGCAAGATGTAGGGTGATTTAGGTTAAGGCCATGAGAGAGCAGTACTCTTGTAGTTAGAAGACTCAGATTTGGACAGATCTCCTTCCTTCTTTGGGCTTCGTTTTCTTTACCTGTCATGTAAATGGATTGGATTCAGATCTTTCCAGCTCTGATCTGTAACCTGGGTTGAATTGTTGACCACAGGCAAGTCACTTATTTATGAGTTTGAGAATAGATTTTTTTCCCTATTCATTTTGCCTTAGTCTTTTCCTTTACCCTTACTGCATCTTTCTTACCTTGTAAGATATGTATGTATGAACACATTGTATCCCCTCCATGTAGAAAACAAGTTCTTGGGGGGGGGGGCGTTGTATTCTTTCTGCCTTGGCATCCTGTCAGCTGCTTCAGTACTGCACCCCTAGTAGTCATTAATAAATGTTTCTTAAGTTGAATTAAATCTCAGCTTCCTTCTTTGTAAACTGGAAAAATAAAAATACTTTTTCTACAAGGAAGCCTTCCCCAACCCCTCTTAAGTCCAGTGCCTTCTGTCTGTTAATTATTTCCTATTTAATCTGATTATAGCTTGTTCTGTATATATTTATTTGCATGTTGTCTCCCCCAATAGACTGTAAAATCTTTAGGGGTATGTACTATCTTTTGTCTCTTTTGTATCCCAAGGATTTAGCACAGTGCCTGGCACATAGTAGGTGCTTAATAAATATTTGTTGATTGATTGTTGTGAGGAAAGTGCTTTTTAAGCCTTGAAGTTCCATATAAATCTGATTTATTACCTTTCATACAGAGTTCTTATGAAGAAAGTGCTTTGCAAAATGTAAAGGACTATATAAATAGTTATTGATATTATTTCGTCACTAGGGTTTTCTAGTTTCAACCCAGTCAGTATTTTCAGTCCTGAAATGTAGATCCCCATTGCACTGTATGCCTCCATTGCTGTACTGTGGGGCTAAGTAAAGCCAAGTACAGGCCACCAGGGCAGTCCCAAGACTTGGAGTAGAAAGAGTCTAGGAAAGCAGGAGCAATGTGAGGTAAGAGAAGTGAATGCTACCAGTATTTAATATTAACTAGCTCTGAAACACTTAGGATGCTACTCCTGTCAATCTTAAATCCGTCCGTGGACGGATTTGATGGTCAGTTATTTTCAGTCATGTCTGACATTTTGTTACTCCATTTGGGGTTTTGGCAAAGATGCTGGAGTGGTTTGCCATTTCCTTCTCCAGTTCATTTTACAGATGAGGAACTGGGGAAAACAGGGTTAAGTGACTTGCCCAAAGTCACGCAGCTAGTAAGTGTCTGAGGCCACATTTGAACTCAGAAAGATGAGTCTTCCTGACTCCAGGCTGGGCACCCTATCCAGTGTGCCACCTGCCTCTAGCTGCCCCTAAACATTGGCCTATATTATTAAATGGAAATGGTTGGTTGTTGTATAGAATACTGTTTGGGAGAGAGGTAAAATTGGGAAGTGAGCATGGAACGATAAATCCTGCATTGTTACTTTGCTATTAAGAGCAGAAACAGAGAGGTAAACTACAGAAACTGCTACAGATAGTAAATGTTTGATATAATTATGATTAATCATATTTTTATCATTGAGGGCCAGCTTATAGAAGATTTTTTTGGACAGTTTTTTAAAATGCTAAGGTCTCCAATGAGAAGGAGTCCCACAGCCTACGTAAGATGAAAGTAAACCCTTTTCTATTAAAGGTTGTTTTATCACTGTATATTGAACAAGTACAACGAACTGAAGTTGTGGAGAAAAAAAAAGAGAGGCTTCCAGTTCTCTAACAGTGCCATCTTTAGAGAAGAAGAGTCATAAATCACCCTTTTCCCTATTCCCCAGCAAATTTATAGTATTGTCATGGGGGAAATGCCATATGACTGTAAAATGTTGAGTAAATAAAAAGTGCTAAGTCATGGTAAAGAATTAGAGGTGTATTCTTTGGAGGAAAGCCAGGAAAGCATCTTTTGATGTAAAAATCTAAGCTTGTGAAAAGCTCTTAGGATTTTGAAGTAGAACTTTTAATTTTGTATGTTTTCAGGCTTGCTTGGATAAACTATAGTCCCAGTCTGACAAGGGGAGAGGTAAATAAACTATGATACTTCAATGCTCATTTGTGCTTTTCTGTTGTTCTAATGAGTAAGTGTTTTAATTTTTATATAATTGAAAAACATTGGAAGTGTGTTGAAAGTTGAATGTTCTTCTTTTTATTCTTTTAGACTTATTGCAAGATGAAGATACGTTCAGTGATTATGGCAGTCATGATAAGCCAGGGACCATTTTGCAAAGGTTTGTGCCAGAAGGGAATGTACCTTTTCCAGATATTTTCCAAACAAATCAGCTTTTGTTCTATGAGAGATTCAGAGCCTATCAAGATTATATTCTAGGTAAGTATTCACTTTGCATGTAAGATGGGCTTTCTTGCTTCTTATATTTTCAGTGTCTGTGTAATTTGGTGGGAATATGGCATTTTTTACTGCACTGCTGTACCCTAGAATCTGCCGTTGGAATTACTGTATAAATAGAGCCACTGTTTTTGAGATGGGAATGGAATCTTCTTTCTCTGCCATTTATTGGCTGTGGGACCTTGGGCAAGCAATACAAACTCTCTAAATCTCAGTTTCCTCATTTGTAATATGAGGATGGTAATATTTTTACTACTTCAAAGAATAATTACTACAAAAAAATGTGTGTTAATGCATTTGAGAACAGTCTTTTTAGTCTGACTGCAGTGTCGTATTGAGAATGGAGTGCACACATTGAATGGTTGGGTGGACAGTAGCTTCCTTCTGCTTTATGTAGTATAAATTCTTATTTCAAGTATTTAATTTGTTTGTAGCTGACTGCAAGGCTTCCGAGGTAAGGGAATTCACAGCTGAGTACTTGGAGAAGGTCCTTGAACCATCTGGATGGCAGGCAATCTGGCGCACTAATGTGTTCGAGGTGCTGGTTGAGGTAAATTTAATTCAGTTGTTAAGACATTTGTCTCTAGCTAAAAGCACTTTACTTCAGACTGTCATAGCCAAAGTACTTATTTTTAATTAAAGTTTATGAGCTGATTGAAAATAGCATGTTTTCCACATTTAATTGCCACAGTGGATAAAGCATTCAAGCAAATTTTAAAAGCAACTGAAGGAAAGCTATTTGGGAATCTCAATAGTTTAAATTTCAATGTCCTCTTGATAAGAAGAAGTTGACTGTAGATCTATGAAGTGTAGGTATTCCGAACTCATTTAAAAAATAAGGTCTAGTTATAAAGTCAACAGCAGTTTCAATTAATTTTTTGTCGTTTTAATTGTAGCATATTAAATAGCTCAAACCAAATAGGCAATACAAGACAGCCCATTTTTTGCTTAACAAATCTGTAGTTATGTGGTTAATCTCTTGGTAATGTGTGCCCCATTGCAGAAGGTAAAACAATCTTATTTTTCAACCGACTGGGTCTTTCCCATTAAATTTGCACTCTAATTACAACTGTGAATTTTCTCAGTGTTTGTTAACTGGACCACAAAAACTCCAGCTAAACTGTAATGTTAAACTGACAAGTGTGAATACAAGTCACTATACTACAACTCCTTTAGAAATAACGTCACTTACCGCAGTGCTTATGTACAGGACAGTGAATCATAGATGTTGCTTGTGAATTTTTTATCTTAACTCCGGATTTCTGTATTAATTTGGAATAAAGTTCATACTTAGAAATTTTTATTAGGATAGCTCTTTGAGAATCTTCTGGAATAATTTTTTAATCTTTGAGATCAGTATTTTTTAAAAAAATTCATGTTTGATAAGACATCTTTATTTTTTTTCTCAATTCATATGGGAGCAAGGATACCTTCTGTCGTCTGATGACATATTGGTACAGATTGACTTCAAAGTGGATGCATCTATTCTACCCATTGATTATTAATCAAAGAATTATTTACCTGAAAAGATACACGATTATATCACGGTAGTGCTCCTTCAGTATTATGATAGAGAATTTTATGGGTTACTTTGGCCAAAAAAATTGTATCAATTGGTGATTGGCTAATCCTCTGGTGGTGCACTTCTCTGTTCTTAACTATGCTGGTGCTTGGGTGATAGTTTGTTCCTATGCCAATATTTGAAGCAGTTCTGGCTTGATATAATTTTAGGAGCTTGTGCTCTAATAGTATAACTTTAAAAAACTTGAAGTTATCTCCATAGCGTGATGATGTATTGAAGGTAGGGCTTTATTGAAGCCATATCCGTCCGTGCAGTGGAAAAAAATTCTAGATAGGTTTGATTTTTTAAATTCTGAAATTCAACACAAAAAGAGCATTTCTACAATATGATAAAACACAAAAGAGGATTCTATATGAAATTATGAATCTCTGTGTCACACTGCTTACTTTTTATTTAAAAAAAAGTTTGCAATAAATTCCACTTGTTACTTTCAAAATTGTGCTTTAAATGAGGATTTTTAAAGGAAGATCATTTAGAAAAATAGTCATAAGTTGAAGAATTGTATTTAGGGTAAAGAAAAACTAACAAGATTTTTCTCTTATGATGATTACTTTGCCTTGTTCTCTCAGTGTGATTTTTTTTCCCTTTACCATTTGGTACTAAAGAGATTGCTTTCCATGAAATTTGAAAGTTTCAGAAGTCTTAAAGGGTCTTAAAGACCCTTTGATTATTGGTGTAGTAGTGTCAGGCTATAGAACTGTGACATTCTTAAATATATTCTTCCTGTTGAAACTGCAGTATTAAAAGCAATGATATTCACAGTAAACTTTTGAATTTAGGAAAATGCTTGTATTTTCAGAGTCAAATACGGATATTTGTGATTTAACTTTAGAGTCTTAGTCTAACTTTGGTCTATGTTCTTTAAGCAATACACTAATTATGTTACAACTTGCCTGACTGTATATTTTAGAGATGATTTTGACATGGTCTTCCTTTAATACTTTAATGGATTAGTATTCTCATTGGTGTGGGTAGTCTCACTGGTACAAATCAAATATTTATCCATACCTTCTCATCTTTTTATTCATGTCCTTGGCTTTCTGTAAATCCTCCATAGTGGATCTACTCAGCATTTTGGAGGCCTTCTTCTAGTTCTTTTAAAAGTTTATGGGTAGCCATGCAGTTCATAGGATCATAGACAGAAAGCTAGAATGGACCTTAAAAGCCACCTGCCACAAACCACTCATTTTGCAGATGAGGCAGCTGAGGCCAAGAGAATCAAAGCAACTTGCCGCAGGCCATCCATCCAAGTGGTCAGCAGAGCCATGATTTGAAGCTGGGTCTTCTGATTCCAAATCCAGTCCTCTTTTTTTTCACTGTACTGGCAGCTTGGTGGCACAGCGGAGAAGTGATAGATTTGGAGTTGGAAGACTTGGATTCTAATCCTGCTTCTGCCATTTTGTTTCTGGTGTGGTCTTGGCTAAGTTACTTAGCCCCACTCGCCTCATGGAAAAAGGAAAATTGCTAAGAGGCTTTTCAGCTCTAAATCTATTATCCTGTGATCCCTAACTCTTGGGCTATTATCTCCCCCACTTGCTGCATGACTGACTTACCTCCATTTTGGCCTTGATGATGTTGTTCATGCTGCACCTGATATGTATTCATTGTTGGTAACAGGCTGCACCTGAACCTTCTTACTCAATTTAAAGTAAACTCCAAATCCTACATTAAGTTACAAAAGTCAACAAATAATTTGTAAGAAAATTAAACTGTGGGCAGTATTTGATAGGGAAGGCAGATGAAGTTAGGCTTCTGAGATTATTTGGAACCATAGTTTAAGACATTTTCAGGAAGTCAACAATTATTTATTAAGAACGTTCCACATCCACACGCCAGGTTCTGTACTAGGTGCTGAGGATACAAAGACAGAAATGAAACTTTTCATATCTCCAAGGAACTTACCATTTTGGGGGGTGAGAGGTGCTTTGTGTGTATAAGTATTTGCAAAGTATATAAAAAATAAATACAAGGCAGTTTTTTGTTTTGGAGAGGTGGGGAGTCTAGCAGATGGGGATCAGGAAACACTTTATATAGGAGGTGGTGGTTTTGCTAAGTTTTTTAAAGAAATGAGATTGTGAGAGGCAGAGGTGAGTGAGTGCATCAAGGTGTGGGGGATAGTCAGCTGTACAAAGATGGGAGAGAGATGGGGGATGGAATGTATTATTTGAAGAACAGTGAGACGATCAATTCAGCTGTACCATAGCATGTATGAAGGGAGCAATGTATAACAAGACTGGAAAGGTAAGCGAAGGCTGAGTTTTGAAAGGTTGCAAATGCTAATAAATGGAGGAGTTTTTATTGCATCTAGAGGTAATAGGGAACCAGTGGAGTTTATTGCATAAAAGAATAACATGGTCAGACTTGCATTTTAGGAAAATCATTTTGGCATTTGTGGAGAATGGATTGGGGAGAGGAGAGACTTGAAGAAGGGAGATCAATAAGGAGTTAACTCCTCTTTGTACATGTTAAAGTTTATATGATTTTTGAAGTCTTAAGACTATAAGAATTTTTCACCTCTGAGTTATTAAATTTTCAGTAATTTTTTACATCTTAAAACGAAACAGAAAATCTACCTAAACATTCTTCTGAAGAATTTTGTAGACTGAGTTGGAAGAGATGTTGGAGATCATCTACGCTAACCCCTAACTGCGCTGGAATCTTGACATCATCCCTTACAAGTGATCTTCTAGCCTCCTTAGAAGCCACCATACCTCTGCCTCCTGGGGTCAGGCAGAATAGTTCTAATTTCTCTTTCACATGACAGCCTATCAAATCCCCAAAGACAGCTATTATTTCTGTTTCCCCAAAGGTTAAACATCTGTAGTACCTTCATTTGTTCTTCATGTGGTATCAGCACAGGTTCTACTGCCATCCTGGTTGCTTTTTTCTAGATGTTCTCCATTTGTCAGTGTAGATCCTAAAATGTGGAAAGCAGAACTAAATATAGTATTCCAGATGTGGACTGGCGCAGGATACAGTGGGACTGCCACCTCCTTATGTCTCTTAATGCAGCCTAAGGTTGAATTAACTTGTTTGGCTGATGTGGTATATCGTTGACTGCTTTTGAGTTTGTAGTTCATTGAAAATAAACCTCAAGAGCTTTTTCTCATGAGCTGTTATCCAGCTGTACCTCTTTCATCTTTCATTTGGGAGTTTTTTTTTTAAACTGAAGTGTCTGACTTTGTATTTATTCCTATTAAGCAGTATTTTATATTTGATCCATTGTTCTAGACTGATCTTTTGAGATCCTTACTCTGTCCTCTAGTGCATTCAGTTGTCCTCCCTAGCTTTGTTTTACTTGTACACTTGATAAGAATGCTGTCTTAACAAATTGTCATATTATTTTAAATTTTAGGTCACAGATGTGGATTTTTCATCTCTGAAAGCAGAAGTGAAGCTTACTTACCCTTACCTTTGCGAATCTCGAGTTAGTACCTTTACTTTGGAATGCATGAAAGAATTGCTGGAACTGAAACAAAATCAGTTGCCTCTTCAAGAACTCTGGGTGGTGTTTGATGATTCAGGAGAGTTTGACCAGACAGCGCTTGCAATTGAACATGTCAGGTAAGAAGAGAAATGTATAAAAATGATTTTGTGCCCAGAAATATTGGATGGAATTGAAGTTGCAAAGACCCCAAAATTAAGCTATCAAATCAGTTATTATGTCTTTATTTTAAAAGGCTTAAAGACAGAGGTTTTTTCTTTAAATGTATGCTTGCAGAAGCAGTGATAATAAAAAATAAAACAGCTGGAAAAAGGACTTTTAGTGTGGAGAATTTTTGTAGGAGGTGGGTTATTTGGAAATTATTGTTAGAGAATTTTTAAGGTTCTTGGAAGCTGGGGCTTATGGGCAATAACTGAATTTAAGGGAAAATAAATGTTACATGTTCTGAGACAGTCCCAAGACTGAAGAACTGACTTAACAAGGTGGTAGAGAATGCCATGTGCTAGAAAAACTTGACCTGATTTTTCCATGTGTCTTCTATTTTCTTTTTTATCAGTTTATGATAAAAATCAATTTCAGTATCAGTTAAACTCTCTGTGCTCCTTCCTGTAGTTTTTCAGGGAAAATTCAGTTTTGACCAGCGCTTTTTGGCATAATTGATTTCAGCCTTGCATGGATACTGTTAACTCATTTCTGTACTTCAGATGAGATTAAAAGAATACCAGAACCTATTTGTATTGACTTGTACTTTCCTAAGTTTTTAAAAAAAACTGTAAAAATAGGATCATTACATCTCAAATTTCATTTATTTTGCATAGCTGAAGTTTTTGTATCTTTAACTGATTAATTCAGGAGAGTGACTGGATTTCATTAAAATAGGCTTAAATTTTTTTTTTTAAAAAAAGGCTTAATTTGGTTATTCAAGGATAGAATATGTTGTTTTTCCTTCTTAATTTTATCTAGAAAATGGGAGATGGCCCCATGTGATTAATAAACTACTTATTTCCATTATTGTATTTTAAGAACTGGGTCCAGGTTTTATAGGTTGAAAATCCTTGTCCTTGTCATCTTCTTCAGCCCTAGATTGTAAGTAACATTCCTGACAGTGTACAAAAGCATTTAACACAAAACACCATCAGTGATTCTATGCTAAGTATATTAATTTATCTTTGGTAGTACTTTATGTTTATAGAGTATTGTACTTTATGTTATCTTGTCTCAGTTGATCCTCCCTATCTTATTTAGGATCTTATAGCTCCTAAGTGGGAAAGCTGAGTCTTGAATCCAGATTTTGTTATTCTATCTCCCTTGCCCTTTTCACTGTAACGCATATTGCCTGTCCGTGTCCAAAGAACTATGTTCAGCATTATTAGAAAAGTGAAGTAGTCATCCTGGTTCTACCAGAATTTCTATTAAGTAATGGAAATGGTTTGAGGTAAGGTAAACTTGTATTTTAAGGAAATGATGAATAATAGAGAAACTCTTTGGATTTGTGGGTCTCTCAAAAGCAAGTTAGAAGAATCCAATCAAAATATTCATGTTTGCTTTACCATTTTCGGTATTTGTGATAAGGTGAACTTTTTGGGGAAAGTTATATGACTATTTCAAGATTTTTCTTTGTCATAATTTTACATAAGAAGTAGCTGGTATACATTAAGTTTATTCAGGATATTTAGGGGCATTATAATTTTCTTCCGTGAAATGTCATTCATTTTTTTGGGTTTAAATTTTTATGTATAACAAGATACATATTGTTATTGTTAATTGTTAATCAGGCTCTTCATTTCTTCGACCAGACAATGTCATCGCATGATGATTTATTGGTTTCAGTTAAGATGATGCAAGTCTGGCATTTGGAATTTCCTGGTTATGAATTATTTGAAAATTAATGTGTATGGTAGACCTAAGGGGAAAATTTAGGATTTTTTCTGATGTAGAACATGTGAATCTATGCACATGTAGATACACAGGGATACACAGGTATATCCATGTACATATGTCATATACACATATAAACATATGGTAGGGGATATAGAACTGGCCTTGTAACCATGAAGACCTGGTTTCCAGTCCTGCTTGTGACACATACTGGCTCTGTGACCTTGGGCCAGTCACTTTTTGACCTCTTATTGTTCTAGGCAATTCTCTAAGACTATAAATTGCAAAGAAGGTATCAACTTGTATTGGTAGAAGCAGTTTCCATATTCAGGAGTTCCATAGACCAATGAATTCATGAGTTCAATCTTTAAGCCTGCAGTCACCTCAATTCTGAATTGATAATACTTATTGTAATACTAAGTATTTGACAACCAGGTGCTAATTGTAGTGTTGTCTTATTTTAACTTTTCATGCATATCTGTGTCCTGTCTCCCCAAGTAGTTAATTGTTCAGTCTTTTTCAGTAGTGTCTGACTCTTGGTGACTCCATTAGGGTTCTTCTTGGCAAAGATACTGGAATGATTTGCCATTTCCTTCTACAGCTCATTTTACAGATGAGGAAACTGAGGCAAACAGGGTTAAGTGACTTGCCCAGGGTCACACAGCTAGTAAGTGTCTGAGGCTAGATTTCAACTCAGGAAGATGAGTCTTCTTGACTTCAGGTCTGGGGCACTATCTACTGTACCACCTAGCTGCCGTAGTTAATTGTTACCTTGAGGGAAAGAACTATATAATAATGCTCATTGTGTTTATTATAGTGTCTTGTTTCTTAATATTTGTTTTTGGGGAAGAAAGGAAACTGAAAGAATCAGTGATTCTGGAAAAACTCCACAAGTAGGTAGAAAGAATGTTTATAACTTATGTAATTCATGATTCTGAGTTTTTATTAGGTTATGAGAGAATGTTTTATGTTGTTTGGGATACTCTTGTAGTTGACATAACTGCTTCGATTTATTTGCAAGTTCAGGTTTTATCCTAGAGAAATTTTTATATTGTGAGCTAATGACTCTGTGTGTATGTGTGTGTGTATTTTACATATGTATGGACGTGTGTATATATGTATACATACACATGCATACATATACATATATGTATGTGTATAGAGGCATGTGTATGTGTATACACATTTACACATACATACATATACATATGTACATACACATACATACACACACATATATGTATATACATAAATAAATAATATATATATATTTTTTAGGTTTTTCTACCAGAATATTTGGAGGAGTTGGGATGAAGAGGAGGAAGATGAATATGATTATTTTGTCAGATGTGTTGAACCTCGATTACGTCTGTAAGTGTATGATGTTACTCTTCTCAAGGTGACTTATTTCACTGTGCCTGCAATGATGACAAGTGCTTTTAGCTAGATTTTATTTTTATTAAATTGTATAAAACTAGGGCTCATACAGAAACAGGATCATTTGCCAAGGTCAAACCTGCTGGCTAGTCACTTGAGGGTACCATCTGGTAAAGTGGAGGGGGTGATGAGGGTGGAATCTTGATTCAGAGCTTTACATAAGTTTAAGAAAATATACTAAACTGAAAAAAAAACTCATGTCACCAAAAAATTACATAAACAGTGTCATTTGGAAAGGGTGCTGGATTTGGAGTTTGAAGGCTTGAGGTCAAACTTTGGCTCTGCCACTAACTCAGTGGGAAGCCTGAGGCAAGCCACTTAACCTCTCTGGACCTCAGGTTTCTGTATGCACAATGAGACTGCTGAGGTCTCTTCTTAGTTTGAATCTGTAATCCTATGAATCTCATGCTTTAAAAAAAAATTCAAGGTAGTTAAAAAAAATTTTATTAATAAAATCACAGATTTTGAGAATTGGAAATGACCTCATTGTCTTTACAGTTCCAATACCTACACCAAAGGAATCTCCATTATAAGTCAAGTCAACAAGCATTGATTAAGCTGTACTGTACATCAGGCCCCATGCTGAGCTCTGAAAATACAAATACAAACAAAAAGGATCTTATGTTCTAATGGAGGTAAACAATATGTAAAAGGAAGCTAAAGAGGAAAAGCATGGAGAAGAAAGTCCACAGAGTCAGGGTTAGAGCCTGGAGAGGAATGAAGACATGACTAGCCTGGGCACTTTCCTTTGGACTGGAATTCTTGGAGTAACCATCCAATAAGGGTCAGAGGCCATAGGGAAGTGAATTTCTAGAGTGAGATGGTCCGAGTCTAATGAACTTCCAGGGTGAGAAAGTTGCTATGGACTGATAGAGAGAATCAGAAATGGAGCATGGAGGGGAAGAAAGATAACTGGCTTGATCACTCTCCTTAAAATGGAGATTCTAGAAGTAACTAATCAGAGGAAGGGGCCTCAGGGAGGGGAATAAACTTCTAGGTGAGAAGACTGCTGTGGCATGTTGGATAAACTTGAGAGTCAAGAGTGGAACTCCAAGAGAAATGAAGCTCTCTATATATCTAAATCTACAACAGATTTAGGTCAATAATAATATTGAAAAATAGCAAAAATTACTTGACTTATAGAATACTTGCCAATGAATGTAGTTTTAGTCCAAGTTCAGATAGTAACACAAACTAGGCTAACAAAATATTGTCAGAATAATTTATGAAGTAGAAATCCTAGCATTTGTTAAAATGGCTATATAGGAATAATATTATACAATAACCAATTAACTTTGGTTGTGAATGTGGGCTCACAAATGCTTAAATATTATTTTATTAAGTAGGCTAAATAGTG
Organism: Phalanger gymnotis; assembly: GCA_028646595.1. NCBI lineage: Eukaryota > Metazoa > Chordata > Mammalia > Diprotodontia > Phalangeridae > Phalanger > Phalanger gymnotis. Next base: position 105,410,904 of record CM053625.1, on the reverse strand, counting down.
CCCCAATTATATCATTTACACTATTTGCTTTGCGAACCCTTTTTTAAGGAAAAAATCATCCTCAGACCTTTACCTAGCTCTGACCAGGGGTAAATCACCTAACTTCTATATGCCTTCATTATTAACTCAATTGTAAAATGTGGATGATAATATAGCACCTACCTCTCTGGATTGTTGTCAGGATAAAACAAGATAATATTTGTAAAATGTTTTGCAAACCTTAAAGCATTATAGAAATGCTAGCTATTATTCATTGATAATTCAAAGGTAAACATATCTGGTTATTGGTCTATGGTCTGTTCAATTCTAAAACATTAAGATACAGAGAAGTCTGAATTAACAAGGTTTTGGATTACTTACAAACCGTACATTTTTATATACAGCTGATCCCCTCTCCCTCCTCCCTAAATTACTTTCTTAAAGATCTAAAACAAATTTCTCACTAAGTAGATTGTTCTATACTGCTCTAGGATTACTAGTTTTAGATATGCATGGTTTTGAGTTTTCCACTAGATGGTGGTACAAAACCAGACAACTTTTATTGTATGTGGGGAAGGGTGACTTAGGCAGTGTTGAAATACGAATGAAACTAAGACTTGTACTTCAGAAAATATTGTTGAAGGAAACTTTTTCTATGGAAGGTGATTTGGTTGTATATATTAATCCACTAACCTTGTCAATTTTTATGGAGACTTAATTGCCCAAGGAAAGGCCTGTTGATCTAATTATACCAAAATACCAACATGCCAACAACAACAAAATACCAACAACAACAAAAAAAGAAAGATAAGAGAGAGACTTTTTAGGTTTATTGTAATGTATAATTTAATCTTTTTTCACATAACTGGGATTTTTATTATCTCCTTTCCTTCGTCTTTTCTATGAGGCATGCTTGGCAATAAAATGCCAGAATTGTGGTCAGCCAGAAAATTCTTGAGGCATGATATAATTTCTCTTAAAGAATAATGATTTATTTTAACTTAAACGAAATGTGATGATAATTGAATGCTGTTTGTACTTGGAGAATTTCATCTTTACTTTTAAAAATGTATTCAGATTTGGCTTATATGTCTAGACAAGAATAAATGATTTATATACATTTTGCAGAGCACCAACAGATGATAAAACAGAAGGGAAGAACTGTTTTCAAGAGTTGAGAAGAATCTTTGCTGTTGATGAGTCTTGAATGCTGTTGTATCTAAGAACATTCTTTAAGAAAGTCTCAGATGAGAGTAGAGCTGGGATTAGGCAGCACTCAGAGGAAACCAGGCTACACCATTTTGGTTTTGCAGTACATATTTTTTATTTCCAATTCAAAACATCAAGCTTTAAAGCTCATTTCTGAGTTACACAGATCATTTTTTCCTTGTCCATCCAAATTGGACATCCATATTCTGGAAATTCAATATGAAGAATTAAAAAGATGGATTGGCTTAGGTATCAGAAATATTAAGATGTTTGTTCCTGGATTCTGACTTTAATTTTTCACAACTTCTTAAACTTTTGGCTGAATATCTAATGTTTTATTTCTCCAATTTCTCTTTGTAAAGCAGATTTTTAGAATGGCTTTAAATATTCATACATTAATCAATACAGATAAAATGCTTTCCTTTCAAGATTCATCTGATGCATTTATTTGAAAAGAAATCAGTTAATTTTATATTCATTTAAAGTACCATTTGTTTTCATCATCACTTGATGCTAATTTCTTTAGGATTTAGGTTCTGATTTTTATTCTCCATATTATCCAGAAAATGTCTATGGTAATTTGATATTTATGTAAGGTTTTTGTTGTTGTCGTTGTTTTTTGTTTTAATAATAATCTTCACAGTGGTTAAATGACTTGCTTAGGGTCATACAGCCAAAATCTGGCAGAAATGAGACTTGAGCCCAGCTTTTTCTAACTCTGGTAATAAAGCTATTATCTTGAAACTGTTTTGATGACAGTCTTTTTATTTAGATGGTAATGATTTTACATCTTCTTTTAAAGTTATTAGTTTAAACTCTAGTGTATAATAAATTGTTTTGTTGACCTAAAAAGAGGTAAAATATTCTAGTTCTGTTTGTGCTACTTTTGAGTAGGTAGCTAAGCAAATAGCATAAGTATAATAAAGTAGATTTATAGGATTGTCCAGCTAAAACCATCTATGGTTCTTACTTTATAGTATTTCTTTAATTTAGTGATGATTTTCTACTTAGAATCTCAAAGGTTTAAATTTTCTAAATTGTTTAATCATTTCCCCAAGTGAAGATTCAGCATAATTAGGTATAGTACTGCTTAAAGGCAAAAGGAAAACTTGAATTTCTTGTAATTCCTAATGTGTTACAACCACGGTATTGTTTTATGTTATATTTTTAAAGTATTGGAGTTCCTTTTTTTCCCTTTTCTTAAGACTTGGTTCTTTCCTTATTTTGCGTCCTTTGCTTCTCATTTATGTATTGTCAATCATTTTTTCAGTTTTATCTATGGGAAAAGATTGCTTTTTAAATGATAACCAAAAGTGTAAGGTGAAGGAGTGTCATCTTTTCCTGATAGACTTTCGGTATTAGAGAAGTACCCTGGCCTAAGGGGAAAAAATCAGATCAACCTTTCAAAATACTTAATAAACTTAAAATTATCTTCCTTCTTCACCTGCCTTCTGGTAGGTAGTCTTTAATGTACAGCGGTATAATTTAGAGTTAGAATATATTTGAGCGTGTACAATATTAAAACAAGTCTCTATGTCTTTAGGAAAAGCCTATTCAGTCCTCTGAAAGACAGTGATTTTAACTATGTTTTTACATTTTTAGGCATTATGACATGCTGGAAGAACGAGTCCCTTCAGGGCTGATTATTGACTACCGCAATCTACTCTCTGAGTGTGAAGAAATTTATAGGAAGTTTTTAAATCTGAGGAGCAATATATCAAATGGTGACTTAGACACTGAGTTGGAAAACGTTTCCATGGCGGAAGGGTTAAGGCTGTATTCCGAAATGGAACAGCTGAAACAGAAGTTAAAACTCATTGAGAACCCTCTTCTAAGGTAGTGTATTACTTTTAGAATGATAATGTTCACCACATGGCTCTTGTTGAGAATTGACAGATGTATTTGGTACCTTTAAGATACGTGTTTGGTTATCAGAAGCACACTGGCATTCAAGCAAAAGGAGTTCGTCCAACTGGTAGAAAGATCACCCATGTTGTATCAACTTCCATGATGGCTAGTCTGCTGCATTCTTTGCTCAGGGACAAGCTTTATCAGGAGTCTCATGAAGAAATGGAAATTCAGGTATGTCCAAGTAGATAAAATAGTTCAGATATCTGAAAAACCTACAAATAATTTCCTAGAACTAGTGATGTATACATAGTAGATTCTTAATGTTTGTTGAACAAGTTAAAAACAAGGGAATGAAGAGAATATGTTGCCAAAATTGTCCATTCTTTCATCATCAATGGCCATTTACTTGTGTTTGGTGCCATATATACCAAGATGTGTTAATTATGCACTATGGTTTTCCAAGTTGAGATTTGAAACTATCTGCAATAACTTTTTCATGTTGCTTTAAAATTTTCTTCTTTTCCTAGTTTCATAATGATCCACTTTCAGCTATAAATGCTTGCTATGAAGGGGACACTGTCATTATTTGTCCTGGTCATTATGTGGTAAATGGCATATTTTCCATTGCTGATTCCATTGAATTAGAAGGTATGTATAAAAGATCACCTAACCAATTGACACACCTTGCATGCTTAAAAGAAGTCAATTACTAACTGTGGTTAGGCTTCAAGAATATAAAGTTAATGTTTGGATGATTTCTATGAAAGTTTCTGGGTGAGTTGTCTTGAAGTCTATCTTGGGCTTAAAGTTGGAATTTTGAGTAGTTTATTCTTTATAGTCTCATGTTTTTGTGGTGTATTTGTGTTTTGGAATTATATTTGCAGATACAAGATGCAAAAATTGTAAAATTTTTTGAAGAAATACCTCAAACACTTTCCAGGCAAATTGTGTATGTTGAGATTTCATTTTTAGAATTTATCTCTGAAGTGGTTTTAAACTTGGGATTTCTCTTGGTCTTCTGGCTTGTTCTTCTTTCATACATATTGCAGGCATTCTGTTGTAAATTCAGCTTATTTCCGTGAGAGGAAGATGGTATCATGTTTTGGGAGCTGGCATAAACCAAACTATTGTTTTTAGTTTAATTCTTTAAAAGCTTGGTGACATATTACAAATTCTCTACTTTGTACCTTGACTAATGTATTATTTCTTTAAAAATTTTTAACATTGAAAGAGCCCATTTGAAAAAATAATGACTTAGTGGTATTCAGTCAGCATACATTTGGAGTGACTTCTAAATTTGGGTTATTTTACAATCCTTTATCTTTGTCCAGTATATTTCCATAATGTGTCAAATATATATGCACCTGTTCTACTATTTACCAAAACAGCTTCAAGTTAGCAATAAAACTTGTAATGCAAGAAACCATATATCATTTTGGGGCTTTTGCAGCTGTTCACAAACTGCTTAAGCTGTGTTCTTTATCTTTATCTTGTCAAAACTTCTTAATGAAGGGAAGGCTGGGAGTTTAATTTCCTGCTGTTCACCACTGCATCATCTTATCCCCCTTTTTATTTTATGTGCATAATTTTCATTCTCTTCCTTCTTTCCTACATTTGATTTATAGAGATGTGTATGTATAAATAACACATCTGCAAAATAAATCACTGCAATAAAAACACCTTTTTCTTTAGCATAGTGAAAATAATATTGGTATCATGGATTGTGTGGTGGATGAGAGAATTTCTTGAATTGGTGAGGAAATGATAGCATAATTGCTACAGCATAATAAATAGGTATATAGAATCCAAATAAAACCTTTTAGAGGATGACTGTTGGTAGTTTTGAAGGGAAAAGAGTGTAGATTTACTAACAGTGGGCATTTGTAGTGTACATGACTTGTTTCTTTGACATGAATAAATAGGAATTGTAAGTACTTGAGTTTTGCATTCTGTTAGCAAGAAATTGAATACCTACTGGCTTATTTGGTAAGTTCTTCATTTAACAGAATGTAAGCTCCTTGAGAGCAAGTATTGTTTCATTTTTTATCTTCGTATTTCCAGCACTTAGCACAGTGCCTGGTACATACTAATTGCCCAACAACTGCTGTTTGATTAATTTTTTAATGTATAGATTGGATTATATTATTCCCTCATTCAGTAGCTTTTATGGATTCTCCATTATATAGAGGATAAAATGTGAACTCCTGAGGCTGGCATTCAAAACTCAACATATTTTGGTCTCAGCCTATCTTTCCAGTCTTCTGTCATACTAATCCACTTTGATTATTCCATGTTCTAGCTGGATAGGATGACTAGCTCTTTCCTGACTTTGTCTTGCCCTCTTCAAACTCCATAAATTTGCTCTTGCCATTCCCCCGTGCTTGGAATAAATTCATTCCACATTTTTCCCTCTCTTTTTTGAAATCCTTAATTTTCCTTCAAGATCTAGCTCAAACTAACTTTTTCTTTGAATCTGCCCTATTCCCCTTCCTCCCACCCCCTTTCTCTACCTCTCCTCAGAATTAGATGTAATCTATTTTTCTTGAGTCTCTTATGTCTTACTGATCTCCTATCCACTTAATGCATCCTAACTGGCGTGATTATTTGTATATGTGTCTTTTCTGGGCATCCACTTTCCAGCACAGTGGATAGGGTCTAGAGTTAGGAAGGCTCCTCTTCTTGAGTTCAAATATGGCCTCAGACACTTACTAGCTGTGACCCTGGGCACGTCACTTGACCCTGTTTGCCTTAGTTTCCTCATCTGTAAAATGAGCTGGAAAAGGAAATGGCAAACCACTCCATTATCTTAGCCAAGAGAAGCCGAAATGTGTTCATGAAGAGTTGGATACTACTGAAACAACTAAACAACAACATTCTTTCTACTAGACTGTAAGGCCCTTGATGCCTTGGGCTATATAATTTTTCATCTTTGTCTCCTTAGCTCATAGCATGTTGCCGTGTATATAAAGGTGCTTAATATTTGTTGAATTCAGCCAATGCGGGATATTGAGAAAAGTATACTTTCTTCTCTCATATTTTATCTCATGAAAAATTATTTATGCTCACACACAGATCTGTGTATTATCTGGAGCCTGGGTAATGAGCTTTGTATTCTTCAGGTACCTCAGGAAGAGCTGGCCAGTTGAGATGTCTATGCACAATGGTCTGATTCAGGGTGCACTGATGGTTGCCCTCCCAGGAGGAGCACTACAGACTTCTGAGCCTCAGTTCAGGGTCAGAGCAGCACAGCTACAGGGTCCAGGGATCCTTGGTTAGACCCTGCATCCGGATCTCATTCCTCTGTTCCTGCTGTACACTGCTTCAGGTTCTAGGCTTCCCTAGATCTTGGCTCAGTCCTGGGGACCTGAGTGCTCAAAATGCTCTTACTTTATTTCTTCTTGGATTTCTTTATCATTTTTTAGCCTGGTGTTCTTTTTTTAATCCTTGTTGCAGTAGTTTTGAGAGAATTGAGCCGTTCCACTTCCATACACCCCACCATACTGAAGGTTGGCTACTCCTTTTTGTCTTTATATCATGGTTATTTTCTCTCCCTCCTCTGCCCAGACTGAACGCTGTCTGGTGACAAAGAAAAGCAATCAGGTTAAAACATCTACTGTAGAAATGTTCTCTCGTAGTCTCTTTCCATTCTCTGCTCTGAGGTTCGAGGTATGTTTTATTATCTGTTCCTCAGGACCATCGCTGATTTTTGCATTATTGTAGCTTCCTTTTCATGATCTGGTTGTTTGTTGTTGTAGTTGTTATCTGTATTCTTTAAGTTCTGCTTATTTTGCTTTAGTTCATATAAATATTCCACATTTCTCTGAATTTCTCATGTTCCTCATTTTATACAGCAGCAAAATAACATTCCATTACATTCATATATCATAGTTCTTTTTTCTTTCAGCTATAACTCAATCGATGGACACCCACTTTGCTTCCAGTTCTTTGTTACTTCAAAGAATGTGAATGTGTTCTTGTATATATTGGATCTTTATTTCTGTCTTTGTCATCCTGGAGGTATATGCTTAGGATAGGGATTATTGGATCCAAGGGCATGGATAGTTGTTAGTTTTCTTGCATCTTTCAAACTGATACCCAGAATGATGAAGCCACTCTGACAGCTGCTGTTGGTACCTTGCTCCAGCCTCTTCAGTATTGACTCTTCCTATCATTTTCACTTTTTGTCAGTTTTCCTGGAGCTAAGTGAAAACTCAGAGTTTTGAAATTTGCATGAATCATGCTACTAGTGATATGGAGTATGCTTTCATATTCCCATTTATAATTTGCCAGTCTTCCTTTGAAATATTGTTTATCTATTGGGGAATGGCTCTTTGTATTATTTGTTCCAATACTCTTCATATTTTGGATATCAGACTTTTTATTGTTAATAG
>CM053625.1:105379672-105402974 GCA_028646595.1 Phalanger gymnotis | reverse complement strand
AGGTAATGGGGCATAGAAATCTATCTTGCCCTACAAGAAAGTAAAGGAAAAGGGGATGGGGGGGAGCGGGGTGACAGAAGGGAGGGCTGACTGGGGAACAGGGCAACCAGAATATATGCCATCTTGGAGTGGGAGGTGGGTAGAAATGGGGAGAAAATTTGTAATTCAAATTCTTTTGAAAATCAATGGTGAAAACTAAAAATATTAAATAAAAAAAACAGGAAAAAATAGTTGGTGCAGATATTTTCCCCTGACTCTTCAATTTCTATTTTAAATCTATTTAAATTTATCTCACTTGTTCAAAAGCCTTTACATTTTATGTAGTCAAAATTGTCTTATCTTTTGATAATCTATTACTTGATTCTCAAATTTTCCTTGAACACTTGCTTTCTTTTCTCCCCAGCATATCCTTACTTGTATTATGTTTTTCTGTGTATGTGTCATTATGCCAGCAGTGGAATATAAGGTTCATTTTTATTTCTTTATCTCCAGTTCCTAGAATAATCCTTTGTTTATAGCAATCATCTAATGTTTGAACTAAAATGGAGTAATTGATCAATCTTACACATTAAATCAAGGAAATAAATAATGGTATAGAGCCTTGCAAATAGTAATAAGATCCTTTGATCCTTTGGTGCCTCCTCCTTGTGCACTAAAGATGACTCTAGGTATTTGAAAACCATTACTTTAGAATGTAAGCTCTGACAATATCCTACCAAGGTGGAATAGCCTGTATAAGTTCTAAGGCAAATCACCAAAACGTTGATCACAAGGTGAAAACATTTTTTACCCACACCAGTTCATGAAGATATTTGCTGAAGTGTGGATGTGTTATCTGTGTTAGTAAAGGTGGTATCCATTCTGTTGAAATTACAGATGTATTATTTGAAGTAAGCTCTCAATTGTTTCAAGTAAAACAACCTTAATCAAGGCCTTCTTGTTTCTTTAAAATGCAACTTAGTGTTTATTCACTTAAATACACAAATTTGGAATATACAGATGCACTTTCTTGTTGTTTATTTTGTGCATTGTGGTGCATTCATTCTTATAATCACTGAATTGGGGAGTTAAGACATAAGTAAGAATTTCTGCTCTTGGCCTGCCTGGATCTGCTTTGAGATGAAAAAGAAAATACTAGTGCCATGTACTGAACATCTTTTTTCCATAGTAGACCGTTCAAAGGCCCTAGTATGTTTTCTATTATTTGACTGAAGCGTGTGGAAATCTTAGTCATAAATCTTTTAGCTATGTAACAAGGCAGGAAAGAAAAGATTTTAAATATTTGAAAACTTAATAGTTGGATTATGACCCAAATGGAATATACTAATTTTCTTTTCTGTTGTGGACATTATTCTTTGTTGAGTGCCATAACCATTGAAAATGGTGGATCCATGCATTAAGCTTTTCTTTCATATAGAATAGAATTAGAAAATGTTCTTTTGATAAGTTTTTTCAGGATTTTGAAGGTAGAACCTGCAGCATAGTGCCTTGCATATAGCAGATGTTCAGTTATGAAGGGAGGTTAGATTTTTTTATTTTCAGCAGTGAATTATATGGTTCTTATTAAAAGTAATTGACTTGATTTAATATTTTGAGATGCTCAGGTTTGCCTTTTTAACCTTATTTAAACTGGTTGCAATATCCTTTTGATTGAATTTCATACATTTAAGACAGAGCAATTTTGTGACCAGGTTTGTTAGTGACAGTGATTGTTTCTGATTCTGTTTTCTGGCAAAGCCTCAGATTGATGTGGCTGAAAGTCACAGAAGTAGTTTGGAGGAAATGTTGATGCCATCAGGTGTCTAAAGGGAAACTTTACAGTGAAGAATCATCAGTAGACTGTATTAATTCTTTGCCCAAATTAAACAAATTGTTTTATCTAATTCTTGCTGGATTGACTGGTTTTATAACTGATTTGGAGTCTAGTGAATAACAGAAACACGTTTTTAGATTGAGTTTATATTTTTTCTAATTCATCTTAACTTTTTTCTTTTCTTCATAGGATATGGTCTGCCAGATGACATTGTGATAGAAAAAAGGGGGAAAGGAGACAATTTTGTAGATTGTACAGGTGCCAATGTTAAAATCTCAAATGTGAAATTTGTTCAGCATGATGCTGTGGAAGGAATTTTGAGTAAGTATCTGAATCTGTTGAACTTTTAATTTGCGAAGGAAAACTTGGTGTTTCTTTATCAGAGTAACTAATAAAACAAGCCCTTAAGTTCTCATCACCTTTTCGTGAATGGATGGACTGATTATTTTTGTATTTAGAGTGTACAAGATAAGAAACTTCCCTAAAAGTGTTTGAAAAATAGTTCACAATAATTTGCTTTTGTGTATTTGTACATTTGGCCAAGATTTTCTTAATACACTTTTAAAATTCTAATACTTGTGGTCTGTTTCTGTATCTTAGGTTTAGCTCTAACCTTAAACTGGGACTGCAAGCTGCCATGTTACTTGCCTCCCATGATTTATAGCCTCTTTGTAGAACTTGTGGCTTGCTTCTTTATCCAGGATATTCTACAAAAAAGGTTAACATATCCACTAATGAAATTTGAAAACTTTATTTTGCCCTTTTATGGCCATGAAAGTACCTCCGCGTTTTGTTTGCATATTAGAGAACAAATTTAAAAATTATCATTTACCTAGTTGATGATGTTAGAATTGTGTTGTGTGAAACATCGTTGCCATTAATTTACAATTAATTTTGGGGATTTACCTCAAGGAGACTTTAATTGGAAACCCTCTAAAACTATCTAGTTTATATGTTAATGTTAGAAAGGGCAAGATAAATTCTAATGCAGCTAACAGTAGATGAGCGTTTCCATCACAGGCATTCACCGTGGCAAAACCACATTGGAAAACTGTGTATTGCAATGTGAGACTACAGGAGTAACGGTTCGAACATCAGCAGAATTACTGATGAAAAATTCTGATTTGTATGGGGCCAAGGTATGGTACACAACACTGTTTACTTATTCCAGAGCACCCTAGATCATTACTTTTAGCAAACCAACAAAATCAAATTACACAAGTTAAATAAACATATTGAGCATTTTTGAAGTACAGGGGAAGAGGAAAAACCCCAAAGTTGAGGAAGTTAACTTGAAGAGAAATTTAGTCTTTTAAAATAATGTTTCTTAGTTAACTAGCTCTTATTAGCCAAATATAAATAGGTAAATGTTATCGAATTTCTATTTTCCTTCATGAAGTCTCATACGTGGTTCTCCTACTTCCTAAGTGGTTGGTTAGTGCAATTCATTTATAGCAATTTGATAAGACCAAGTTTGCCTATTTGATCTCCATATAGCCTAGTTTTGTTCTGCTGCATGACCCACAGGCTATGTAATATCAGCTTATAGCCTGATGTTTGCCAGGAGTCAAAAGGGGAAGACTAAGCAAGAATGAGTGGCTTGGCATAAGGGGTTACTCCTAGTACAAAAATAGCTTGATATGCCTTGTGCACTGCCTACTATAGTTGGTGCTCAATGAATAATTTCACATTTGTATATAGCACATTACAGTTTACAAAGCCTTTTTCTCAGAGCAGCCCTGTGAAGTTTTAGTACTAAAAGTATTACTAAACCCATTAAAAACTTTTTTCAATTATCATTTTTATTATTGTTATTTTTTCCCCTCTTTTACATCCTCCATCACTAAAAGGAAAGAAATATAGACTTGTGTCACATAAACATGGCCAAGCAAAGCAAATTCCCACATTGGCCATGTCATTCTCGTTCTCATTCTTCATATTAGTCCATTATTTCTCTCTGATCATTTCATTGATCAGAGTCCGTATTTCTTTTAGAATTGTTTGTTTTTACAATATTGTTGTTGCAAATTATTATGGCTCTAATCTATGTTAATTTATACAAGTCATCCTTGGTTTCCTGTTTCTTAATTTCTTATAGCATAATGATATTACATTCATAGAACATAATTTTTCAGTCATCTCCAGTTGATGGAAACTCTGGGAAATGATAGGAATTTCTGCTTCTTTGCCACTGCAAAAAGAGCTGCTATAAATACTTTTGTACATATTGGTCCTTTTCTTCTTTTTTGATTTCTTTGGGGTATAGGTCTTAGAGTAATATCATTAGGTCAAAGGCCATATACTCTAGTAACTTTGGGGCATAATTCCAAATTGCTTTCCAGAATGCTTTAGACCAAATCACAGTGCCACCAACAGTAACTGTTTTCCTGTAGCCTTTCCAGTATTTGTCATTTTCATTTTTGTCAGCTTTGCCAATCTGATGAGTCTTAGGGAGAGCTCTGGAGTATCTTTAATGTGCATTTCTCCAGTTAGTGATTTGTAGTATTTTTTCACATGACCTCTAGACAACTTCGATTTTTTCCCTTGAGAATTGACCGTTCATATCCTTGGATCTTTTATTAATACTGGAATAGCACTTATTCTTATCTGAATCAGTTACTCACATATCTTTGAAATGAGGCACATCAGAAAAATATGCTGCAAAGATTTTCCTGCCATCTAGCTGTTTTCCTTCTAATCTTGACTATATTAGATTTTTGTGCAAAACCTCTCAAATTTTCTGTAATTAGAACTGTCCATTTTATCTTTTCATCCTCTCTATCCCTCATTTAGTTGTGAACTCTTCCCCTATCCATACATCTGAAAGGTAATTTCTTTCTTGTTTCTTTAATTTGTTTATCTGTGACTTTTTATGTCTATATCACACATCCATTCGAACCTTATTTTGGTATAAGGTGTGAGATGTTGGTCTAAACTTAATTTCTACCATATTAATGCTTAAGAAATGTTGATTGGGGGCAGCTAGTTGGCACAGTGAGTAGAACGCCAGCCCTGGAGTCAGGAGGACCTGAGTTCAAATCTGGCCTCAGACACTTGACACTTGTACTAGCTGTGTGACCTTGGGCAAGTCACTTAACCCCAATTGCTTTGCCAAAAAAAAAAAAAGAAAGAAATGTTGATTGATTGATGTTGCTGTGTAGTTTTCCCAGCAGCTTTTATCAAATAGTATGTTTTTATCCCAGTAGCTGGGGTGTTTGGATTTATTAAATACTGGGCTACTAGATTTATTTGGTTCTATATGTTGTATACTTAATTTGTTCTACCGATCAATCTTTCTGATTTTTAACCAGTACCAAATTGTTTTTGACAATTACCATTTTGTAATATAGTTTGAGATCTAGCATTGTAGACCTTCCTTCCTACTTTTTTTTCATTATTCTCTTGAGATTCTTGACTTTCTGTTTTTCCATATAAATTTTGTTGTCTTTTCTAGTTCTCTAATGTAATCCTGTGGTAGTTTTGTATGATAACAGAATAAATAAGCTAAGTTAGATAGTATTGTCATTGTTATTATAGTGACTTAGCTGACCCCTTGTGCAATTAATATTTTTCCAGTTATTTAGGTCTTTCTTTATTTCTGTAAGCAGTGTTTTGTAATTGGTAGCAGTATTTGTGTAGTATTTGTATATCTTGGTAGGTAGACTACCAAATATTTAACACACTTCGTAGTTATTTTTCTCTTCCTGCTAGATTTTATTGGCAATATACAGAAATTTTGGGGAAAGTTTTTTAGTTGAGGCTCTAGAGTTTTTGAAGTGTGCCATATGTCATCTGAAAAACAGACATTGTTTCTTCTTTACCTATGTTTATTCTCACAATTTCTTTTTCTTGTTTTACTGCTATAGCTAGCATTTCTAGCCTTATGTAAAATAGGAGTTGTGACAAAGAACTCTAGTTTATCTCCATTACACATAATACTGGCTCTTAGTTTTAGTTCTCTACTATTTACCATGTTTTTAAGAGAAGTTATTTATTTTTAGCATTCTTTTAAAAAAATACTTTTGGGTTCAAAATGCTCCCTCTCCTTCCTGTCGCTCTCCCACCCATTGAGAATGAAGGATATCATACATATGAAGTCATGCAAAACATATTTCCATATTAGCCATTTTGCAAAGAAAAAGAAAAATTGCTTCAGTTTGCACTCAGAGGTCATCAGTTCTCTGTCAAGGTGGATAACATTTTTCATCATGAGTCCCTTGGAATTGCCTTGGATCATTGTCTTGATCAGAGTAGCTAAGTCTTTAACAGTTAAATATTGTTAGGATATTGCTGCTACAGTGACACTTCTCATGGTTCTACTTACTTCACTTTGCATCAGTTCAAATAAGTCTTCTCAGGTTTTTCTGAAACCATCATGCTTGCCATTTCTTCTAGTGCAATAATATTCTATCAAAATCACATTCCACAACTTGTTCAGCCATTCCCCAATTGATGGGCATCCCCTTAATTTATAATTCTTAGCTATCACAAAAAGAGCTGCTATAAATATTTTGTACATATAGGTCCTTTTCCCTTTGATCTCTTTGGGATGCAGACCTAATAGTGGTGTTACTGGGTCAGAGGCTATACATAGTTTTATAGCCCTTTTTGCCTAGTTCCAGATTGTTCTCTAGAATGGTTAGACTAGTTCACAGCTTCACCAACTGTGCTTTAGTGTCCCTATTTTTCCACATTCTCTCCAGCATTTATCATTTTCCTTTTCTGTCATGTTAGCCACTCTGATAGGTATGAGATGGTGCCTGAGTGGTTTCAATTTTCATTTTTCTAATCAATAGTGACTTAGAGTGTTTCTTTCATATGACTATAGGTAGCTTAGATTTCTTCTGAAAACTGCCTGTTTGTATCCATTGATTATTTATCAATTGGCAAATGTCTTATTTTTATAAATTTGGCTAAGTTCCCTATGTATTTGAGAAATGAGATCTTTTATCAGAAAAACTTGCTATAATTTTTTTCCCCTGAATTTTCTGGTTTCCTTCTAATTTTCTCTGTATTGATTTCATTTGTACAAAACCTTTTTAATTTTATATATTTAAATTATCCATTATACTTCCTGTGATCCTCTATATCTTGTTTGGTCACAAACTCTTCCTTTGGCCATAGATCTGACAGGTAAAATTTTCCATGCTCCTTTAATTTACTTACAATATCACCTTTTTGTGTTTAAATCATGTAGCCATTTTGACCTTGTCTTGGTAAATGGTGTGAAGTGTTGGTCTATGCTTAGTTTCTGCCAAACTGCTCTTCAGTTTTCTCTGCAATTTTTGTCACGTTGTAAGTTCTTGCCCCCAAGCCTTGGATCTTTGGGTTTATCAAACACTAGATTACTATGGTCATTTACTACTGTACTGTTTATTGTGTTACATAAAGGTCCATTTATAGATCATGTATATGTACAGCTATGTATTTATGTAAATACATATGTACATGCACATGTATACATATCTATTTGCACAACACATGTACACATGCTCACACACTTCATAGATGAAGAAACAGAGGCTTCAAGAGATAAAATAACTCACTGACAGTTCTATGGCCAGCACTGGCCAGAGCAAGGATTTGAACTTGGGTCTAAGAATTTTGATTCTTATTAGCTCCCCTCTGCTCCGTTTTCTGCCATTGCACTGCTATCACTGTAGGAGTTAGGATGTGGGCCATTTTTGCCTCTTTTCATTTTACAAATGGATATAGCCAAAAATATTTTGTCACCTATGGCTAGCCTCTTGGTAAAGAACTTCAGTAAGTAGCTAGGATGGGTCCTTGGTTTATCTGTTGCCAGACTTGTATTTGCCTGGCATAGATTTTGAGAATGGAACATTGGATGTCATGACCTGGGTTTGAATTTTGGCTGTGTTATTTCTAGCTGTTGATCTGGGCATTTGCTTAACCTTTCTGGACCACGTTTTCCTCATTTGTAAAGTACTTTCTCAGCACTATTTTACAGTCATCTGAACCCAGCAATCACCTTTCTACTAAAATGAGATATCAGAGGGACAGCAATATCTTATGAAACTTCACTCACTTATTTTGGTTTCCCTTTAATTGAGTCTGTTGGAGTCAAGTGGTCACTTTGAATGAGTTTTGTGTCTTCCAAAGAAGTTCTTAAATAATACCTTTATAGAAACAGAAAATTGATCTGCCCTAGAGAAGCCAAAGCAAGGATCAAGTGTTGAAGCTCTAAGGCAGTGTCTTATATATGAAAGTGATAAACATTGTCATACAACCTGATGTAAATAGACCAATTGGAACTGTCGATTAGGAACGCCTAATAAAATTGATTCACAAAGTATTTTATATTTGTAATATTTTAAGAAACTAAATGTTAATGATAATAAATTTAATCTTATGTCTGCCTTTCTTAAAGACTTTAAAACTGTGATGACTAATATCTCAAACTAATTTATAGGGTGCAGGTATAGAGATATATCCAGGGAGTAAATGTGCTTTGAGTGACAATGGGATACATCATTGCAAGGAAGGCATACTAATTAAGGTGAGTGCAAACTGAAGTATGCTCTTTTATAAGATTATATTGATTTCACTTATTGAATAATTGTTCTACTAAATGCCTTTGTTCTTTTGCTTTTGGGTTGCGAAAAACATTTGCAGTGTGTGAATTTCAGTAATATCAATAGTTGGTGATTGGAAGTTTTCTGTCTCTTATAGGGAATGGTTTTCCTTTCCCTATATCTCTAGATGATGGAAGAGAAAATGCTATATGTCACTCAGAGCTCAGTCTGGGCTGTAACATTAATAAGCTTAGCTTTTTGCTTTATCTTTATTTTTAGATTAGCCTGGAAAAAAGTGAGGAGATTTTAAAATCAGGCAGTGTTGGCTGTGACAGTTCCTTAAAACATTTGTTTTCAATGTCACAGGACTTCTTAGATGAGCATTATGACATTCCTAAAATAACCATGGTGAATAATGTCATACATAATAACGAAGGCTATGGTGTTGTCTTGGTGAAACCTAAAATTTTTTCTGACCTGCAAGAAAATGCTCAAGATGGATCTGAAGGTACTCTATTTTATTCATTCTTTAATTCAAAAAATATAGACCTAGTTTAATCTGTTTGAGCTAAACTAGAACTAAGGTTTTGATTCTCTCTCCCCCACCTTCATTCCCTTTTTGGGGGAAAAAATCTGATAGCTAGCTAGCTAGCTAGATAGATAGTTGTCAAATAGAGCTGTGGCATTGTTCCAGCTGTGCTACTCTTCTCTTAATGCCTGGGCCTGGGCGAAAAAGTGGGGTCCTTATCTGAATGCATATCACATCCTCCTCTTTTAGGTTATGTGCCTCTGTAAAGTAGAAACTATATGCTTTTTAATTTTTATATATCCTTAACATAGTCCATAGTAGGCACTTAATGTTTGTTTTGATAAGGAAGATAAGGAAGGGATATACTAGCTATCTGTAACATTGTAGGGATAGGTGGAGGTGGGTGGTTAGAAGAGCCAGGAAAACAAAATTACATTTGCTATTAATCAGCAAGCATTTGTTAAACTCCTGCTATGTACCAGGCACTGTGTTAGGGGCTGGGGATTCAAGGTCAAAGAATAAAGAAATCCCTACTCGGAAGGAGTCCAAAGAATAAGGAAATCCCTGTTCATTCTAATGGGGAAGATAGGTACATATATAAGTATATACAAAAAAAATATAAAGAGGAATAATACAAATAAATACAGAGTGGGTAAACACAAAATTGGTTGAGAGAGTAAGTAGACACCAGAAATTGGGAGGATCAGGAAAAGCTTCATGCTGAAGATGATGTCTCAGCCGCATCTTAAACGAAGAGAGGGTTCCTGGGCTGTGGTGAGGAGGGGCACTTGCAAGTCCAAAGACACCCAGATGAGAAATGGAATGAAGTGTCTTAGGAACAGAGAGAAGGACAGTTTTGACTGGATCCCAAGAAGGAGAGTAATGTCTTATGAGGCCAAAAAGATAGGTGGGACCAGGTCGTATAGGGCTTTAAAAGCTAAGCAAAGAAGTGTATATTTTACTCTTGAGGCAATAGGAAGCTACTCGAATTGATTAAGGGAGTCACACAGTCATCTCTTAAGGAAAATCAGTCTGGCAGCAGTGAGGAGGGTAGTCTGGGAGTGGTGAGAGACTTGAGGAAGGGAGAGCACTTAAGAGGGCCATTGCAGAATCTTGGGCCAATGGTTCCCTGTGCTTTTTGTTCCTTGAATCTCTCTCAACAACAACAAAGAATGTGTAGTGAACCTCCAGGGTAATTTAATATACTACTTAAAATATTCTTTGTAGTTATTTACTTCTTAAAGCACCATTAAATAATTTTTAGCAAAACTCCGTGAATCATCATCAAACCATTCAGCGAGAACTACTAATTGAGACATTTTGGTAATGAGGGCTTGGATTAAAGTGCTAGTTGTGCCCTCTGAGAGAATGGGTGTTGTAGAGGAAGAAACAGCAAGATTTGGCACCTAATTAGATCTGTGTGTCAGAGAGAAGGAAGAGCCTGAGCATAAACTTAGGTTTATCCGTAAAAATGGAGCTATGAACTTGAGAGTATGGAAGGAACAGAATTTCAACAGGAATAGTGAAGTTTGGAAGAGGGAAGAGTTTGGAGTGAAAGATAGTAGAGTCAGGAAGGCTCAGAGCAGAGAGTAGGAGGACGAGAGCAGATAGCAATGTTAAACTAGATACAGGGCAGCAGGGTTTAGTATTAGAGGGGATTTTAGAAGTCTAGCTCAGCTACTTTCTGCAAGTGAGGAAACTGAGATTGAAAGGACTTGCCCAGTGTTACAGTGAGTCTGGAGCTTGATAAGTGGAAGCATAGCTGGCCACTAGCTTCCTCTTTGTCAGTGAACTCTTTCTACAGTTTTTCCCATTTTTCTTGGATTGCAAAGCTAGAGTTTACACAATGATTTTGGACAGTTAGACTAATATATTAGGACTTCCTGGTCTGAATCAGTCTATTGTTTATTCCTAAATGGTAGAGAAGGCTTAGACACTGAAATGGCTGTTTGGGAATTTAAAGCTCAGGTCCTCTTGTAGAGCAGAAGAGCCAAAGAACTCAGAGCATGATTAGGTTATGAGTAAAAAGAAAAGGAGTGGGAGCCTGGTGATATTGGGAAGGCAAAGAAATCTTATTGGTAGATAATCTAGTCATGAAATTTAAAATTCTTATGTTAGAGCTGTTAGATGCTAGAAAAGATCTTGGTCAGAAAAACAATTGGAAGCTATATTAGATGATCATGTTGAAATATTTACATTTTAGTTGATTTAGTTTTCACATACAGCTTAATTTTTGTTAATTTGTTCCTTTTCCCCTAGGAAACAAAATACTTAAAGTTCAGACAAATGATGAAGTAGGTACAGTGGAGAAGGTGGGACAAGAAGAGCTAATGCAGTATGCACCTGGTGAATTGGGGACGTATGCAAGACCTGACTTTTGTGACCAAACTGAGGAAATCGAAGGCAATTGTGAAATTGTCAATGAACTGGTGGCTGCTTCCACAAGAAAAGGCCAAATGAAAAAGAAAAGGTTGAGTGGCCTGGGCATCACCAAAGCTGATGATAACCTAATGTCCCAGGAGATGTTTGTTTCTATTGTGGGCAATCAGTTCAAATGGAATGGGAAAGGCCGTTTTGGTACTTTTCTTTTCTGATAGAAACTGATGTTTAAAAATGTTGGATTTGCACATGCTATTATAGTAATCACTGCTGTTCTCATAGCTTGCTTCATGCCTTGTATTTTGTACTTGTTAGTCCTTTTGTATTTGAATGAAATGCAACAATATTTATTCTTATCTGCAAATGTTGCACAGGAATTACTCTCCTTTTATAAGAAAAGTGAAAAATAAAGAGTTTTTAAAATAAGCCTTGGTAGGGAGTAGAGTTGGGGCAGGAATCACTTGCCCAGAAGCTCTGCTTTCCTTGTATTGTAATTGGCTTTTATTGAGTACATTAAGTAAGTTTGTAGTGTCTAACACTTTAAATCTAGCTGTTGAGGGAGGGGACTGGAATTAAGGGACATGTGACCGTTAGAACAATTAGGAACATTTCTCATCCTTTTTCTCAATCCCGATTGTGGATCTGATTTCTGTATAGTAGGTGCTTGGTGCCTGTGTCAACAGTAAAAGCTTTTATGATTAGGAAGTTGCTCACCTAATCAAACTCATTTTTAAGACTGAGTAGGATTCGTTTTCTTGGGGGCAAACTGCAATCATCAAAACATTCATAGATAATGACTTTGAAACAGAACTAAAAGTGTCATTAAGAGTGTGCATAGAACTCTTCCACTATTGCTGAATGTGAAAAACCAGAAGCTAGTGCTTTTTCGTGACTGTTCTGACAAATTTTTTCATTCACCTTTTCCAAGATGAAATGAAATAATGTTAATATATCTATTTTGAGTTCATCTTCTTGATATGACATGAAACTTAAAAAAAAACTTGTATGTTTGAAAAATTTATAATGTATGCCTATCAATTAAAATTATAAAGAGATTATATTGACCTTAAATACAGTCACATCTCTTCAAACTTCTCAGGCAGCACCAAGATGGAGCTTAGGACTGTTGTAAGTACCCTAAGTATCATTTGTATTCTAAAAAGAATGGTAAATGTTTTTAATGTGTTTTATGCCTTTTACTTGTGGGTGGATTAATGCTAATCCTTATCATTTTTCAGTTTCTCTTACAAAGAATTTATTGTTTTGCCATTGAAAGGTGATTGTTTTTTAACCTACTGCAAAATAGTTTCTGTGTTAGATGGTTAATTAAGAAAGCAATGCTGATTACTTTCATATTAGCTTCAGCCAAATACTAATTTAAAACCATCTACTTAACTAATTTTTATCAAATTGGTTTTCCAATTGTACTTCTCCTTTCATGTGTAATATTGGTTTCTTTTTACCTCATACAGTTTGCACTCCCGAGAGATTTTTGTATAACTATGTAGTATTCTAAAAACTCTTTTTGTTTCTGTGCAGCATAGTGTAGTGGGAAAAGCGCTGGACTTGCTTAATACCTGGGTTCAGAGGCCACTTTAGTCATTAACTAGCTGTTGTGATCTTGGCAAGTCATATAAGCTCTCAAAGCCTCAGTTTCCTAACGTATAAAATGGAAATAATTTTATTTTCCACTACTTACCTTGTGAAGAGAGTGTTGTACAAAACTTAGAGCACCATATAAATATGAATAGTAGTTATTTTGTATGAGTGTTTTAATTTTAATTTAATATACTTTGGCTTAAACTGAAGTTTAACTGTTTTTTCAAGTAGTCCAATATCTAAGTGTCCAGGCCAAGCTTGCTTTTAGGAGCGTAAATTATGAAAAACTAAAAATTGCTGTTAGCTGTCAGTCAACAAGCATTTATTAGGCACCTATTATGTTCTGGGCACTGTGCTAAGTTTTGGGAATAGAAAGGCAAAAAAAAAAAAAAGCCCTTCCCTTGAGCTCATGGTCTAATGGGAAAGGCAACATTCAAACAACTATCTATAAACGATATATACAGGATAATTTGCAGATAATCTCAGAAGAAAGGCACTGAGATTAAGGAGGACTAGAAAAGGCTTCTTGCAGAAAGTGAGACTTTAGCTGAGACTTGAAGAGCCTGAGAAGCCAGGAGGCAGAAGGGAGAAGGAAGAGTTCCCCACACTGGGAGACAGCTAGTGACAATGGACAATGCTGCAAGTCAGGAGATGGCTTTGTATGAGAACGGCCAGCTGGCCAGTGTCACTGAGTATGTATGAGTATGTATGTGGTAGGGGAATAGGATACAAGAAGCCTGAAAATGTAGGAGGACACCAGGTAGCGAAGGGATTTGAATGCCAAAACAGGATTGTGTGCTAGAGAGCACCGTATGTGTACTTAGCATTTGTGTTGAGTGACTTTAAGATAAGAAACATTGGAGGAAAAAATAATGCATCTGTCTAACTTTTGGCTGGCATTTTCTTTTCTCTTCTGGGTTGACTTTTGGCACAAGTGTGGTTTTATGATTTCTCAGATTTATACGTGCTCCAAGACTTCTTTATTCATATAAAATCATTAGTTTCTTGTCATCGTTCTACGATAGCCACAGAAGAGCCTGTAATTGTATTTTGCCAAAATTGCCCTGGCCAGGTTAAGCACTAATATTTGTCATCAACTGTGATTCATTGCACTGTCTTGTCACCTGACCTTTTTTGGTCTAAATGAAAAGGTTTAGTGCTTAGGCTTACTCACCTGCCATTTTACATTGCTTTTGATTTTGTAACAGAGAAGCTGACTTTCTAGGAGCATGTCTTTACTATTAAATTATGACAGCAGGCGATGGGAGAATGCTTTTTAATCTGTCCAGCTATAGATTAATTCTTCATATACTTGTCATTCTTTCTCTGAATAGGAATTATCTGAGCATCAGTGATGCATATTCCATATTATCACTTTTTCCATAGTGTAGAGAACAGGCATGTGGAACAAGCTCCCACTTCCTGAATTTGGTGGAGATGAAGGGGGAAGTTATGTAACTGTAAATGTTTACTACCTCCTAATCCGTCTGTGTTTCCTTTGAATTCATCTGTTAGCAACTCGTGACATACTTATTCTGGGTGAAGTTATCCATAGATTTTAACTGGAGTTAGGCTATAATATAGAATCAGGACCTTCATGCTAGTTAATATAGATCCATTTGCAAGAAAAGGGGGAAAATATACACATACACACACATATATATATATATATATATACATATGTATATGTGTATATGTATATAAGTTGACAACCAAACAAAATTGCATAGTTCTTACCATCTAGCTCATTTCTATTTAAATCTTCATTATATTAGAGAATAAATAGCAAACTTCTCAAAAGCATTGAAATAAAATCAGTGAGGAAACATGCTATTTTATGTAGTTAAAATACTTTTAGCATAACTGATTTCTGTTTCTAGCCATTGAAATTCCAGTTAACTGTGCTCTAGACTGCCTGATGCCCTAAATTAAAGATTTTTTTTGGTACCCTGTCTAGTTTTTCAGTCCTAATTCTCGATTAAAACTGGTCAGCAAATCACATCCTTATCTGCTTTATAAGTATGTGCATGCATGTATACATGGCTAAGAACTTTGCTATATACGATATCTGCTTTTTATTTTAATATTGGAATCCCTTGTACTTCTAAAGAACAGCTGGAATAAAAGTAGTCCAATTACTCTATTAACAGTCTGTCATATTTTAATGGGAGGCAAAAGACATTGCTGGTACTAGTGAATATTTCTATAAAGACAAATGTTCTTAATATGTTGTCAGCCTTTAAGCTACTTTCTAACTGACAACCAGTGACAGTTTCAATATAAGTTTTAAAAAAATTCGCTTGTTCTATGTGTTTGTTTAGATCTTAACTTTCCAAAGGTGCCATGGGTAAGTACACTGTATAACACTAGTTATATGGTGCTCTAATAAAGAAGTCCTGCATTTCCATTACTTCAGTGCCTACACAGTACCAAATGAACAGCAGGGAAGATGAGCAGTTTAACACTTTCTGAAGTAACATTAAGCTTTACAGCACTTGAAATCTATTTAATTACCTGTCATTGCTTTAAAAATGCATTTCAAATCTGTTGTCATTGCTAAAATGCTCAGAGTCATTGAA
The DNA here is from genome assembly GCA_028646595.1 of Phalanger gymnotis. Classification (NCBI taxonomy): domain Eukaryota; kingdom Metazoa; phylum Chordata; class Mammalia; order Diprotodontia; family Phalangeridae; genus Phalanger; species Phalanger gymnotis. The sequence goes on along the minus strand of CM053625.1, from coordinate 105,387,542 downwards.
AACGTTTTTGTAGAATGGAAAGAAAGAAAACATGAATTAAGCGCTTTCTATTTGCTGAGCACCATGCTAAGCACTGGAGATACAAATACAAGCAAAAAGAAAGTCAGTCTTACCCCCAAGGAGCTTACGTTCTAGTGGGGGAAGATAACACACAAAGGGGAGTTGAAAAGCAGAGGGAGAAGGGAGGAATAAGGCATGGATTGGAAGTCGAAGTCAGGAACTGGGTGGGGAAGGGAATCAAAGAGAGTCTGGGACTCTCCACATAAAATGGAGGCCCCAGGAAGGACTTATCAGTGGGAAAAAGGGACAGACCTTTCAGAAGGATATTCCAAGTAGACAGCCACTGGGGTCATTGGATGTTCCAATCCAATGGTGAGACCCAGACCCTAAGTGAAGTTCAGGATGAGAGACAGGCTTTTTAAAGTGTGGCAATGAGGAACAGGGCTAGGAAGGGAATTTTGACTTTGTTTTCCTATCTTAAGATTGCCAGTGAAATAAAACTTGTCTGTCACTGGGGAGAATTAACATTTTTGCTTTCTACCATATTATTAATACTAGATTTAGGGCCTAGAGTTTCCTTAGGCATTTCATTGTGAGGGGGTTTAAGTTAACATTTTATAGTCCCTGTTCGTGGCCACCAAAATGTGTATTTCAAAGATGTTTTCCCCTAAACTAAATGCAGTTCTTTAAAATCATTTTGTGAAGCCAATGTTCTGTAATTTATGTTGTCCTTTAATTTGAAAAACTGAATCAACGTCTGTAATTCTTTTTTTAATCGATGTAAAATGCTTATGTCCAGACTGTAATTGACTATTCGGCAATTGATAAGGGGAGTGTTTCAGTAGACTGTTGAATAAAATGTCTAATTTGCCCACAGTATTAAGCTGATGAGGGGAGGAGGAAAGAAAATGCGCTCTGGAGAACACTATAACCTAAAAGCTTTTCTGAAGGGGAAGCTGATGTGAATTGATAATGCCAGACAAGTGCTCACGTTGAAATTAACTACAGAATGTCAAAATGGCAATGAGGTTAGAGGCTAGAGAGGCTTGAGAATATTAAGGCATATTGACAATAAAGCTTAACTATTTTTCCCCAGAAAAATTAATATCTGTATGTAAATTTTTTTAACACATTTATTCAATACTTGGGATGTGAATTATAGACTTTTTATTTTTGAGGAGAAGGATATATTCTCTTAAATGTTAGTTGAATTGTCTTAGCAGAAGGTGTAGGGTAAGCTGTTTGAGGTTATAATTCCATTTGGGCCTCTTCCTCCTTGAAAGCTTGAGAATAAGGAAAATAACAGTGAAATGAGAGTTTTGGGGGGATTTCTAGGAATAAAGATGTTAAAGAAATTCATTTTAGTCCATGATTCCTATCAGTAACGAGGGTGTAGCACTAAACATCACAGTGGAATCAGACAAATCATTTTTCTTATAGCTCTTTTTGTGATGCTTGTTGTCCATAAGGTTGCTATGGAAACTCCTGAAAGTATGTACCTGGTTAATAGCTAAGCATGGTAAAATTTAGGAGGGAAATTGTTTCTTTTGTATTCTTTCTGCTCCAGCTTCACACAATCCCATCCAGTTTTAGCAAGGAAAATATGAAGCTTACTAGTAGCCTTTTTCAGTCTTGCTTAGGTGAAAATAGCAGGTCATGAGGTATCTGTTAGGTACCATTACCCTTCTTATGTGTTATAGCTTAATTTTTGGTAAGCCTAGAAACTTACTGTTTTATACAGATGTTTCAGTAACCAACCCATTGTTTTTTTTTTCTTTTTTGTTGCAGGGGGGAAGGCAGGGCAATTGGGGTCAAGTGACTTGCCCAAGGTCATACAGCTAGTAAGTGTGTCAAGTGTCTGAGGTCGGATTTGAACTCAGGTTCTCCTGACTCCAGCTGCCCCCCAACCCATCATCTAATGTAACTACACATTCATCTCTTGATTATATTAGATGAAGGATTTGTGTGAAAGCTGGTGTAGAGCCGTGCAGAAGGAAAGATTGCAAAGACAGATTGGGGCCAGATTGTGAAGGGTCTAGAATTCCAGACTAAAGAGTTAAGACTTCTGCTTCCTCATCTCCCAGTCACCTTGACTTTTGGTTTCTGACTCCAGCCCTCTACTGAAAATATTCTCTCCATTGTTACTAATTGCCTATTAAATCCCAATGGCTATTTCTCAGTTTCCCATTCTTAATGGCACTGAAGATTTTGAAACTGTTGAATTCCTTGACACTCTCTGCTTCTTTGACACTTTTCAGGTCTCCTATCTAACTGTTCCATCTCAGTTTTCTTTTCTGCATCATGCATCTCTCTCCTGCCTTCTGTGCCTAGGAGACTCCTCCACCAAGACTGTCCTGGGCTCTCTTTGCATTCTCCCCTAGTGATCTCATTGGTTCCCACTATTTCATTTATCAACTATATACATGTAACTCCCAAATCTATGTATCTAGCCCTAATCTCTCCTGAACTCCAGTATAGCATCACCAATTGTCTGTTGGTCATTTCCATCTCGATATCCCACAGGCATCAAAATCTATCCAAGACGGAACTTATTTCCCCGTTTCAAATTTTCTTTTGAAAACACCATCATCCTTCTAGTCATTTTGGATTACAACCTTGAATCATCATTGACTTCTCCTTTCTCTAAATCCAGTTGTCAAATCTTTGCTATTCTACCTTCACAATATCTGCTGCAATATGTCGCCTTCTGTATGCTCATGTGGTCGCCACTCTAGCTCAAGCCTTTATCAACCCTTACTTGGACTATTTGAATAGAATTCTAGTTGGGCTTCATGCTTCCATTCTTCCCTCCCCTAGTATATCCTCCACATAGCTGCCAAAATAATCTTCTAAAAGCACAGATTTGACCATACTGCTGTCTTACTCAAAAATCTCCGTTTGTTTTGTTTTGCCTTTTTTAGACCAAAATGCTAACTCTTCATCTTGGCATTTAAAGTCCTTCATAATCTGGTTTCAGATTCCTCTTTCTATACTCTACATTCCAGTCAAGCAGACGTATTTGACATTTTCTGGACCCAACATTATAACATTTCCTTCTTTCATGCTATTCATGGCTCTTCCACATGTTTGGAATGCATTGTCTTCTCACACCAGCCTCTTTGAATCCTTAGCTTCCAACCAGGAGCAGCTCAGCAGTCAAGAAAATGCAAGATAATTTAGGGGAAGAGCATGAGGAAACCTTCCTTACTCCCTCGTGTTTTGTTATCATGCATTAGATCAGGAACTTGAACCCAAATCTTCCCTGCATCTGAGATTAACTTTCTATCCACTATGCCAGGCTGCTTCTCCATCTCACATTTAATATAAAGGTTTATTGAATTGAATTTGGTCTTCCTACAGGTGGTAGGGAAGCCATTGAATGTTTTGAAGAGAGTAATAGGAAATTATTTTCTGTCCATGTCACATCCTCTCCCTGTGCCCCCCCCCCCCCACTTTTCAGTAAACTGAAAAGACTCCCTATTACTTCTAGGATCAAATATAAAATCCTCTGTTTGGCTTTTAAAATCCTTCATAATCTGATCTTAATCCTTTTTGAGTACTCTGCAGTCCAAAGACATCAGCCACCAGGGACCTCTTCAACCTCTTGCTGTTTCTGGTCTTGGCTAAAGTCCTACTTCTGCAAGAAGCCTTTCTCAGTCCTTCTTAATCTTAGCTCCTTTCCTATGAGACCGTCTTCAATTTATCCTGTACATATCCTATTTGTACATAGTTGTTTGCATGTTTTCTCCATTAGACTGAGTGCCTTGAGAAGAAGTACTTTTTTGGGGGGGGCGGGGAGGGTGTCAATCTTTGTATCCTTGTACACATGGCCTGGCAGTAGGTGCTCAATAAACAGTAGTTGAATACTTAGACTGTAGTAGCTAAATAATTAGACTGAGTTAGGAAGATTAGTCTGGCAGCGGTATGCACAGTGGTTTGGATGGAAAACATGAGTTGGGGAGTGGGGTGGGAATTCTGTTGCATTTTCCCTCTAGCTAGTTATGCCAGAACTCCTGTCAAAAATCTTAATTTTTAATCAATGGTTGGCTTTTCATCCTTCCCTATTAATCTTGGTAACTATGGAGGCATTGATTTACAGGTTAGACAATGTTTTAAGATCAGTGACAAAGACAATGCATCAAAGATGTACATTCTTACGGTAAGAGAAGTATTCTTCAACAGATAAATTATGTTGTATTAAATATCAATAGATTTGAATTTGTTCTGGTTTAAAATTAGTTTTAGTGCAACTGAAATAGAAACTGGGGATTTCTTAGCCACGCTTTTGGTCTTAGAAGTAAAGTACCAACAAGCTAAGGTTTGATGTGATTGATAGTCTGTCAGTCACTAAAGATAGAAACCTTTTAAGCATAATGCTGGGTTGTGAGGTGCTTAGGGTTCCATACTTGGAGTAGGTGTACGTAAACTGAACTTCATCTAACCTGCTCTGAGTATTTGTCTGGCTTATCCAAACTGCCCCTTAATATCCTCTCCTCTGGAACTGCCCAACTACATCAATCCTTGAGAGTGGTTGGTCTAACATACTTTTGTTATTCCTTCCTGCGATGCGCCTCCCAAAACAATAAACTAATTCCTCTACAACTCCCCTATTTCTGTTGATACTACTACCATCTTCATAGTCACTCAAACTTGAAACGTTAGAGTCATCTTTGACTCTTGTCTTTCCTGGACATTCCCTTTTGCTTTCATAGCTCTTTCCCCCTTCCTTCTCCCATTCTGATCCTTTGCCAAATCCTGCCAACCTCTCTTGGTAGTTTTTCTTATGTGCTACCCATCTTTTCCTTGTATACTGCCTAGACTAATTCAGACCCTAGCCTCCTCAGGTTATGCTTTTACAGAAGCCAGATTCTTATCCCTGCCTCTAGTTCTTTCTTTATAATTTTCAGCCAGCTGCCAAATTAATATTCCTAATGCTCAGGTTAGACTCTTAGGACCCTGCTCAAAAACCCTAAAGTGATCCCTTATTGCCTGTAGTATAAAATGCAGATAGCATGGCATTTAAGGCCCTCCTTATTCTGACTCCAACCAGCCTTTCTAGCCTTATTTCATACATTCCCTTTGCTGTAAGCTGGATTATTAGTTGTTCCTTGGTGGCATGCTACACTCCTGTCTTTCAGTATTTACAAGCTGTTTACTCTGTGCTTAGAGTGCATACCTTTCATATTTTCTGCCTGCTGAAATCCTTCAAGGCCAGTCTGGAGTACAAATTTCTCCTGCCCCGATCCCTACCATCTTGTCAAAAGTGATCTTTCCTTCAACTTAAAATGTCTTGCCTGGATTTCTTCTTTGTCTTTAGCACATTCTACTTTGTATCACACTTATTCATGTGTTCCCTCATTAAGCCTATAAGCTCCATGAGGGCAACTTTGTGACTCTGAATAGTGTCTTCTACATTAATAATAAGAGGTGACAAAAATTCATTTGAGTGAAACTTAGGCCAGATTAATAACTGGAATAGCCACCAGGGACCTCTTCAATAAGATTCTTTACCTTTTTTGTGTCATGAACCCTTTTGGCCAGTGAGGTTTATGGACGCCACAGAATAATATTTTTAAATGCATAACATAAAATACATAGGAGTAAAAAGAAACCAATTATATTGAAATACAGTTATCAAAATATTAAAAACAAACTCACAGACTCTGGGTTAAGAACCCTTCCTTTAGTGTGTTATATAGAGGATTTTTCTGTCCATTCTGCCACAGGGAAACCTTTCCATCCTCTTCCTGACTTTTCTGCTAGAACTCTGCCAAGCCCCAAACCACTATTCTGTCAAATACATTCATTGGCTACCTTGGTGTTTTTTATTCTCTCAAGATCACAGCACCATGTACTTTTACATTTATCCAATGTTTTTATTTCTAGAAAATACGTTCCTCATCCATTCTGTCTTGCTAGCGTGTTGCTTGTTCACCATGAGTTATTGATAGTTATGGGCAAGGGACTATTGATGCTAACTAAAATAGTAGGTTTTTCTTTTCTTTTTCTGTAAGTGAAAAGCTCTGGTGTTCTAGTACTGCCCGCATTTATCAGAGAAGCACAAACTCATTCGAAGACTGCTGATGGTGTAGCATTATTTGTCTGAGTTAGTAAGATTTATATGACTCATTTGAAGTTATGAAGATGTCCTTTTCAGGTGTTCTGCAGCACTGTACTTAGCACCTAATAGTAGCTTTATGATCCTGGGTAAGTCACTGAACCTTTATTGGTCTTAGTTTTGCCAGTTATAAAATGGGGCTAATAATAGCACCTATCTCCCAGGGTTGTTGTGAGGATTAAATGAGGTGATGTTTGTAAAGTGCTTAGCACAGTGCCTGGCACATAGTAGGTATTTAATATATCTTTCCACTCCCTCCCCACTCTGTTCCTTTGTTCCCTCCCCAGGATTTTGTAGTCAAAGCAGAACCAACCGAGAAAAGAGAATTGGATGATTGCATCACAAATATAGATTTGGAAGGATCCTTAAAGTTTTTGTCCAACTCTCTTATTTTACAGGTGAGGAAACTGAGTCCCAGAGAGGTTAAATGATTTGCCTAAAATCCCAATGTAATAAGTGACAGAACCAGGATTTGAATCCAGGTGCTTTGACTCTAAATCCAGCATACTTTCTACTCCATTCTAGAACAAATCCTGAAAGACTGTTTTATATCATAGTCTAGTGACAAAATGGAGAAACTAGAATTTGCATTTTTTGATCTGGTTCCAACTATTACCTCAATGTCACTAGGAGCTTCAAATGTTGTTATGAAGCCGAGCATGCTCTGGGACTGCTCACCGAATGTGAAAACCGAGCATGTAACAGGTCTCCATGGTTGGGCTTAGAGAAGTGCCAGCCTTGCCGTCTTTTACCCAAGTTATCTAAAGAGGATAAAAATTCAATTTTGGATGGTCTTTGCAGTGACTATTGGAGAATCCAATTGTGTCCCTGAAGAAAATTGTATCGGGAGTCAGAAGATCTGGCTTGAGATTCTCTTACATTTACTAGCCTCAGTTTCCTGTATAAAATGAGAGGCATTAGACTAGATGACTTTAAAGATCTATTCTGGCTCTAAAATCCTAGAGTTCTAGGAACTCTTCAATCCTTATGACATTCAGGTGAAAAGACAGATAAATTAGTTGACAGTTGTGAGGGAAAACTATAAAAATTAATGGAGAACAAAAGAACTGGTGCCTTGAAGTACGTATCCAGTCTTCATCACCCTGTGCCTTTTGGGTTGATGTGACTGTCTTTATCACTTTCCTTTATATTAAAAATTCTGTGCTGGGGAAGAATACTTCTTTTCCAATTTATGTTTTATAATAAAAAGGAACTAGCTCAACTGGGGCTCTAGATACACGTTAGAAAAGCTATAGTACTGACCTAATTTATTAAAAAGAAAAGTTGCAGGAATGAAGTTGTCTGAATGAACAGTCTGATTTGAGATTCTGCCTCAGCCTGACTTCCAAGTTTTTGCTTTTATTAAAAAAAAAAAGAGTAATTTTGGAGGTTTAGATTTTTAATAAGTGACAGCAGCTAAAATAGAAGATAAATTAACCATAGCCTCAAGTCTGGAATGATCCAGGTCCGAGGGGAACAGAGAAATGAAATACGGTGAAAATTAATATCTGAAAAGTGAGCTTCTGGACATGATCACTTCTATGAGGCTGCTTCCCTGGGTTCAGAATGAGTGCTGATAAAAGGTGCTAGATTGGATGAATTCACTCAATTCCCTCACTTTAAGACTCAAATTCATCTAAGGATCAATGTATTTGGGAATGGTTGTTTGGTGGTAATTTTTTTTAAGAGAATGTCAGAATTGCCCACCTATCTAGACAAATATTTTTTTTTAATTTTTTAAAAAATTATTTA
>CM053625.1:105361518-105379172 GCA_028646595.1 Phalanger gymnotis | reverse complement strand
TATTCACTGCATCACCTAGCTGCCCACACTATTATGGATGTGTTCATTAATGAGGTAGAAAACGAAGTGCTTTGTGGTCACAGGCAGAAGACCCTTACTAATAGGAAAGATAGAGGAGGAAGGATTAAGGAAAATTTCATGGAGAAGGTGCCATTTAAGTTGGATTTTAAAGGACAGATGTGAATTCAACAAGCAAAGAGAGAGACGGAGAGCATTTCAGGCCTAGACAACTGTGTAAGCCTAGACAGGGAGGTGGGAGAGCCATAAGTAGTAGGACTTTAGGGACATGAGGAAGAGGAATACCAATAAATGGCAGAAATAGAAGACAATTTTTATTAACATTTTTTTTGAGGTCCGGTCCTGGCAATGTAATTAGTGGCTGATAATTGCTTTGTCCACTATGGTCTTCTCCATGCCCTGAAAACAGTTTTGACTCTGTTCCTGAAGACCAAATAATATAGTGGATTTGACTGGCTTTGAGGAGAGCAGGGTTCTGGTTCTGGTTCTGCCACTACTAACCTGTGTGACCTTGGATATATCCCTTCACTTATCTTCTCTTGTCCTTCATTTTCTGCTCTGTAAAATGAGGGAGTCTTGTTAGATGATCTCCTTGGGGTTCTTCTCCCTGGCACCAACATTCTTTGCAGCTATGTCACATAGTAGACATGATTAACTTGTGTATTAAGGTGGATAGTTTTGCCATAACTGGAGACAGCACAAATTTCTGCAGAATGCAAAGCTGAGTTTGAGTAAAGGAGATGAATCTCCTGATTCTCCGTCCAGGGATATAACTCAAAGGGCGTTAGAAGGGTCAAAAGATTTAGGCTCACATCTTGGTTCTACTGCTTACTACCTGCATGCTCTTGGGTAAATCCTTTCCCTTCTTTGGACCTTAGTTTCCGTATTTACAAAACAAGAAGTCTGCATTAGCTAATTTCTAAGGGCTCTTCCAACTCTAAAATATTATATGATTCTTTGTGTGAGGTTTTGGATTTAACTTTCTTCGGAAAATGACTGCTGTAAGCGTAACCTTAACAGTGCCAAGTAAAATATATCACAGAAAGGACTTTCTCTGTGTAAACTCAGCTTTACCTTCAGTATTTTCATCCTTCCTTTTTCATTCCTTTAATAACCTCTCTAGGGGTTATTACATCCTCATTTAAAACCTCAAGCCCTCCTCCAAATTCACAGAACTTTATTTCTATATTTATTGAACACTTCTCTATTTATTGGACCTGAGGACTAATGCAGAAGAAAAGGAAACTTTGAAGAGTGATTATTGGGCAGCTGAAGATCTATTTATCTGGAATCAGTCGATAGCCTTTAAAGAAGGCAGAGTACTTTTCTGAGCCCTTTGTGGAAATGAAAAAATGCTAGATGTGAGGGCTGTACTTGAGCTTGGAATATTCCCAAAGAAGTCGAACACAAGTGGAAAGGATCGAAAGCTCTTTGAAGGTTGTAACTGTGTCTTCCTTGTACTTGTTTGCAGCCTCACAGTGCCTTGTAAAGGTCTGTGCTCAATAATCTCTGTTTCACTGAAAAAGACCAAAAAAAAACCCCAAGTAAAAATTAATATAGAACCAGCTTTGTGCGTGATGAAGAGTGCGAGAGCTTTGAGCTGTTTTTTTTTTGAAGGAGATAGATGATATTTGGTGCCAGTTTCAGGTAACAGAACCCATAGTAGGAAGAGTGAGACATCTGGAATTGGAGAGTCTGGGTATGAGCCTAGCCCTGCTGTTCACTGCATGTAGGTAGCAAGCATCAGAGATAAGATTCGAATGCAAAGCTTACGGCCTGTGTGACTTTGGCCAAGCAATTTAACCTCCTTGGACTTTATTTCGAATTGTAAAATCAAGTGGTCGGCCTTGGATTCCAGAGCCAATCCTCTTTCCTTACTTCCAGTGTGACCTTGGATATGTCCCTTCTCTGTGAGACTGAAAAATGAGAGATTTGGATTCCATCTAAGGCCCCTTCCAAGCTCTAAATACCATTATCCTTGTTTAAGAAAGAATAAGATCTGGGGAAAAGTAAGGCAGCGTGAGCAGGTTTTGTTTGAAGAGAACATGACTTTCAACAAAAATCAATCAGGGTACTGGGTGCTCCTTATAGGGCCTTTGAATTAACCTCTTGACTCTGGGCAGGCCTTGACCTGATTTGATCGATTCACCCCTTGGAAAGGGGATTATCACCTTAAAAAGTTTTGTTAGGTGTCTCATTTTCCACTTTTTGTTGGTGATGCTGTACATGGGGTGGAGATGGGGAACGTGTTACATTTGTTCTACTAACAGTGAGCTAAACACCCATCTCATCTGAGATGCAGTCATTTTTTTATATGAAAAAGCCCTTTCTCCCCATAAAATGCAATTACATATAAATACTTCATGTCATCTGCTCTTGAAATTTTAGCAGCAGGACTTAGTGCTGTCTGTTACCATAGTAACAGGCAAAGTTGGCGATTTTGAATATTAGTACATTATTTCTTGTTGGAAAAAAATTCCACAAAACTCCTTAGCTTATTTCTTTCCCTTTCTTTGCCCTGCCCCCTTCCGTCTCCCTCCTGTCTCTCTACCCCCTTCTCTCTTTTTCTCTTCCCTTGTCTCTCTGTCTCTCTCTTTCCCTCACTTCCCTTCTCTCTGTTGGAGGCTGAGGTAAAATAGCTATCTCCCTGCACCCAAGCAATATTTAATTCATGGCGTTTTTAGGTCTCATGGAAGTCAATAGATGAGACAGCTAGTTTCATTTGGATTCTAGACAACTGCACTCTGTATGCTTTTCCAAATGATCATTTCTTCAAGTTGTAACTCTTATGTCGGAAGGGATGATTCAAATTTTAAACAATTAAATAAATGTCCGATGGAATTTCAAAGAAGGAAAAAAATTAAGAAAATAAGTCAAGCTGGAAAACATAGAGTATGGTTCTCAAACTTTTCTTCTATGTCCCTAAGTGCAACTGGTCATTTTTCTTGATCAGTTATATCAGTCATGTCTGACTCTTCATGACCCCAGGGACCATAGTATGCCAGTACTGCCCTTGGGGTTTTCTTAGCAAAGATACTGGAGTGGTATGCTATTTCCTTCTCCAGTAAATTAAGTCAAACAGAGGTTAAATGATTGCCCAGGGTCACACAAACTAATAAGTGTCTGAGACTGGATTTGAACTCTGCTCTTCCTGACCCTAGGACTAGCTGTCCATCCACTAAGCCATCTAGCTACATCTCCCCTCCTGTCCTCCTCTCTCCTTCTCTCTTCTCCCCTCCTCTCTTCTCTCTGTCTCTGTCTGTCTGTCTGTCTGTCTGTCTGTCTGTCTCTCTCTCTCTCTCTCTCTCTCTCATGCTCATATGCCATTTTTCAATATCTTTCCTTGATTGCCTCATAGAGGTGAATTATTCTCATTTAGGCTTAAAACATCCCCATGTCAGATGATGGGCGACAATGGCAGTGTGGGAAGATCCCTCATCCCAGCTCCATCACTTAGGACCATAGATCTAGAGCCATAGAGTCCTCATTTTACAGACAAGGAGGCTGAGGCCTAGGAGAGTTAAATGATGTACTCAGAGTCACACAGTATGCATCAGGAGTGGGGTCTGCACCGTGGTCTTCTGATCCCAGAATCAATGCTTGTCCCATTGTACCCAGCTGCCTCCTTGACTACCGATGTGGTATTTTTTGGCTATGTTACTTCCCTTCTCTGAAATGGCCTGCAAAAGCCTGTAAAATGAAAGTGGGGTGGAGGAGGCAGCCTCCAAGGTCCCATCCATGCCAAAGTCCTATAATTTTCTAGGGACAGTTGGCCTTGCATCTGTTCTCCTTGGAGAATCCAGAAAAAGGGGCAGAAGAGGGGTTTTCTTCTTTCACAGCTCTGTGAGATGTATTTGGTCAATTCCAGGAGAGACAGAAGGGGACTTTTGGGTGAATTGTTACATGGTAGCGAGGGTGGGATTTCACTAATCTTTGGAAAGTAGTTCTTTGGCTGGTTGTGCATCGGCCTGCCTCCTCCCTTCACTTTCCTGTTCCTAACAAAATGTTGCTTTTAACCTGATCAGATGTTGTAAGCCTGCTTCTGAAGGTATCTTCACCTTGCTGTGAATTTTTATAAAGAGTGTTGCCTTGTTACTGTAACTGAATCTGACAGCTATCCCCTGTCTCAGTGTCCACTGCATCTCATCTCTAACAGCAAGTTGCTCCTCTTTGAATTAAACATGGTTGCCTCTGTCTTTGTTTCAGTATTGAACATGGGTTTTAACATTTTCCTGGAGCCTGAGCTCTGGCTGTTCCTGACAGGTCCTGACAGGATCCCTGACAAGATATGGAAGAGGAAATGGAAAGAAAGCGGTCAGCCTGGGGGTGGGGGAGCTTCAGTCCCTGGGCTGCTGTTTTTTGAGACCTGCTTAAAGTTCATTTCTCAGGCATCAGAGAGATGATCTAAGTTCCCCAAAATGGGTTAGGCAGATTCTCCCACTCCAGAATAATCAAGGACTCCAATAACTGTTGTTTCCCTTTTCTAGGGCTGATTCCTGTCTTGGGTCCTTTTCTCTGGGACCAAAGGAAGACCCTTTCCCTGTCCTGGCCTCTGTCTCTTTTCCACCCCTCTCCCTCCTCTCCTGACAGTGCCTTCTCTCTAAGTTATCCTCTAGCTACTTGGTATATGTCTTGTATGTACAAAGATGTTTGCATGTTGTCTCCCCTGCTAGAGTTAGCTTTTCAAGGATAGAGACTGTTTTTGTTTTTCTTTGCATGCCTCCAGCACTTAGTGTGTAGTACCTGGCATGTTGTTGTTGAGTCATTTTGATCATGTCTGACTCTTCATTACCCCATTTGGGATTTTCTTGGCAAAGATACTGGAGTGGTTTGCCATTTCCTTCTCTAGCTCATTTTTACAGATGAGTAATCTGGGGCAAACAGGGTTAAGTGACTTTCCCATGTCACATATATAGGAAGAGTCTGAGGCCCGATTTGAACTCAGGTCTCCTGACTACAGGCCTTGTGCTCTGTCCACTGCACCACCTAGCTGCCCCGGGACATAGTGAGTTTGTTGATTGTTGTTTGCTGATTGAGTGACTGCTCCTGGTCCCATTTCTGGAGTTTGGTCCCAGCTCTGTGGGGAGGAGGGAATGTGGACGTTTGCCTGGATCCTACCTCTGAGCTATGGGAATTAGGGTAATCTGGAGAAATCCTCAACCTATGCAGAGCACCACTTACTCAAAACATCTAGGAGGAGTTTTGCCTCAGGTATAGGCTGGATTAGATCTTAGGTCACTTACAAATGAGATTTGTGATTCTGTCTGGTGAATCCAGCATGTATCCATTAAGCATCTTCCATGTACCAGGCACTGTGCGAGGTGCTGGGGAACCAAAGATAGAAATAAAGCAGTTCGTGCCTTCAAGGAGCTTCCATTCTAATGGTTCTGTCTCAAGCTCATTTCCTAGCTTCTGAATCAGCCTTGTGTATCTGCTCTGATAAATCCCATAATTTCTCATGTTTGACTCTCATCTGTCTGGTATGATCCCCGGTGTTCTGACTATGGTTTTCTATGATAAAGGTCATTTAGATAGTCAGAGGAACCAGATTGTACCTGGGATCTTCTCCTCCTTCCCTTCTTTCTTCTCCTCTTTCTCCTCTTCCCTCTTCTCTACTTCTTCCTCCTTCCTCTACTTTTCTTCCTATTCCTTCTCTTCCTCTTCTTCCCTCTTCTCTTCCTCCTCCTCTCTCTCTTCTTTTTCCTCTTCCTCCTTCATATTCCTTCTCTTCCTCCTCCTCCTCTTTCTCCTCCCTCTCTTCCTCTTCTTTCCATTTCTCCTCCCTCTCTTCCTCCTCCTCTGTTCATTTAGAGAGTTCTTTCCATCAATGCAGTAGAATAACTCATTCGTGATATAGTCTTAAAGAGTTGCCTTTGGCACTGAGAGCTCCAGTGAATTGGCCCTGGGCACACAGTGAGTGGATAGTGTCCGAGGCAGAACCTGCAGTGGATTGGAGATTGGACTTGGATCCACAAAGATCTAGGTTCAAACTCCACTTCAGACATTGACTGTCTGTGTGATTGTGGGTAAGTCACTTAACTTTTCAGAGCCTCGGTTTCTTCAGTAATACCTGCTTCAAAAGGCTGCTGTGAGGCTCAGCTAAAGTTATCTGTGCCCAGTGCCTTGTACACTTTTAAGTGTTATATACATGTCAGCCAGAGCTGTAGCAGCTGCTGTTATGGCAGCCAGGCTTCCTCTCAGACGAGATAAGGGACGTAAAAGTGTTTTGAAAAGCACAGAGTGCTATTTAAATGGAGATCATTATGTGGGAGGTTCACATTTGTATCTGTGGTAGGAGAGTGCCCTCTCTTCCACTTCCTTTCCCCAGAAGATTACCTGGTTTGCCTCCATAACATGTTCATTTCCTCTCCCTGTGTAACACCCACCTCTTGAGCTACAACAATAACAGGTAAAATTTATATAACACCCACTAAGTGCTTTACAAATATCTCCTTTTGTCCTCTCTGCCCCTCTGGGAGCTGGGTGCTATTATCATTCCCATTTTACAGATAAGGAAGAGGAGGCCAACAGACCTTAAGTGACTTACCAAGCTAGTATCTGAGGCCAGATTTGAACTCAGATCTTCCTGACTCCAAGCCAACTGCACTGCTCTATCCATGGCACCACCTATGAGTTACTTCTCTCTGTACCTCATTTCTTTCTCTGTAAAGTGGGAGTGGTGGACACAATAGTGAAGTAGAAAGACCATTGAATTTAGAGTCAGATGACCTAGGTTTGAATTCTGTCACTTATTACCTGTTGGACCTTAGGAAAGGAAGGAAGGAAAGAAACATTTATTCACTATTATATTCCATGCGCTGTACTAAGTACTTATTATATAGTATCTCATTTGAGATAATAACACATTTGATCTTCACAATAACCCTAGGAGGTCAGCGCTATTATCATCCCCATTTTACAGAGGAGGAAACTGAGACAGATGGAGGTTAAGTGACCTACCCAGGGTCACGCGGCTAATAAGTGTCTGAGGCAGGATTTGAACTCAGGTCTTCCTGGCTCCAGGCCCATCACTCTATCCACTGTGTTACTTTGCAATCTCATTTAAAATGCTCCGAGCCTCACTTTCCTTCTTTGTAAAAGGAGGGATTGGATTAGATATCCTCTAAACTGGATCAGACATCCAGCTCTCAATCTGCCATTTGGGGACTTTCTCTGGAGCCTTTGTGACCAGCAGGTAACAGGAACCTCTTAAACCGGTTTATTTCAAGTTCCAGTTCTGGCACTTATGATGAAAATTTTCATATCTAGCATATCCACACAGAGCAGGGACCACAGAATGGAACGGCCAGGGCACAAATTAGCTGCCAACAGCCCCTTTCTGAAAATTAATAATCTAGGAAGCTGGTATAAGTTTCCTCTCTCTATCCGAGAGTGCTCTGAAGGCCCCAGCAGGGCTGAGCTGGGGCTGGCAAACTAATGTGTCAGACTGTCACTGCGCAGCTTTTATTAATGCCATTGTTGACAGGCCTAGGCTTTACCTGGAGGGTTGGAGGGGCTAAGCCTGGCTGGCCGGAAGCTTCCCCTTGCCAGTCCTCAGCCCCATCCTGACTCATTAACTTCCTCTTCTTTGGATATTCCCGGCTTTAAATTGGCTGTATTTTATTTATATCCTCCTTTCCCCAGACAATGCTTCCTACTGACTGGCTAAAGGATACTATGGCTTTTGACCTGTGATCCTATTGCAGATTTATCATAAGATCCAGGGAAAGCAAACTTTATTTCTTTATCCCACCTCTCCATAATTCCTACATTGTAGAGATGCCAGTCAGTTCTCAAGGCAGGGGTTTCCTCTCAGGGCTTAGCTGGAACCTGTTTATCAGGAGCTCTCTCTCTAATGACCCCAGGGCTGGGGGCGCACTCTCCAACTCTTTTCTCTCCCAGGGATTCCAGTACAAGCTCTCTGGCTTCTTGAACCCTGCTTTGGCCCTGATGCTTAGAACAATGTTTGCTTCCTCAGACAGATCCAGCCAGATTCTTATAAATCTTGAAGATGGTTTATTATTCTCCTTCATATTTCTGCTACTTCTTTTGTAACCTTGTCAAACCCTGGGGCATAAGAGCTTTGGAAACTATCCCAATGGTAAGGGCTACATATGAGCTGGGGTGATCTCCATGTCTAGATTTTATTATATCCATCCTTTCTTTCTTCCCCAGTGTCCTCCTTGCCCCTGCACCTGAGGAAAATGCATTTCCCACTTTCATGACCATTGGCTCCTCTGGTACTCCCGTGAAGTCTAATAGTTTCTTTACTCCTCCAGCAATGCCTCTGCCTTCTGCCTCTGACTGAGTTTTTATCTTAGATGCCTTGGCTAGAGCTTTGCTTCTGTGGCAAAAGCTACGGTCAGTAGTACTGGTCAGTCTCTTCATTAGCTCTCTCTTACACACTTTACTCTTTTACTACTCTGGGCTTTTTCTCATTCTGCTTCCCCACATGGGATCCCTCCTCTTCTCATACACCTTTGTCCAAAGCCTTTCAGGACGAAATCAAGTCTCACCTTCTTTCTTCATGAAGGCTTTTCTGATCCCACACTCCAGTGCTGGGATTCAGCCGGTTTGCACTGGTTCAGTAGAACTGGTACCTAATCTTAGGCTGAGTTCTGCGAACGGGTTGTTAGCTGCCCCCCAGCTCAGTGGCTGGGGCGGCACCTTGGCTCGGTTCTAAGGAAAATCGGTTGTTAATTCATTTGAATCCCACCACTGATGCCACCCCAAGTGAAAAAGTTGTCAGAAAGCATTTACTAATTATTTAATATGTGCCAGGCACTGGGCTAAGACCTGGAACTGGAATGAGATAAGATGGTCAGGACTTTGTCTAAGTGGTGACTTGTGTGCACTTGCATGTATACAGCTCCCTGATTCTAGGTGGTGCAGCAGATAGAATACTGGGCTTGGAATCAGGAAGACTTATCTTCATGGGTTCACATCCAGCCTCAGACACTTAGTAGCTCAGTGATCCTGGGAAAGTCACTTAAACTCTGTTTGCCTCAGTTTCCTCATCTGTAAAATGAGTTGGAAAAGGACATGGCAAACCACTCCAGTATTTTTGCCAAGAAAAACCCAAATGGGGTCACAAAGAGTCAGACATGACGAAACAACTGAGTAGCAACAGCAACCACTTGCCTGTGCTGGTGGATAAAAGTTGTTGATAGAATTTGGAGGAGGATCAGATCACCTTCTTTCTTGTGTAGGGTTGGCCTCTCTCTCTCTCCCTTCTGCCTCCTTCCCTGGTGTTTTTCTCTTTTGGGCCAATCATTCCTTTGAGTGTTGGGCACCCTCTCCAGCCTTCTACCACTCTACACAGGTTGTCTTGCCCTCAATGAATGGGTACCCTGCTCTTCTCTCCTTCTCCCCCTTCCTCTTTCTCCCCCTCCCACCTGCCCTGCTTTGAGCTACACACTTTGCCTGACTCCCAGAGTCTTTCTACCCTTAAGACGAACCTCTCTATTGTGATAAGTCTCAGCCTCAATGCCCACTCTACTACCAGATTGTCCCACCTACACACCTGATCTCCTAGGGACAATGATAACTGTTACTATTCAAGCCTATTTTCTGTCTTCTACTTGTTCCCATACCCTCAACCCAATCCCTCTCCCAACTCTAAAGCTACATATCCCTTCTGCTGTGCTCTCTGGAATGCCTGCTCTATAGGTAACAAACTTTCTTTCACCTTAAACCATTTCCTTTTCTCACCCCTTCTAACTTCTTCCACTCATTGAGATCTGGCTCCCTCCTGATAACATTGCTTTCCTGGCCACCCTTTCTAATACAGGTTGTATTTTATTTTCTTTTTTTTAAAAAAATTGTTATTGGTGTCTTTTATATCATCAAAATTTCCTTCATTATCCCTGCCCTCTCCTCCCAGAGAACAATCCCATATAACAAATACATTTTTTAAAAAAGAAAAAAATTAGCAAAAGTGACCAGTACATCAAAAAAGTCTGAGAAATATATGTAACATACCATACTCATGGACCTCCTACCTCTGCAAAGGGGTGAGGTGGGGATGTCTTCTCATATCCCTTTTTTGGATCCTGCTTGTTCTTTATCATTTTGTAACATTCACTTTTTTGGGTTGTTCTTGCCATTTAAATTGTTGTAGTCATTGTGTCTATTTTTTTCTTGGCTCTGTTTACTCTGTAGGCATTCGTGTAGATCTTCCCATTCTTTTCTGTATTCATCTTTTTTTATTATTACAGAACAGTAAAGTTCCATTACATTCATGTACCACAATTTTTTTTTTAGCCATTCTCCAGTTGATGGGTATCTACTTTATTTCCATTTCTTTGATATCACAAAAAGTTCCACCATAAATATTTTGATCTACGTGGGGACTTTCCTATTAATAGCCTCCTTGGGAGTATACCTATTTTTCAGCTGTGCATGGTAGCTTCACAAAAACTGACCATGTATTAAGGCACAAGAGCCTCATAAATAAATGCAAAAAGGGAAAATATTAAAAGCATCTTTTACAGACTATAATGCAATAAAAATTATGTTCAGTAAAAGGCCTTTGAAGCAAAGATTAAAAATTAATTGGAAACTAAATAATTTAATCCTAAATAACGTGTTGGTCGAAGAACAAATTATAGAAATCCTCAATAATTTCATTAAAGATAACGACAACAATGAGACAACATACTAAAATGCAGCCAAAGCAGTACTTAGGGGAAAATTTATATCTCTAAGGGCTTTTATCAATAAAAGAGAGAAAGAACAGATCAATGAATTGAGTGTACAACTAAAAAAACTTCTAGAAATCCAACAAATTTAAAACCCCCAACCAAAATAGAAATCCTGAAAATCAATGGTGATATTAATAAAGCTGAAAGTAAAAAATCCCAGTGAACTCAGTGGTTTCTAAAGGATCTAAAGCACGTTGCCACATGGTATATTTTGGGATTATGCCACTGAAGAGTCAGAAACCAGGATGTGATGTGTCAGGAAAATTTTGGAAAAGCTTGGCTGTAAGATGTAGAAGACTTCTTTCCCTTTTGGGCTACAATCCACTGAGACATTCTTTTACTTACAGAGTTATAATGGTTACATTTATTGTAGTTTTATTCTTCATTCTTAATAAGCAGTTGAATTAGATGGTTCTATATGCTTTTGGGTGTTTTGCTTGTATAGACCCAATATTAAGTTTCTCTATGCCATCCTAAATTAACATTTGGAGCATTTGGTGCAATCTTTCATATGGGTGTTAATAGTTTATAGTTCTTCTTTTGAGAACTATTCGATCATATCTTTTGATCATTTATCTATTGGTAAATGACTTTTGGTTATACACACATCTATGTGTGTGTATACACACAATTATGTGTATACACATATGTGAATGTGAATAAATTGTTTATAAGTCTTGGATATCAAACCCTTATCAGAGAGATTTGATTAAAAGATTCCTCCCCCGCCCTCCACCATTTGACCAGTTTCTTATCCTAAGTGAATTAATTTTGTCATAGCAGCCTTTTAATTTCCTATAGTCAAAGTTATCTATTTCATCTTTTGTAATTGCATTGATCCCTTTGTTAATCCAGATTGTCCCTCAAATAACATCACCCAGTAACCTCTTTTCCTTTGAGGTTCTGTCAATATATATATTTATCAATAAAGATTCTGGTAACTGTTATGTACCAACATCAGAAACTCTCCTTTCTTCAGTGAGTTCAGTGCTTAGCTTAGTCTTTCTTTCTCTACCATCCGCTGTCCTTATATTAGGGGACTTCAATAGATCTACTGATATTCCCTCAAACATGCTAGCTTCACAGTTTCTTTATTTACCCATTTCCAGTGATGTGTTGCTCCACCCGACTTCAGGAACACTCAGAGATCACCATCCCCACAAGTGTTCCACTTCCATCTTGACAAACTCTGAAATTTCTCTATCTGATCGTGATCTATTGTTATTCTATCCTTCCCTCTGTCTTGAAATCTCTAATCCTTTTGTTTTGTCCTCACTGAAACCTGTAATTCCTCCGTTCCTCAGTTCTTTTACAAGTCATCACTTCTGCACTGGCTACAATATCGTCCCTTCCCCAACTTGACCCCTTGGTGAATCAATTCAACTCTACACTGTCCTCCTCTTCTTTTTTTAAAAATTATTTATTATTTTAAAATTATACATTTTTTATTTAGTATTTTATTTTTCCCCAGTTACATGTAATTTTTTTAACATTTGTTTTTAAAACTGAGTTCCAAATTCTCTCCCTTCCTCCCTCCCCACCCTTCCCCCGTTGAGAAGGCAAACAATTCCATATAGGTTATACACATGTAATCATGCAAAACATATCCACAATAGTCATGTTATAAAAGAAAATATGAACAAAAAAAAACCTCAAGAAAAAAAGCAAAAAAAGTATTCTTCAATCTGTATTCAGACACCATCAGTTCTTTCTCTGGGGATGGATAGCATATTTCATCCTACATCCTTCAGAGTTGTCTTAGATCATTGTATTGCTGAGAATAGCTAAGTCATTCACAGCTGATCATCTTACACTATTGCTATTACTTTGTATATAGCACATTTCACTTTGCATCAGCTCATGCAAGTCCTTCCAGGTTTTTCTGAGAGCATCCTGCTCATCATTTCTTAAAGCACAATAGCGTTCCATCATAATCACATGCCACAACTTGTTCAGCCATTCCCCCATTGATGGGCATCCCCTCAATTTCTAATTCTTTATCCCCAGAAAAGAGCTGCTATAAGTATTTTTGTACATATAGGTCCTTTTCTTTTTTGCTTTTTTTTAAAATCTCTTTTGAGATGTAGACCTAGTAGTGGTACTTCTAGGTGAAAGGATATGCCTGGTTTTATAGCCCTTTGGGCATAATTCCAAATTGCTCTACAGAATGGTTGAGTCAGTTCACAACTCCATCCTACACTATTTTCTTCTTTTGAGTCCTTTGTCCCCTTATTCTATTGGGGATATTGCCCTACCAAGGCTTAGTCTTGGATCATTCCCACTATCTGTTGTATTTGTTTCTATTCATATGCCTCTGAATGATGCTGCAAAAAACATGAATCGGTGCTGACTGGGTCTTCTACAAATTTGTATTACATAATTTCGACTGGGCCCTCACAGCAGCGAGGCAATCATTTTTATATATTATCCCATATTCACTCTCTTCTTAAGTCTCTGCGCTCTGGCTTCCAATCAGATCATTCAACTGAAAGAGCCTTTCTTCCCCGCCAAAGATACCGATGATTTCTTAAATGCCAAATCTAATGACCTTTTCTCAATCCCTATTCTGCCTGTCCTTTCTATAGCCTTCGACACTGTTTACTACTCTCTTCTCTCTAGGTTTTTGGGACACCGTTCCCTCCTTGTTCTCCTCTTAAGTGTCTGAACACTTCTTAGTCTCCTGGGCTAGATCTTCCCCCAATACAATGATCTAAGACAACTCTAAAGGATGTAGGATGAAATATGCTATCCATCTGCATTCCCCAAGGCTCTATTCTGGGCGCTCTTTTCTTCTTCCTTTATATTATTTTGCTTGATGATCTCACCAATTTCTATGGACTTAATTGTCACCTCTATGCAGATGATTCTCAGATCTATTTATATATTTATTTATATATTTAACCTCTCTCCTGATCCCAACTGCCTAGCGCACATCTTGGACTGGATGTTCCATAGACAAACTCAACAAGGGGAAGACTGAGATCATTCTCTCCTTCCTCGCCCTCCAACCCTCTCATCTTCCTAACTTCTCTATTACTACAAAGGGATCCACCCTCCTCCAGGCCATCCAGGGTCCCAAACTAAGTTTTATTTTCAACTTCTCGCTCTCTCACTACTCCCCTTTCCCCTCCCCCTGCTCCCACCCCAATAGCCAATCAGGTACCAAGTCCTGTCAATTCTGTAACATCTCTTATACAGGCCCTTTAACACTGCCTCCACTCTGGTGCAGGTCCTTGATTACCTTACACGTTGGCCTTTGGTTGGTCTCCCTGCCTCAAATCTCTCCCCACATTAGTCCATCCTCTATTTAGCTGTCAAATTCATCTTCTTAAAGTGCAGGACTGACCATATCACCCTCCCCACCCTATTCAATAAACTCTAATGACTCCATATTGCTCCTGGGATCATTGTAAAATCCTTTTAAAGCCTTGAATAATGTATGTATTTAATAATAATTATAGTATTAATCTATATAAACATATAGTATTTAATAATAATGATAACAATAATGATAATAATAGCATTTAGATAACACTTTAAGGTTTTCAGAGCACTTTACATATGTTAACTTATTTTATCCTCACAACAACTGTAGGAGGTAGGTGCTATTATTTCCCCATTTTACAGATGAGGAAACTGAGGCACAGAGCGGTTAAGTGTCTTGTCCAGAGTAACACAGCTAGGTAGTATCTGGGGCATGATTCAAACTTTGATCTTCCTGACTCCAAGTCCATCACTCTGCCTTCAGTATCATCTAGCTGCCTACAACCTGGCTTGTTGTCTGCCCCCACTAGAATGTCTTCTCTTTGAGAGTAAGGACTGTCTTTTGTTTTTGGCAGCTGGATGTGCAGTAATTAATTGTGCTGAACATGGAGTTGGGAAGACCTGAGATCAAATCCAGCCTCAAACACTTACTAGCTATATAAGTCTAGGCAAGTCACTTAATCATTGTCTGCCTCAGTTTCCTTATCTGTAAAATTGGGATAATAATAGCATCTATCTCCCAGGGTTGTTGTGAGGATCAAAGGAGTTGACGTATGTAAAGTGGCATTTACATATTATTATTACTATTAATATTTCTATCTCTAAAACTTATCATCGTGCCTAGTATACGATAAGTACTTAATAAATGTTTGTTGGGAGCTTCTTCCCCCCACACTCATTTTTATTCAATTCAGCCCTACCCTTTCCTAGACTCTCTCCTCTGCCTTGCTTTTCCCCTGGAAACTGGAACCCACTGGAATCTGTCTCTTTTCTAAGCAAATTTTCCTTCATGCTGGGACTCTTCCTCTTATGTTTCTTCAATCTTCTTGTGCTCCTTGAAACATAACTTTCTCCTGAAAATACCACATCTCTGGCCATCCTTTCCAAGATTTTCTGGTCCTTCTTTCCTGTCCCTGACATGCAGGACCAGTCAAAGGAGTTGGCATATTCTGTGCTCTTTAATGCTATTTTCAGGTCCTCCTTCTCTCACCAGCACTTAGCAATTACCTCTCCTCCTCCATATTTCGCTCCATCTTGGTCAGATTCTTATTGCTTTCATGTACATATCTCAAGGTCATTCTCTCTTGTCTTCAATGTGTTTAGTACCTCGCTTATAGTCTTGTTCATCAATGCCTACCTCCTTCCAAAACCCTGATTTATCAGCTCCTTAACCTCTTTAACTTCCAGGATTTGTCTCTAATCTTTTTTTTTTCAAATGAAAATCCACCTTCCCCACTTCCCCCTACTCCCATTGAAAAAGCAAGAAAAACTAATCCCCTACATTAACCATATCCCCCACTCCCCATATGTCCCAATCTGTACTTTGAGTCAGTACATCACCTCTCTAGAAGTGAATAGCATGTTTCATCATGAATCCTCTGAAAGTGTGGTTAGTCATGTATTGATCAGAGTTCCTAAGTCTTTCAAAATTCTATGTCTTCACTAAGTTGTTATCATATACATTGTTCTGGTTCTGCTCATTTTTCTTTTTTTTTCCTTTTTTTTTCTGCTCATTTTTCATCAGTTCACACAAGCCTTCTCAACTTTCTCTGAAACCATTCCCTTCATCATTGCTTACAGCACAATAGTATTCCATTACATTTTTATATGCCATAGTTTCTTCAACAATTCCCCAGCTGAGGCAAGCCTAAATTTCCAATTCTTTGCCTGTAAAAAAGATACACTATCGATATTTTTGTATATATGCACTTATCACTTTTGTACGTAGTCAACGCTTTAAGGTTTGCTAAGTGCTTGACACTGATTATCTCATTTGATTCTCCAAACAGCTCTGTGACATAGGTATTCATTTTATCACTATTTTACAAATGAAGAAACCAAAACTTTCTTTAATCTCTTTGGGATATAGACCAAAAGGGTATCATTGGGTCAAAAGGTATGTACAGCATAACTGCTTTTGGAGGCATACTTTTGAATTGCTTTCTAGAACAGCTGGACCAGTTCATCACTCCACCAACAGTGCCTGTTTTCCCACAGCCCACCCAACATTGGCCATTTTCCTTTTTTTTTTTTTTGATCAACTCTGCCAATCTGAGAGGTTCAGATTCAGAGTTATCTTAATTTGTATTTTTCCTAATTAATAACGAT
Source organism: Phalanger gymnotis (assembly GCA_028646595.1). Classification (NCBI taxonomy): domain Eukaryota; kingdom Metazoa; phylum Chordata; class Mammalia; order Diprotodontia; family Phalangeridae; genus Phalanger; species Phalanger gymnotis. The sequence goes on along the minus strand of CM053625.1, from coordinate 105,362,859 downwards.
TTAGAGCATTTTTATATGATGATTGGTAGTTTGGATTTCATCTTCTGAAAACTTCCCATTCATATCCTTTGGCTACAAACTGGGGAATGGTTCTTATTCATAATAAATTTAAATTGATTTCCTACATATCTTCAAAATGAGACCTTTACCAGAGAAACTTGCTGCAAAGATTCCCTCCCCCACCTTTTACCTGCTTTTCTCCCAATATTAGCTGCATTGGTTTTGTTTGCAAAAAAAAACTTTTTAGTTTTATGTAATCAAAATTGTCCATTTTACCTTCTGTGATTCTTTCTGTGTTTTGTTTGCTCATGAACTCTTCCTCTTTTCATAGATCTGACAAGGTAATTCCTTCCTTATGATGTTACCTTTTACATCTAAATCATGTATCCGTCTGGAACTTATCCTGGTATAAGGTATGAGATGTTGGTCTATGCCTAGTTTCTTCCAGAGTGCTTTTCAGTTTTCCCGGTTGTTGTTGTTGTCATTGGATAGGGAATTCTTACCCCAATGGCTGTGATCTCTGGGTTTACCATACACTAGGTTACAGTGCTACTTTGTTTCTGTACACTGTGTACCCAATCTGCTCCCTCTCTCTATTTCTTAACCAGTAGCAAACTGTTTTGACGATTACTACTTTGGAGTACAGTTTGAAATCTGGTTCTGATACCCCCTTCCTTCCCATTTCATTATTTCTTTTGAGATTATTGATTTTTTTGTTCCAGATAAATTTTGTTATTGTTTTTCTCTAGCTCTGTAAAGTAATCCTTTGGTAGCTTGATTGGTATGGCAATGAATAAGTAAATTAAGCTAGGTAGTATTGTCACATTTTTTTTTATATTGGCTCAACCTACCCACAAGCAATAAAATATTTCTCCAATTATTTAGTTCTGTCTTTAGGAAAGAGAATAAGCATTTATTAAGTGTCCAGTATGTACCAGACCCTGTCTTAGGTGCTTTATAAATATTATCTCACTTAATTCTCATAACAATCCTGGGAAATACATACTACTGTTATCCTTATTTTACAGATGAGAAAATCAAGGCAGACAGAGATTAGGTGACTTGACTAGGATCACACAGCTAGTTTAGTGTCTGAAGATGTATTTGAACTCATATCGTCCTGAAGCCAGGCCAAACACTCTATTATGCTACCTTACTGCCTTCTTTATTGCTGTAAAGAGTATTTTGTAGCAACATTCATATAGTTCCAGTATGAACTGTGGCAAGCAGACTATACAGCTTTTTTGCTCATTTCTTTGCCCACTTTTCCTCTAGCACTCTTATTTGAATTTAAAAATAATTTTAAAACTCTTTTTAAACTCTTGCTTTATTTCTTTTTTT